>JAJJMC010003761.1:5575317-5610598 GCA_023531435.1 Papaver californicum | reverse complement strand
ATATGTGTCCTTCATGCAATTTATTGTTCAGAGGCTTCGTGTCTTTTTGATATTTGATATCTTTAATATTGATTGTGTGAATCTCGCTCTTTTTTATTTGGTTGCTTCCTATCTCGATCTTCTTCCACGTGTCATGCTTCTTTTATTTACTAACACTCCTCTCCCAAAAGCAAAGAAGTATGCCTCTCTTTCTTTTCTTTCCAATCTCACGTGGGCATGACTAGCCTCTTTAGCTTCTCTCCCTCACATCAGTCACTTTCTATTCACGGTCAACAACCAACTAACATCATAGACACTCTATCATCCGTCGCTCTCTTGTCCTTCACCTGACGCCTTTGTTTTCATTCCTCCAAGACCACAACCTGCCTATCCTTCCACTGCTTCACGTTGCCGCAACCTGACTGTTTAATGCTTGTTAGCGTTTTCTTCCTGACGCCTGCCACAAATGAGAACGACAATGCAGCATATTGTGTTCCTGTTGACTAAACAATGCAGCATAACAAGTACAATAAGCGTGGGCTGACCAATCTCTATGCATTCTTTAAGCACATAGTTGACAAAGAAATGATGTAATATGACTAACAAGGGCCATTAGTCATGTTTTATTTGTAAAATCGAAAATTATGCAAATAACTTATAAAAACACAAAAACAAAAATATTCACATAAAATTAAGTTCTAGCAAACATACATTAGTTGGTAAAAATGTATAAATTAAACTTATGCTGTTGTTTCTTTGGAGAATGACGCCAATTGGAAATGGTTTTTGGAGAATTTGAAGCAAGTCCTTTCTCCTCTGCGCAAAAAGCTTACTTTTGTGAGTGATCGAGGTAGTGGTTTGGTGAATCAAATACCTGATGTATTCCCTGATGTTGTTCATGGGTGGTGTTATTGGCATATGAAGAACAATATCAATACATACTTGCCGAAGTCCAGTAAGGTTTATAACAATTATGTGCTTGGGTTGTTTGAAAAATGTGCGTATGCTAATACACATATAAAATTTTCAGAGAACTGGGAGAATTTGTTACAGGTCAAAAATCAGAAGTTACAAGATTATCTGAGTAGAGCTCCGGTTGATAAATGGGAAAGTGTTTATTTCCCGAGTCGTCGTTATGGTAGGTTGTGTTCGAATATTGCTGAGAGTTTCAATAGTTGGATCGTTGAAGAGAGAGAGAAGCCTATAGCCATCATGGTTGATGAGATCAGGGTGAAGCTTATGAATCAAATGTGTGTACGTCGCGAACAATGTGCAACATTATTGAAGTGGCGAGAAACTTTATGTCCAGCATTTGAAATTGAGTTGTACAACAACAAGATGCACGGCCGTGAATACAGTGTCATCAAGTCGTCGCAATATGTGTTTGAAGTTCATTCGACATTAACACAAAAGGTTGATTTGGAAAGAAGAACAGGTTCTTGCAACCGTTGGCGCATCAACGGTTTTCCTTGTGCCTACGCTATCCGTTGTATCATGCTAAATGAAGAAGACCCGTATAAGTATGTTGAATTCTACTTTACAGTAAAGTTCTACCGTGAATCCTATGCAAGACTAATTAATCATGTTCCCACTGTTGAAAAGCCTTCGATTGTGTCTCCAAAATATCTTGTTCTTGGTCCTGATGCTCTACCACAACCAGATCGTCCAAGGAAGAAGAAGAGAATTCCTAATACAAGTTCAGTTCCTAATAAGAAAATGAGAACTTGTGGTAGCTGCCATGTTTTGAGTGTCCATAATCGAAGGACATGCCCTGCGCGGCAGATGTGAATTCATTTTGACAACAATTCATCGACTTTCATTTTCATTTTTTGTTTAGACTACTATATGTTTTAATCTACATACTTTTATTATTCTTTTTTGCTGTAATTTTTACAGTTAAAATTTCAATTTGCTATAGGTCTTTCATGTTTTTTTTTATTTTTAGGTTATGTTTGTCAGAGTTGTAGGCTTTTATAATTTGTTGGAACCAAAATAGGTTTCATAGTTTGTCACATTCTTCAGGGTTTTTTTATCTCTAAGTTGACGGAACCCTTTTTGGTTTCGTTGTTTGTTTCATATGGAATAAAATAAAACAAAAACAAATGATTGAACTCTTTCTGGTTCCATCATGTTTTTTCACCTGGAACAATATGAACACAAAAAATGTGATGGAACCCTTTTTGGTTTCATCGTTTTTTTTCATCTGGAATAAGATGAAACAAAAACAAATGATGGAACTTTTTCTGGTTTCATTATGTGTTTTCATCTGGAACAAGATGAAAACCAAAAATAATGATGGAACCTTTTCTGGTTTCATCATGTTTTTTCATCTGGAATAAGATGAAACAAAAAATATTGATTAACAGAAAAATATCATCCTGTAATAAGATGAAACAAATCATTTCCTTGCTCTCATCAACTTGAAACAATCTGGTTTCTCACCCTTGAAACTTCTATAAAATGACCCTAAGATCATCTGAATTGTTCTGGTCTTTTTCTTCAATTTTTCTTCTTGCAGCATACCACCGAAGAACGGTTTGAAGAAACGCCAAAATGGACAAGCAACCAGTGCCTTCATGTGTTTTTGTTTACTCTGTATCAAAGCTTTTATCTTAGGTGCCTCTGTACACAAATGATGCAACGAGCACCTATATGTTCTGTGAGTCTTTTTTTTCGTGTTACAGAATAAGTAAACCATAAGCACAAACAGAACTTGTCCCAACCATACAGGAAGATGATGAAAATATGCATTAAGTAAAAAACACCAACACAGTTGGTCACAACCATACACAGAATATGATGAAACCAATTTTGGTTCCATCAAAATAGACATTAAGTTAAAAAACGCCAACACTGTTGGTCACAACCATACACAAAATATGATGAAACCAATTTTGGTTCCATCAAAATAGACATTAAGTAAAAAACACCAACATTGTTGGTCACAACCATACACAGAAATTGTAAAACCTTTTTTGGTTCCATCCAAATAGACATTAAGTAAATAAATTAGGTCAAAGCAGATGAAACCTAAAACCATGCTACAAACAGATGAAACCTAGATAAAAATCAGTGAAACCTAGTTACAGAAAAATATAATAGACATTAAGTAAATAAATTAGGTCAAAATAGATGAAACCTAAAATCATGCTACAAACAGATGAAACCAAGATGAAAATCAGTGAAACCTAATTACAGAAAAATGTAATTGAAACCTAACTATGAAACCGGTGATTTCGAAACAGATGAAACCTTATTAACCAAATTCATTGATGAAACCAAAATCGCGAAACTAAAAATCTTTGATGCATTTTGATTTTCAACCATAAACAATAACAGAATATGAAACCATAAACTTTAGTTTACCTTTTGGAAATTCTTGTTTCTTAACTGTTTTATTAAGTTTTTTGTTCATCTTTTAATCTTTCTTTTTGTCTTGTTTCTTCACCATTTTAATGATCTTCAGTGATTTTGGTTAGGTTTAAACTGTTAGAGAATGGAATAGAAAATCAGGGAGATGATGATGAGTTAAAAGTAGAAGACTCAATTCTACTGATGATGATGAACAACCGTTTGAGAATCAGAAATTCAGGATGATGATGACTCAATTCTACTGATGATGATGATTTATGTGATGAATTTTGATATGGGGAGATTTATGTGATGATTTTTGATATGGATGATGATGACGATGATGTTGTTTCATGAGTTTTTTGTGATGATTTTAAAAATTCTGAACAGTTTGATTTTGGAAGTTGTTGAAGAGAGAAGTTAAAGAGGGAAATAGTAAGGACGAATTCAATTTAGTGAGCAGTTAATGAAGGTGATCGGTTTATAAGTGAGGGTAATATGGACAGTTGAGTGGTAATGAGTTTTTTTATATCAAATTTGTTTTGTTAGGTTTTATGTAGTTCGATAGCGACACCTTTATGCTCCTGTATTATTATTAGTTGTTACGTTTAAAATAAAAACTTTTATTTCTATGATAAAATTTAAGGACATCGGAAGTTTTATGAATAGTTATAAAAACCTTTTAAAATTATAAAATTAAAAAAAAAACCTAAACATTCGTCTATAAAATGGAGGAGTAGTGGAGTACTAATTATTCTGCATTCTCATATCATATGTGACTTGGTATAATATTTCTTTTGTCTTTGCACGTCCCAACTCCCAACATTGCAATAACTAACTCTAAACGAATTTATTACTAGTAAATATTTAGGTGCTTTAGGTCCACCGATGAATCGACTCACAACTGAAATAAATTTGAATTAAAATTTTAAAAACGTAGATACTGAAGTGCTTTAAACATTCAGCGTTTGGTTAAAATAAAAAAAGACCGAACACTTTGGTGAGTGATATTGATTGGCTATGACTTAATCTAGACCAAACGTAAATATTATGGATTTTTATTTGGTTATAATGTGGTCAAAAATTTCGGCTTGGTTAAAGGAGGAATCTGATTTCTCCTCTAATCAAACCAGAGAGAAGAAGATCCACTATCCGTTAAAAAAAAAGTCCTACTATTTTTTCTTTATGTTTTTGTTTTATTAGTATGGATCTAAAAATTATATTAAAGGAGATCCAGTATCCCTCAGCATAGTGCAATACGGATACCCGGTGTCCGTCTCATCTGACTAAGCTATAGGCAAACACCGTAGTATTGTTTTTTTGAGTTCTCCATGGCTTGGCTATAATAAGCTATAGCCAAGCAAAAACACATCGCCATACTACTTGGCCTAATAACTAAAATTACTTTAAAAAATAATGTATTATTTTCCCCCTCACATTTACCGTTTTAAAATTATTTCTTTCCATCTTAATTTTAATCATATAGGTCCATAGCTCAGTGGTAGAGTATTTGACTGTAGATTAAAAGATCACCGATTCAAACCCGGTTGGACCCTTTTAATTTTTCGTTTTGTTGGATTGAGTATTTTGATACTATACCATTTTCACTTTGAATGCTGTTAAAAATAAATAAAAATATAATACAAGCGGAAAAAGATTGCCATATTGGTGAAATATTCTATAAATTTATTTTTCTATAACCGGACAGATGGTTGCAGTTCTCTCCGGGTTTAGTAGGGACTTTCGACCACTGCTTTACTTGAAGTAGTGTACATCTGAGTTTGAGTGATTTGTTTCAACTGCTCTCACAGTGCCCCTAGTTTGCCTAGCTACTTCCTCAATCCATTTTGAAGGAGAGTAAACTCCCCATAGGATTTGTTCTAAGAGCACGATTAATCTTCTTAATTCAAGGCTCTATGAAAGATTCTTTAAGATAATAATTTCACCCATCTGAATATGTTTATTTCCCGGGTATAATAATGTAATTTTTTATAAATGCCTTCAGACGATGGAGGCTTACAACAACATTATTGATTTTATGGTTTGTACTCTTTTTACTCAACCAAAAAAACACACTTAATTTTTTTCTTCCAGATGATGCAAGTAAGTAGAGAATTCATAGACGGAAAAGTAAGAAAAAAACTAAATAATTTTTTTCATTATTAATGAGCAATTAATCACATATAAATCACATATAGTACTTATTACTTACAAGAAGGTTTGTATACATAGGTCAACAAACATTATGATCTCTTCTTTTTCCGGTGGACACCTTTGTGTCTATAAGCATGTGCTGGTTAGAAACAAAATTCGAACTTAATTTGGTTACAAGTAGCATAACATATTTAGAACAAGGTGTTGCTTCTGGGTCCGTACAACCCAGAGGGTTTCCTCCCCAGGACCTCATGTGTACCCAAATATAATGAACAAAATTGTTTCATTCTTAAACCATCATAAAATGCCCAACACTTTGAACAAAAAATCCAAAAGTATTTCAACCAAGTTGATCAGATCAACTTGATTTATGTTTTGCATAAATATAAAATATCAAATTCATGTGGATTGATTTGATTTATTTATTTTTTGATTAAGAAAAAGAAAAATATATTAATAAAACGAATAGGGCCACCACAAAGAAGTGGTAGCTTCAAACGAGTACAAAGAAGCTACTAAGCTAAAGCAGTTACAAAACCTAAAAACCGCCATAAAATGACAAAAACAAAAAACGTAGCAATATGAATAATTAATCTTTCGTTTCCGCAAGACAATTACAAAGGATTAGACCGATAAGAATGCTTTCAAAAGTGTTTGTGCCATACAACCAGTTGAACAACAAATATTTGACATCAACAACTTGCTGTTTTGATTACTTAAATTTCCCTTGAAAAATTCTTCTATTGCGTTCAACCCACACCGTCTAGCATATAGCAAAATGTATCAAACACCATAGCTTTCTCTTCCTTGAATTACCCTTTTTCTTATTCCATTCCCACATAGTTATTTTAACATCTTCATGAAAATATCCAAATTAAATCACAACTTTTTTTTTCTTTTTTTATGGCCTGAAATCACAACTTTGAATGAAGAAATTCCAAATTTTATCTTGTCTCATGACTCTCATCACAATGTAAGAAGATGTGAATATTTGACTCTGCAACTTTCTTATAAAGGATACAATCATTGACAATGATATAATTTCTCAAAGTGTTCATAGTAAGGGCATCATCATAACAAATAATCAGAGCGAAGAATGTTACTTTCTGAGGAATTATAGGATTCTCGATACAATTATAAGGAAATCTTAGAAATCCATCATCCTCAAGAGCAAAATAGCAAGAATCAAGATAAAAAGAGTTACCAGGATTCCAAGACAAGTAATCTTCTACCACCTCTGTAACCACATGATTGTTGATGATGTGAAGAATTTGCGCAACCATCTAAACTTTATTACCTCTTAAAATTCTTGAAAAATTAAAATCCTAAGCATGAATGCCCTTTGTGAAACCAATCATGACTATTAAAGAAGAATGTAACAAGGTAGAAAGGTACTGGTTTCCAACAAAAAATTTATGCTTGAAAGTAAATCTATTACCTTTCTTAAGATGAAGATTTGAATTTTGCTTAATAATGTTCTTTAGCTTGACAATTCCATCCACACCTATAAAATTAGAAGAATCATTAAAAGCAGAGCATTCACATTACCACCAAATCATGGAAATCCTAATTCCTCAGTTTAAGTTATATCTTGGTAAATGAATAACTCATGGAAATCCTAATTCCTCAATT
Organism: Papaver californicum; assembly: GCA_023531435.1. Classification (NCBI taxonomy): domain Eukaryota; kingdom Viridiplantae; phylum Streptophyta; class Magnoliopsida; order Ranunculales; family Papaveraceae; genus Papaver; species Papaver californicum. Next base: position 5,603,482 of record JAJJMC010003761.1, on the reverse strand, counting down.
TACTGATCCAAAAAGAAACAAACTCATGAAAATCCTTATTCCTCAGTTGGTTTTGAGTTGCTAATTTACTTTAAACCCGCTCATTCCATATAATATTGTATTATAAACTATCCAAATTCACAGTTGATCAACAAAACATGCTTAGTATAGTATTTTTTCATTGAGAAAAAACATATGAGATAATGACAACAATAACATTGCTTTGCTTGTGAGAAAATTTCGATTATTTTTTTTCTTTCTTCCTACGTCTGTGGGATCAAGAACTAATTATGATTAAATTGTTTTTCTTCATTTAAAATATACATTTCGTTGTATTTATTTTCTAGCAAAAGTGTTTGTAAATAATTATTTTTATGTTCCTTACTTTGTACTACAAGTTCTCATTCGATATGTCTTTTTGTTGTTGTTGAAATGGTTCAAGTGAGAATTAGAACAACTAACCTCGAATATGAAAATTAACTCATACAAATTTATTTTTTTATTTGAAAAAGAATTAACCTCATATATTGATATTTCACATCCCAAATTAAAAGACGAGTGGACATTAGGAATATATGTACAGAGTTCCTAAAGTTTGAAGCGGTCAAATACCCTTGGACACAAAAAGGAGGGAGGGAGTGCGTAGACTCCATTTGATTTTGGATTTGCATATGATTAGAGTCGGATTCATGGTAATTTTTATATTATGTGACTTATGGGTACCTATTCTAAGGGTTCCCGCTCAACTCATCAATCCAATCTATGGACGTCAGAATTAAAATTTTATGTCGCTAATAAGGTTAAAAAAATCCTGGTGAATTTGAGGGCCACCAAAAACTAATTAGGGGCTACTTTTTTAAAGCAATCCAATGGGTGTGGCTAAGGGATGATTTAGGGTATGTAAAAATACTATAATATTCATGTGCTTATCAAATAATTATCACAAAACCTTTTACTATTAAAAGTTTGAAACCCTAAACCTAAAATCTAACATGTTATAATCGGTAGTTTCGTGTTTGTGTTAACTACCGATTATTGTGTTGTTCTTCATTGTCCATGAACTTCATGCACAATCAGGAGTTATGTTTAGTCATAAACTACCGATTGTATTACTGGATAAAAATTTAGTGGTAATCGGTAGTTTCGTATAGGGTTAAGCTTCCGATTTAGCAAGTTAGTGATACTCAAAAACATCCAACACAATCGATAGTTTTTTTTACACATAACTACCGATTATTCTACTGGATGCAAATGTACACATAATCGGAAATTATTATTTTTATGTAACTACCGATTGTAGTGTGTTCATATGCATAATCGTTAGTTATGTAGATCCTGAGCTACCTATTATGCACAATCGGTAGTTAAGTTGATTTTTTAACTACCGATTATGAACAATTGAGTGAGTTTAATGTACTTTGTGAACAATGTGATTCGATTAGTTAATTGGTTTTGTAAAACAGTTGAACGTAAAATCATTTCATTGAATCTAAAAGGCATACATAGCGTAACATTACAGGAAATGAAATACACTTAAGCAATTTGGGGCTACTTATTATAATCGGTAGTTTTAGGAATTCTTAAACTACTGATTGTACCAAGACAAAATGTTGAAATTTTTCAAAAAATTTGGATTTCCAATTTGGGGCTACTTATTATAATCGGTAGTTTAAGGAATTCTTAGACTACCGATTGTACCAAGACAAAATGTTGAAAATTTTCAAAAAATTTGGATTTCCAATTTGGGGCTACTTATCATAATCGGTAGTTTAGGGAATTCTTAAACTACCGATTGTACCAAGACAAAATGTTGAAATTTTGCAAAAAAATTGGATTTCCAATTTGGGCCTACTTATTATAATCATTAGTTTAAGGAATCCTTAAACTACCGATTGTACCAAGACAAAATGTTGAAATTTTATAAAAAAAGTCGATTTTCAATTTGGGGCTACTTATTATAATCGGTAGTTTAAGGAATTCTTAAACTACTGATTGTACCAAGACAAAATGTTGAAATTCTGTAAAAAATTTGTATTTCCAATTTGGGGCTACTTATTATAATCGGTATTTTTAGGAATTCTAAAACTACCGACTGTACCAAGACAAAATGTTGAAATTTTACAAACAATTTGGATTTCCAATTTGGGGCTACTTATTATAATCGGTAGTTTTAGGTGGATAACCCATCTGTTGAAGATTGGAACAACAGAATGCAGTACAGGATCAACGAAGGGAGACCTATAAACCGAGGTGATGGGATAACCTCTGCCTATATGGTATGGTACCGGGAGCATTTTTATCTTAAAGTGATCCGTGAAGATAAAGGAAAGAGCACCAGGGTGCCCGAGTATAAGTACATCATCAAAGACAACCCGTCGGGCTTAGCAAGGCTGGTACGTAATGTTATTTCCTTTTGATTTTAGTATTACGGGTCAATATTATAGATAACAATGGTTTGATTGTTATTGACTAAAAACAGAAGAAGAGGATTGCATTTCTGTCGAACAAGATAGGTTCGTGCCTCAATGGGGGAGATAAAGACCTTCTTGACAACCTTGATAACGAAGCTTATGCTCTCAAGTTCAGAGATACATGTACGACCACGACGGCGACGAGGAATATAACTTCTAAGAAGAGTAAACGTTCTCGCGGTTCAACGAGTGCTGCTCCTCGAGTCAATGTCCCTGCTCCTCAAGCCAATGAACCTGAAGCCTCTGTTACTCATCTTCCTCTTTCTAAAACCAAAAAAGTTAGGAATTAGGTTGTAATCGTTAAATTGAAGGATATTATTTTAGTGTTTAACATTTCTGGTTTGAAGGTTTCCGATTTGAGATGATTATATGTACTTTTTTTGAGTTATCATTTGATTTGCCATCGATTTATTTTTAACAAGTTATGTTCTTCAAATTTTACATGTACAATCGGTAGTTAGCGGGTTTGAAAAAACTACCGATTGCGCAAATTCATCAGTAATCGGTAGTTTAAGAATTACTTAAACTACCGATTATGTACATTCAACGACAATCGGTCGTTTGTACAAAATTTTAACTACCGATTGTTAGTGTCCAGGAGTTTTTTTAAAAATTAGATTTCCAATTTGGGGCTACTAATCATAATCGGTAGTTTGTACAAATTTAAACCTACCGATTGCGAGTGTCCAGGAGTTTTCCAAAAATTTCGATTTCCAATTTGGGGCTACTTATCATAATCGGTAGTTTAAGAATTTTTTAAACTACCGATTGTGTTTGTACAAAATGTTGAATTTTTTTAAAAAATCTCGATTTCTAATTTGGGGCTACTTATCATAATCGGTAGTTTAAGAATTTTTTAAACTACCGATTGTGTTTGTACAAATTGTTAAAATTTTTTAAAAAAATTCGATTTCCAATTTGGGGCTACTTATGGTGTACCCAAAACTTCCGATTCTTTATATTAGTTCAAACTTAGTGTACATATTTTCTGTACACTCTTGTTACAACAGGCCTCAACGTTTTTTTTTTTGTTGAAAAAAAGAGTCGTTAAGACTATAATCTATATAAGGAGGGTGACCTCTTCTCATTTATGCACCTCCAATACATTTTAACTCTCAAACTTTGAAGAAATTAGTGGCTCAACCTATTCTCAACTAAAACATCAACTTTTTTCATTTTTTCCTCTACCGATTCTTCTACTCCATTTACCCTTAAGTACTCCATTGAAAATGGCTCCAAAATCTTTACCTAAACAACCAAAGAAGGGAAAGGAAAAAATGGTGATAGAGGAGTCCAAAACCATTGAATCAATCCGTCAACCGATTCCGAGACAACTTACTATGTTTTGGATCCTCGGTGCATTTTAAGGGACAAAGACTTGTCAAGCATAAACCCATACTACAATGAAGCTGGAGAGTACATATGTCCACTTCGGGATGATCCTAAGGGGGACGAAAAGAAGAAGAAGAAGCCGGTTGAAACTAGGACCAATTCCAGAGTAACAAGGAGAGGAAGAATTTCATGAGATCAATGAGATTAATCAATTTGAACTTCTATGATGTGTTTTGTTTTGTTTAATTCAGATGTTTTTAGTTTTTTTAAAACATGTTTAATGAACAATATGTAGTAAGTTTATTTGAACAAGTTTTTCTCCGGATGTTGAAATAGTATTACTAAGTTAGATGTTATGTAAAATCGACATATTCGGTAGATAACTATGTTTCTAAACTACCGATTACGTACCATCGGTAGTTATTTATTTCTCGTGCTACCGATTATCCACAATCGGGAGTTATTTATGTTCACTAACTACCGATTGTTGCAATAAAAGTCATGGACAACAAAACCATTATAATCAGTAGATAAAATTGATCTTTAAACTACCGATTACAAAGTTAAAAAATTTAAAGTTTAATTCATTATATGTTTACAATCGGTAGATATAAATTTTCAATACCTAACGATTGTGAAAGATGAAGAGTTCGAAATTTTGGAAGTTTTGAGAAATTCAATTTGGGGCAACTTACATAATCGGTAGTTTAAGTACTCCATTAAACTACCGATTGTACAATCGGCAGGAAAATAAATCACGATCCTACCGATTGTACAAAACTAAAACTCGAAAAATCAATCTAAAACACTCTCGATTTCTAATCCAAAACTAACTCAAATCATTTTCTAATAACCAAATTAATCAAAATTAATACTAATTAAGCAATGGTAGATTAGCCATTATAGAAAATAGATGGATAAGGGATGTATTGAGATTACCTCAAAATGACCTTATTTTGTCTTATTAGTCGCCCCTAATTAGTTTTTAGTAGTCCTCAAATTCGCCGGGAAAAAAATTATGAATATCAAAAGTTTTTGTTCGACGAGGACTGACCGGCTCCGTCTGTACATTTCAAACAATTGGTCAATTAGGAATGGATGTGCGATCACAAAAGATGATTATTACCTTTTGGGATAATACGTTAATGTGAAATTACACTCAATAAACGTTTACTCAACCACATCCTAAACTATAGCCACTTGTTTGATGTGCATGCACCCAATATTCCCTGACTTTCACTCTAATCTCAAAACCAAAGTCAATCCAACTCATTTCTTTTCAATGAGTAAAAATCCGAATGTATTCTTATTACCCGATACAATGGCAACTTCAGTGGGCATTAATGAGTTTGCCAAAATACCAAGTCAGATGGATGGGCAAATTCGGTCTTGGGAAGTGAGGAATTGGCTAAACGACGTATTATGAATCGGTCGAGGTATGTTAGGCCATGGGCAAATTTGGTTTCGGGCAGTGGAGAATTGACTAAACGACTATTGACGAATCTTTATCAAACATATCCAATGGCTATAATTCCACCCCAACTATTTATGATATTTGTAGTTGAATTAGAGAGCATGTAATCATAACTCCCATGCGTGCAATTAAAAAATCATTCAAGATTGCATAATGAGCTTCATAAAGTAAAAAAAAGACTACTAATTTATTTCACATTCAATTAAAATTTAAAAACGTTTTTTTTTGGAGTAGCAAGCCTACTTTTTAACATCTCATACGTACAGTCAAAAAATCCTCCAGGATTGCGTAATGAGCTTCATAAGCAAAACTTTTCCTTTTCCATCTTCGCCATTTTTCTCGAGCTTGCATTACAACTTCAACATTAGTTTCACCTCTTAATCGATATTGATTGACAACCCGAACTAAAGCTATAAATTCTTCTACTTGTCTTCTTATAGTTTGATATCGACAAAAAACCCAGCTACATTACGGTTATTCGGGTTACCACCGGTGTCAGTGCAAAAGTTCTCATTGATTATGCTCCAGTAACTCATACTCACTAAACCATTTTGCCGTCGTTCCTCATTCCTTGCCGGATAGCATGCAAAAAAGTTTCTATATAGAGATAGATCTTCATCAATGGTAAACCCTGCCGGATTGATATACAGTTGAGCCATATGGGTGTAAAAGAAGTTGGAAAATAAGTTTGAGAAGGTGTGATTTGGGAAGTGAAAATGCTTGAATATACAGAACTATTTTACAGCCATTGTATGGAACTAGCGATTGTCGGCTCAACCTAGTCCTATCGTCTCAGTTTGCAACGACAACGGCTATATAATTTATAATTTCGATCTTAACCATTCATCTAGTTTTGAATTAAATTTTCATTTTTAAAAGGAATGCACAAGCTTAAGTTAATAAAAATTAAAATTAGATTAAATTAATTAAAATTATATTAAGTTATCAATCTCCATTATATTAATTTAATATACCACGCTCTTTTACAAAATATAAATTAGGGCAGTAAAAGCTTAAATTAAATAAACACTTCAGTAAAAATCTTTGATAATTTTGGGCCTCCTGTTTATCTTCATTTAACGGATCTTACATTCAATGCGCTCTTGAGAAGATTTTCCTTGGTATTTGTGAACTGTCGTACAATTAACTTTCAAAAAAAATTCCTTTGATTTTCTTGCATTGAACTCTTCTTTTTCTAATGGCTGCAAATTTGACTTGGTTAACATCTAAAACTTGAAGACCTTTTTTTTTTTTCTCATTCTCAATTTTCTTATAACCATCACATATTTTATTAATAGCATCTTCGAGTATGACTCCAGAAAAATCTAGTTGGGCTGGGAGATCAAGGGGTTGCAATTTTTGCCATTTTTTCTGATTTTTTTTTAACAAAGGTTGAGAAGAGGAGTTTGAGATGGAAAGATTAAGATTGAAGTGAAAGTAGAATAATTTTTGAGTGGAGAAGGTGTGATTTTGGAGTAGAAAATGTTTGAATTTATAGGGAAGAATTGAGAGCCGTTGAGATTCGACAGTTGTCGAATCTAATTGAGCCGCTCGGTCCTTGCTAGACTGATGCTCGGTAAAACTAGTACCGAGCCTCGTCCTAGCATGAACTGAACGGTTCAATGTGATTCGATTGTCTCAAAACATAGACAATCGACTTTCTATGAGCTTCGATGGGCAAATCCCCCAATATAACTATTTACCAAATTATTTTTTAGATTTATCCATCTCACTATAAAATGGTAATTGACAAATTAGCCAATATACCAACCCACTAGAATTGCTCTAAGTAAAACTATTTAGAGCGTCCAGAGTCGCCCGATTATAACACGGACCAAACACATATATACTCTTTGGTCCGTCAAAATGGTAGCGCAATGGACGAGTATAAACACTTTTTGGTCCGGATTCTACACTGTTCACGACCATTTTGGTATTTTTCCCGGACCAAATGAAGTATAGTCGGGCGGGGGTGTAGTGAACCGTCTGGGTCTAGGCGTACATGTAGTTAACCGTATGGTGGCAAGCATTCGTCTAAGAAAACGCTTCAAAATACTGGCGTTAACCAAAACTCCGCCTGATGAAGCGTTCACCCAAGATTACGCCTGATGAAGCGTGCGTCTAGGATCACGCTCATTAACAGGCGGTAACCAAATCACCGTCCCATCCAAGCGTAATGCTAGAGATTCGCCCGAGTGCCGGCGGCATCCTAAACGTCTGCCTAAGATTCCCTCCTGTAAGCGTGCGGCTATGTGTACACCCTGTTTTAGGGCGTTACTCTAGACGAGCGCCTGAGAGATATGTTACCGTTGAGATACGTTGTAACGACTATATTTTGACACATATATATGGACTACTAATCCATTTTCATTTTATCAAACTCATTGTTATCTAATTTGTATTCGAAAAAAACTTAGTTCTTTTTCATATACTTTTCTTCCAAATCAATTAGAATTATGACACCAGAACCACGAGGTCCAAATTTTACAGAATTTGAAGATGTAACGATGTGTAAAATTCATTTGTCAATATCTCAAGATTATAGTATTGGTGCCGATCAATCAGAAGAAAGATTATGGTCTCGCATATTATATGTGATGAAAGAAGCCATACCTTCGATGCCACAGCGCACTTGGACCTCCATTCAGAAACGATTTCAGAGAATAAGTAAAGATGTGGCACTTTTCTCTGCAAAAGAGGCGGAAGTGGAACATGAACACCATATTGGATGGGGCCCCGAAACAAAGGTAAGTACCTATTTAATTTTGACGATTACATTATCGTTTTGAATTGTATATCCTTTACTAAATTGAACTAAAAAAAGAACAGATTGAAAAAGTAAGGAGGCTTTTCAAGGAAGCTAATGGTGGAAAAAGATTTAAGCATGAAGAGTGCTACGCAATTATGTTAGAAAATATATAATATACACGACGATCGACAATTGTTTTCGATTCATCACAAGCTCAGGAAGATTCCGAAAGCGGTAAGGAAAACCGGGAAATACAGGAAACAAGCCAAGACAATTCCAGTGGCTATGAAGTCATAGGAGATATACCTAACACATATATCCGTCAAATGAGAAAAAAAGAGGCAAAACGACAGAAGAAAACAGAGAGAGCAAAATCGAGTGGCCAACAGGAAATGATGGAAACTATTATTAAAGAGCAACAAAAACTTCAACACCAAATATACATAACAAATAAAAATGAAGATGGCGCAGAGAGAATCCGAGTTTACAGCAAAACAGCTGAGTCTTCGGCAAAGTTTAAAGCAAAACAAGCTAGGAAAGAAAAACTTGACGCAAAGAAAGAAGCAGACGAAGAGTTTCGTATAATGATGATGGATGTCTCCGGGTTTGATCCGGTAATAAGAGAGTACATAGAACTTAGGAAGGAAGACATTTTGCATAGAAGAAGAAGCCAACCTTAAAGGATTCTTGGAATACCTGAAACCTAAAAAGACAACATTCTTATTAACATTGTCATTTTCAGTTTCAACTTTTATGAACTAATGTTGTTATTTTCAGTTTATTTTTAACCGATATATTGTTATCGTAAATGGATCCTAATTTCTTTTTAGTTTTCAAGTAACTAATTAATTTAGATGAATTTTCTTTACCAAACACTCATTTTTTTTACCAAACACTCATTTTTTCGCCATAAAAAAACTACAAGCAACTCATTCAAGCTAAATCAAGAGATTCATATTCATAATAAAAGACGAATAAGGTTCAACACCATAAACAACAACGCTTAAAAGATAAAAACATCTATGTAGATAATTCATTTAGTTGGGGCGATTTTCATTCTCTTCAGAAGAAAGATTTGCTATCTCCTTAAGCACTTGTAGAACTCCACGTTGTTTTGCAATACTCATCAACTCCCCAGCGTCAAGCGAACGGGTCAATGTCCTGACCAACATATTTGCTCGATCCCTTATAACAGACATTTGGTTATCAATCACTGGTGATTGAACTTTCTCATTCACCAAATCAATAAAGATTGGTGGATCAACAATTACACCACCTTCAGATTCAGTTGATACTGGATTCAAGGTACCAATTCGCCCAATCTTGTAACTCTGTTCCTATTTCTGTTCATCTTCAGAATCTGCGTAAAGTTTACGGCTAAATAAAAATCAACATAATTAAGTTCCCATATTTCATAAATTATTCAATTATTCAATTATTCATATAATTATCCACAATCCAACTAAAATTAACTAAATACTTAATCAATTTTTACTTCAAATCAACAAATTCTCCTAACCCTAGAATTATACCCAAATTCTCATAATCAATTTTAACTTCAATTTAATTAAAGCAGAAATATTTTCTTATACCCAATTTTAAAACACCATAACTTCAATTCTCATAACTTTAATTCTATTAAAACACCATAACTTCAATTCTCATAATCAATTTTTTTCAATTCAATTAAAACACCATGAGTTGATTCCGAAATTAGAATTTCTAAAACCTAATTTATGTAGCTATTTTCGAACTTGACTAATATATACAAAATTAGTAATCAAAACAATACAATATCAATCTTAATTTGAAATCGTTAAACAAAATTAATAAACAAAACAATACAATGTTAAACAAAATCCATTAAAAATTAAAGTAAAGATTAAGGTTATTACCTTCAAAATTGACGAGGGGTTAAGCTTGATTTTAGAAATTTCTCACAAATTGGTGTTGTTGTGGTGCTGCTGTGGTGGGCGGGCGGAGTTTCTCAAGATGAAGATTCTTCAAGAGAAGTTGCAGGAGAAAAATGGATATATGTCCGACTTTTACAGGCAATGATCCAGACGTCCTCCTGGTGAGATGGGCGATTATCCACACGTCCGCCTGATAAACCAGGCGTTATGTTAAGCGTCCGCCCGTCTCACCATTCCCACGTACCAGCTGCACATGTGAGACAAAATCCGCGCGGTTGGCTATGAGTCAGGCGTTGTTTTAGGTTACGCCTGCCATCAGGCGTTGCGCTACTGGTCCGCCCCACTCAAACGTATTCCTAGACGTATGCCCGTGTCAAGAGACGGTACATTAGATAACCGCCCAACTACAGACGCTACGTTAGCCGTCCGCCTGATCATTTTTAATCATCAACCCATAACGTTTGAGCCGGATCAAAGAGTAAAATTTTTACTCTTTGATATTTGGGTTTGGTCCTATGACTGTGATGACTGTGGACACCCTTAGATCTCATACCGATTCGTAAATAGTTGTTCAGTTGTCAAATATTGACTAAGAACCCCCAAAGTGTCGGGATTCCCATAGTACCTTTGGTAGTTTGTGATACACTTAATAATCTCCCTTCTCTAAATAAAGAGAGAGTATTTCATTTCAAATGGTAACTCAAAAGTAGAGAGAGAAGAGAAAAAAGAGTTTCAGAATAAGAAAGAAAATAAAAATCTCTCTGTACACAACCATGGAGATTGAATCAACAACAACAACCGATCCAGAAACCATCAATAACCAACCGTTTAAACTCATATGTAGCAGAAACCCGAGTTGGAAAAACGATTCAAACTCGTAGAAAGAAAAACAACATTCACAACAGAAATCCGTGCAGGAACAACAACTTTTCTAACCATGGAATATATATTAGCAGTAAACGCTAGTATTTTAATAGATTTAGGAAGAACTTGTTCAGTTTCAGATTGTATTCCTCTATGTAATATTCAAGAAATACCCATCAGAAATTGTTCAGGTATAAATACTTCAACAGGTAGACAACTCAGAATCATCAACCCAGACGTTTCATGTAAGTTTCCACCAATCAATCCAGGTTATACGACTTGTTTAGAACGAGTCAGAAAAGATTTAATCGTTGCTATTGTTGTTTCTTTACTGATTGGGTGTTTCATCATGGGTGCACTGGCTAATTTGCCTTTAACATTAGCACCAGGGATGGGCATGTTGGATCTGCAACAATGGAAATAACATTAAACAGAGAAAAATTGTTAATCATTAGAAAATCACAATACACTCTAATGTTGATGCACACACAAGGACAGAGCCACCTTCTCAGCAAATTGTCCTTAACACAATAGTCCTCGGATACTCATCAATAATGAGAGATGCTATACCCCAACAGAGAAGATGTGTCCAGGATATAACTTCCCGTTATGATTAGTATAAGCACAATAGTAATCACCCTCAAGAACTTAACAACAAGATAATATAAGGGAAATAAACACACAGTTGCGCAAAACAAAATGAGAAAAGGGGAAAAGAGCTAGGGATAGTAGCCTGCTCTGGAGTAATTTGAAATGATAAACTTGTTTTTCTTTTATAGCCAAAAGAAGAGAAGAGAAATTTAATGGCAATCAATTACGTGCATTAAGCATGGTCATTAGGTTTAAACGGAATTAAAAAGGTCACTTTATTCTCTCTTTTAAATCAGCTTGATACTAGCCGGGTCAGACGCCCCCCACATTTAAAACAAAATTATTTGATTTTAAATTCTTAATGAAGATATTCTATTCAAAAAAGGTAAGCCTTGATTGGTCCGCAGCCGTAGCTACGCCCGCTCCCGCAATACATACTCATTCCCGCAGCTAACCACATCCACATCCACAAGTCCCACAAGCAATCCACAAGCTCGCAAGCTGCAAGCATGTGTGAAAAGTATGTTTGCTCCAACTAGCCCATTGCGTTAGTCCTCCCCCAACCACAAAAGTTTCTAAACCCTAAGGGCCCTCCCTTAGTTGCATTTTTTGTGGTAATAAAGAGAGGACTCATCTCTAGTCTCTCCAATGTGGGACTAAAGGTTCTTCATTTATAATAGTGAAAAATGAGCTAGTGTCCCTTAGTGACTTCTAGGTCCTAAGATCCATTCCCACAAAGACCAAAATACATTTTAAGTTCATTTTTCTTCAACAGGGAACTAATGCTTACTTCACATACACAGTTGTCGGGGTTCCATGGAAGTGGGACTATTCCTTATAAAGCAGCTTTAGCACCTGTTTTCCCCGAAGGGTTAATTTTTCTTGGTATTTCAGCAGTGAGTTTAAGAGCTAAACTGGCTATAATCGTTCCTAAACCTGTTCGAATCAGTTCATCAGCTGGATTCGGTTTGTTTTTAGCCTTTATTGGGTTACAGAACAATCAAGGAATCGGTTTGGTTGGTTAAAGTTCATCAACTCTGGTGACATTAGCTGCTTGCCCTAGAAGTTCTCGTGCTTCATTAGCACCCGTTTTATCGGCTGTGAAAGGAACAGTCTCGTTACTGCAAGGAGGTACCGTATCGGGTGATATTTACTGCTTGAATCATCGTATGGAAAGTCCTACTTTTTGTTAGGAATTGTTGGTTTTCTCAACATTGCCTTTTGTTTAGTAAAAAACGTGAAAGGAGCAACGGTTTACGGTATCGTTTTCGTAACGGCCGTTTCGTGGTTTCGTAACACCGGAGTTACCGTTTTTCCAAACACCGATTCAGGTAACTCGTCCTACACGTATTTTAAGAAAGTAGTTGATGTGCATAAGATTGAAAGTACAGCAGGGGCATTAAGTTTTAAAGGTATGAACAAAGGGTATTTTTGGGAAGCTCTAATAACATTCTTATACGTTGATATTCTTGATACAACTGGGACCCTATATTCAATGGCTCGATTTGCTGGTTTTTCTGATATTAACGGTAAGTTTGAAGGTCAATATTTCGCATTCATGTCTGATGCAGCATCAATAGTAGTAGGGTCATTGTTAGGTACATCCCCAGTGACAACATTTATAGAATTATCCACTGGTGTTAGAGAAGGAGGAAGAACAGGGATAACGGCGTTAACAGTTTCCGTTTGTTTTTTCTTTGCATTCTTTTTCACACCATTATTAGCTTTAATTCCAGCTTGGGCAGTAGGACCACCATTGATTTTAGTTGGTGTTTTGATGATGAAATCAGTGGTTGAGATTGAATGGAATGATATGAAACAAGCTATTCCAGCATTTATCACATTGCTTTTGATGCCATTGACTTGTTCTATAACTTATGGTTTAATTGGTGGTATTGCAACTTATGTTGTATTGAACCTATTTGATTGGGGTGAAGGTCTTTTGAGGAAATTAGGCATTTTGAAGGAGGAGGAGTTGAAAAGGGATAATGTTGGAAATGAAGGAGTCACGAATGGTGGTGGGTTTCTCTCATATTTAATAAAAATATGGAATCCTGGGTTATAAATTAGAGGAATATTAGATAATCCGAATTATTTTTAACTGATATTAAAGAAAAAAAGTTTTTTATAAAAATTCATAAAATTAAAGGATTTTTTTTTTTTGGACGAAATGTATATTATTCATATTGATAGTGATAGAGATGTTAAAGCACTTGAAATTTAAGTGTGAAGAAATTAGATCGTGTTTCTTCTTTCTTTTACTTTTAAGTTTTTTTAAGTAGAAGATATGGAGCAAAGGAACAAAACAAGAATTAGACATGTAAATAGATATGAATATATTATTATTAAGTGGTGGAGTAGTAGTTTTATGTTTTCTTGGATGTGTTCTTCCTTTTCTTTTTTTTTTACTTTTGTAAATCAAGTTTGAAACTCGTTTGCTGCTTCCTTCCGCTATAAAATGGACTTGTACAGTAATAGAATTGACTTTTTGCTAGTGGAATAACTACTTACTCTTTCAATTTTCTTTTTTAGCTGATCAACTCTAGTGGGATTTGTTAGTAAATATATCTATTCACGTAATTTAATAAAATCAATTCTTTAAGTAAAAAAATTAATAAATTTAATTAATGGAGCTATTTTTTATATAAATAAATATATTCTTATAACTAGTGGATCCGTTTTTATATAAACAAATAATTTAAAACAATTAATGGAGTGCGTTTCTGTTTTAAAATCTATATATATATAACTAATTAAAATAACTAACTTTAACTAATTTTTTAAAAAATCTATTTTTCTCGGTTCAATTTGAACCAACATGAGACGATGCTCGGTCTAACCTAGGCCGAGTGGTTCAACATGAGTCGAACGTCTCATGTTGATGATCGACTCAACTATTATCTATGGGTAAACCTCCACAAATACCTATTTATCAATTTATTTTTTAGATTTGTCCATCTCACTATGAGATGGTAACTGATAAATTAGTCAAAATACCCACTTTACTGGAGTTGCTCTTAGGACTATATTCTCTTGGTATATAGGAGTATGTTGGAACTTGCTAACTTGGAAGATCGTTCGGCTGTGGCCAAAAAGGAAAGAAAACACAGGCCAAAGTGGTCGAGGTTCTGAGGTGAGGACTAGTGAAAGTTTGGCGTTAGAATTGAATTATTAAAGGTTTTCTGAGAGATGTGCTACTAATAATTGGAAAAGAAATCCAGGATATAAAGTAGAGGACTCACCAGTGACAGATGAAGATTCTTACTGCTTTGGGGTTTGAAAGCTATATTTAGCTACTTGTCTACTTTTTTGTACCGTATTTGATTTGGTGGGTTTATGAGAAGAGAAAGCCAATACTAGTAACTGCGGTTTGGATGAAGGTTGCAGGCGGAATTTAAACTTCCTTGGTCTCTGAGTCTGATGGAGATAAAGGCGTTTATCCACTCCATAACAGTAGCATTAGTCACCTTGGCATGCATCAGACTGAATGGGATGCCAAGGTCTTTACTAACTAATTGTTTAACATCTAATTTGTGTCATCTTAGGGTCCATGCCGGACTTAAACTTGCCTTTCCAGCTGTTTTCTTTTGTTATAAAGCCCCACACCGCCACACTATAAGAAGATGTTCAACATTTTATTTTGGCACAATAGTTTTTACATTTAATTGAAATGTTGAAATGATAGAAGTGATCTTGATGGAGCCACTAATTATTTCTCTAGTCTTAAATTATACTTTTAGGGAGGAGATTCAAGCAATGAGTTTCTAAAAGAAACAAAGACAAGAATCAACAAACTTTGTGCTCCCACTAAGATCTTTACTTCAAAAAATCGTTTATGCAATGGGAAACGGAGTGTCAGCAGGGTGGATTCCAGTTCTTGGAAAATCAATTTGGAACCTTTTCAATGCTATGTTATGCAGTTGTCTTTAATTACCCATATAAATAAATAACAACCAAGGAGATCATGATAAAGAACGTGTCAGCTATACGAGTCAGACTCAATTTGCTGAAAAATGAGGACTCAAGATGACTCTAAGGGATATTTTGTTCTCTCTCAAACGGATCCGAATATCAAATAACGAATCAATTCTGAATCAAACTAAAAAACAATAGGTCTGGCACCTATATCGAATCAGGAACCGAGTCACATCCAAATACCGAGACAGTAAATAACAACCATGCCATAAGATAGTTAACTGTTCGAGCATCGGCATGGTTTTGTGTGCATCTTGTCTAGGAAAAACATAAGAGAATTACAGAGATAAACTTTTTACATCTCTGTGAAATAAATGAAGATTCTTAATACTGAACTTCAACTTTAAGTGCAGAAGGTATCGGCTTCTTTCATTTTCTAGTGGGATATCCTACAAAAGAGTAAGTACCACTGGACCACAAGCCCATACATATCCAATCTGAATGACGACTTTGCCAAGTGCTAGCTAAAACCGCCAGCATCACAGGAAGAACATCAATGAAGGGATCCACAAGCTTTGTGTCCGTCAATCGAAGGTGACTTATAAGATAAGAAAGCATCTTCATTAATTTCTCTAAATTATTATTTATCGCGTATTATTTTATATGAAGGTTGACGAATATTTATTGGGTATATGTCTTTGGAATCACCATCGAGCAATCGGTTGGAAACGAGCAAGTTGACAGCCTGTGAGGGACGATCCAAATCCCAAAATATGTATTTGGTCCGGTCTGAACAAACTTCCGATGTTTGACGGCACAGTCCCAACCCTCCATAAGGACCCAATCCGCGACAACATGCAGAATCATTGTTCTCAAAACCTACCATGTAAATTACCAATATCAACAAAGGTGTGGATTTACCGAAAAAATCATCGAACACAATGAGTAAATTGCACACCATGTAATGCCATAATTTTACATACCATAAGACTGGTAATTTTTTATGATATCCCAAGCAATGTAGTATATATCTGCGTAAAGAAACTGTGATCCAACAAGATTCGAGCTCCACTCCAATACCTGTGCTTTCAATCTCGTATTGAATAACATCGCTGCATTGTTTATGGGCGCGACACATGAATCCCCGTTCCACAGCATGCTCTCTCAAACGGGACGCAACCAATAGGCGGACCGTTTTGAATTACAAACTTTCTAGCACCAAATTCATACAATCTCTACGTGCAACAAGTTCACTCATTTATTTTTAGTACAGAGGATCAACGGGTAAAAAAAGAAAGTAATTATTGAGGTAGATTTTTATTATTCTTACCGTTAATTGAAGTCTATACTTTGAGATCATTGAACCTAAAACTGCGTCAAGAGGAATCAACTTTTGATTGATTATTGAAACCAATGGAGTGAAATAGTTGAGAGCGAAATCATTTGAACCTATACCAGCACTAAAGAGAGATCTGGAGAAAAGCTCCGAAGCAGCAATATTACCGATACTCGAGATTATATATTGCCTTGTATTCGCAAAATTATCAATTTGTTCATCCATACTGAATCGATCTCCCTACATATAGTTTGACGATCAAAATATGAATTTTATCTAAAATCATAATTATAATTAGTAACCAAAGATTTAATTAGTTTTTATTTCCGTTTTAGAAAGATAAACTTGTTTCATGTGTAATTTGAATATAACACGAATACTACCTCCGTTTTAAGAAAAAAATTACCATTACTTTTTTTAAATTGACCTTATTTTTAGATTAAATAAAAAAATGATAGTAACACTTTTTCAAAAACGAAAGAAATATCTTTTTTAAAACGGAGGGAGTAACTAGCCAATTAAAGAGTAAGCTACTTAACTTACAAACATAAAACCAGACAGATCAAGAATTCCACTAGGTATCCCGCCCGGAAAATCGATCCCACTAGGTTCCACATTGTATTTTGCGATGTTAATAAGTCTGTTATTGTTTCCAGCATCAACCAAAGAATCTCCAAAGACAAATAATGCTGGACACTTGCTTTCATTGTTATTACTATAGGCTGAACAAATCTTAATAAACACAAGGATATGAATCTTTAGAAGAAAATATGGATAACTACAGTAGGAGGACGTGTTGCCACCCATAACTTGAAAGTTGAAATGTTTAATATGAAACTCAGTTTCATTTTCTATATAATGTCATATCAGTTCCATTGGTCATTTGGTTGTTACTAAATCTATTACAAGGAAACCATCTTTGTGCAAAGACAAGTGTAGAAATGCTTGTTGAGCTTGCAACTTCAAGGGCATGGCTGTAAGATTCTAACTTCTAATTAAGGAATGTAATTAAAACCTCACTTAACATATGTGATGACACAACTTCATTATCAGTAATGAGATAAACAGATAAGATATGACTCATTTATGTCTAAGAAATTACTAGCTTTGAAAATGTAGTTATAACTTACAAGCTCCATTTTTGAGCATTGTTGCTTCAAAGTACAAAATGATAAGGGGATCAAACATTTGAGAACCCAAACGCAACACTGGTCATAAGAGCATCTCCAATCATCGATCAAAACGTCGATCAAAGATTAAATTTGATCGATGATCGGTGAAATTCAACCACAGCGATGCGATTAGATTTAGTTTATAATCGTTGAAAATCACTGTTCAGGATTAAAAGAAGTCGCTGATCGACGATCAAAAGTTACAGTCGAGCGAAACTCTACTCCCTCGCTTGTGAACAGACGACGGACCAGCATCTCGCTTAAAAACACGGGCGAAGAGTTGACATTTCGCCAGCTCAAGCGTTATGCTAAACTTTCGCTCCACCAGACGAGTAACCAGAAGCTCGCCTACTCATAAGCGAATAGCAGAGATTTCGCCTAAAATTTCCAAACATGGGCGAGATGCTACCGAGTCGCTTGAAGTTGGGCGGCACTACAAGGCTCCGCTTGGAGTTGGGCGAGACCCCAAGGCTCCGCTTGGAGTTGGGCGAGACCCCAAGGCCTTGCTCAGGTGTGACCGTTAATTTGTTTGACCGTTTGTTTCCGTTGATATGTTACCGTTGGCAGTTTAACGGCTATATATTTACCCTATATATATGGGATACTAAACCAATAGCATTTTACTAAACTCATACATTGTGTAGTTGAAAATTCTAAAGTTGGTTCTTATTTCATAAGTTTTGAAATCGATTAGTAAAATGGCGCCATCAAAACCACGAGGTCCAAATTTTTCGTCTTTTGAAGATGTTACGATGTGTACGATTCATTTGTCTATTTCTCAAGATTGTAGCATTGGTACTGATCAATGTGAAGAAAAATTATGGTCACGTATACTATGTCGGATGAAAGAAGCTATACCTTCTTTGCCAGAACGTAGTTGGACCTCCCTTCAGAAACGATTTCAAATTATAAGTAAGGATGTGGCGCTTATGTCTGCAAAGGAGGCTGAAGTCGAAAGGGAACATCATACTGGATGGGGCCCCGAAAATAAGGTAACAACTCGTTTAATTATGCTTATTAAATTAATCTATATGATTGTATATCCTTTAACAACATTGAATTGAAACACCAGTTCGCAGAAGTACGTAGGCTTTTCAAGGAAGCAACTGGTCGAAGTTTTAAACATGAAGATTGCTACACAGTTATGTAGATAATATTAAATATTCCAAAAGGTCGACATCTGTTTTCGATTCATCACAAGGAGAGTCTGATTACGACAACGAATCTCAGGACGTACAGGACACACCAGACTTAAGCCTTGATGGTCCCAGCGCCTATGAAGACCTTGGAGATATCCCCAACACATTAATCCGTCCAATGGGAAAAAAAGAGGCGAAACGACAGAAGACAAAAAGGAAAGCAAAATTTGCTGAACAACAGGAAATGATGCAAAATATTTATAGAGAGCAACAAAGCTTCAACGCCAAATGTACCGAACAAAGAGATATGAAGATGGCACAAAGAGAAGCTTAGTTTGCAGCAAAATTAGCTAATGATAAAACAAAGTTTGAAGCTAAATTAGCTGATTCAAATGCAAAGTTTACGACAATACAAGCTAGGCAAGAAGCAGAAGAGGAATTCCGTATAATGACGATGGATATCTCCCAAATGGATGATGTATCAAGACAGTACATCGAACTGAGAAGGGAGAAATTTTGAGGAAAAGATTAAACCAATCATAACGTCCGGATTATTATTTACCGATGTCATATTGAGTTTTAATTTTGATCAATTTATTTAGAATTTTCAGTATATTTTTTAACCAATAGATTTTTATGTTTTTAACGACTCCTAATTTATATTAAAAATTTAATTTAGAATTATTTTTTAAAATTACTTCTAATACTAGCTGGACTCGAAGAACAATTAAAATATAACGCGACTAATTAGTAAAGATAAGATAACTCTTGCTTTAACCACAGGTCCACTAACAACACATTTACCCCCAAAGCCCATATAAAAGTTCACTCTTCCCCAACAGATGACCATATATGTTCGATCAGGTCATTTCTCAAACGAACCCCAGTTTGTTTATTGAATACTGCACGTCTGCGTTGGTCCTTCACCATTCTAGAAAGTTGAGCAGTGTTGTCCCTTGAAATAACAACTGGAGCACCGTGGCTGCGTTGCTCATAGTCATACGGCCAATCACCGGGAATACGTTCATCCTCCACTATCATATTATGTAGAATAATGACAGTTTTTATTATATACGCTAACACGTCCGGATTCCACATTCGTGCGGGTTGTTTGATGATTGCAAATTGATTTTGTAGTACCCTGAACCCCCGTTCTACATCTTTTCGACAACCTTCCTGCATCGCCGAAAATTTCTGTTTCTTTTGGGAGTCTGGATGTTTAATGGTAGTTACAATAGTTGTTGTCTCTGGGTATATTCCATCCCCAAGATAATACCCCATATTGTATTGATTTCCATTGACTGAAAAGTTTACTGCCGGTGCTTTACCGTTGATAAGCTTTTTGAAGATATACGAACGGTTCATCACATTGATATCATTGTTTGAACCCGGCATACCAAAAAATGCGTGCCAAAACCAAAGATCATACGACACAACTGCCTCAAGGATAATACTTTCGCTATCCTTGTAGGCGGTATAAGCACCGGATTTCGCCGAAGAGCATTTGTCCCATTTCCAATGCATGCAATCAACACTACCAAGCATCCCTGGAAATCCCCTTTTTTGGTTTTCATCAAGAAGGAGTTCAACATCACGCTGAGTTGGTGTCCGCAAATATCCATCCTCGTACAATTGGACTATCACCCTGCAAAATCTACGGTTGCTTCCAAAACCGTAGTTTCCCCAATACGTAAATACTCATCGATTGCATCGGCCGCACATCCGTAAGCTAACATACGAATAGCTGCAGTAATTTTTTGGTGTGGGGTTAATCCTAGAACACCACAAGCATCTCTTTTTTGCACAAAATAACTATTTGCCGCCACAACATCAGCCAAAATACGATTGAATAATTGTCGACGCATTCTGAATCTTCTTCGGAATACATTGGGCGGAAATGTCGGGTTGCTGCAGAAATAGTCTCTCCATAGACCTTTAGCACCTACATCACGTTGTCTTGGTATTTTTATACGTGTATGTGGAGGGTTCATAGTTGACAACATTAAACCAGCAGTAACTGCTAGGTTATTACTGTTCGCTTCAAGTGAACTTTTATCTGATGAGTAGTAACTTGTGTTATCATCATCGTTTAATGAACCAGAAGAAGAAGAAGTATAAGAAACATAGTGAGGAAAACTAGAAGAGGAACCATACTTGTCTATATGATTTACATAGTTTGCCATTTTGTTATGTGTTGGAATTTGTAAGGAGCAAGAGATGATGATAAAACTCGATTTGTATTGATGGAAAAGCAAGTGTGGTTATTTATAATAAAAAAAGGAGAATTTTGAACACAAATATTATTTATCTTAGATATTTTATGTATCTTGACAAGGAAATGACATGAATTGACAATACACCGACCACATTTCAATGCAAAGATTTATTTTCAGAAATATTATTGTCAGAGATATTTTATGTATCTTGACAAGGCAATGACATGAATTGACAATACACCGACCACATTTCAATTAAAGGATTATTTTTCAGATTTGTCAGAGATATTTTATATAACTTGACAAGGCAATGTTATTAAATATAGTATTGTTCTCTATTTAATCCCAATACCTTCTTTGTTTACTTCATAACTTACCTACACCCATGTCAACATTTCATTCAGCCGAAGACTTGGCTATAACAAAATCCTGGTATTACGAAACCTTACGTGAAGATGTTATAGTCGGAATTGTTGATCCAGAAACTGTATGGGGGAGGATCCACAGACATTTTGGTGAGGAATATGGAAATTCAACCCAAAGATCTATTGTACATATTTATGATAGATACCAAGTTATTCGAAAGAGAATAGCTGATTATGTATCTATACAACAACGGATCTTTAACGACACCCATTTAGGATTATCGATCCAACAATTTGTAAGTATCCATACCATTACAAAAGTTGTCTCCTCTATCTTTAACAACAATTACAAATAAAAAATTATTTAACTGTTTCTTCCCTTGTGTAGGAGGAAATTGCTAAAATGCACTACTTTCAGGAAAAGGGAGAAGAATTCATATTTGTAGCAAGCTATGAGTTCATGAAATCCAAAATGTAATCGCAATTAACTCCTAAAATTATCAATTGAAGTTAAAGTTCAACGGTTCTTTATTTTTAGAGTTTCAATTTTTTTAATGCTAAGACCTCATAATATCCCCTGAATCGTCGTTAAATGAACAATAACTTAAGGTACTACAATACTTTTATTAAATCACAAAAGACATACATGAAAGGAAAAGAAAAATAAACTCCCGATACAGATAAATAAAGTAAGAAATAAACCTATTAGTGAAACCGAAAGGATTGGCTTGTCGGACGACGTTGACGAAGTTCTGCCCTACTAGGTAGAAAGATCAACACAAAAGGGTTGAATTCATCCATTACCCTTAAGATCTCAAAATGAGGTTTGTACCGGAAATCACTTCGTTTCCATCTTGTCCATTCCTGTAGTGATCGAGCAACAACTTCATCATCAGTTTCATTCCTAAGATAAAATTCATTGACCCGAGCAGTTAAAGAAGAAAATTCTAATACTTCCTTAGTAATTTTCACATATCAACAAAAAAGGCCTGCTCTGTTCCGGTTGTTGGGATTACCGGTTTCATCGCAAAAGTTAGCATGTGTGTGTTCCAACCATTCCATGGTCATACAACCATTGATATCACGTTCCTGACCCCTTGCTGGATAATGTAATACTATGTTTCGACATATGGATAAATCTTCATCTAAAGTAAAATTGGTTGCATTAAGGGTAAAATTTTCGTAACCAGACATTGAAAAATAAAATGTGGGAATAATGAAATGAGTTGTGTAGCTATTGAATGTTATTTATAGTAGTATAAACCAAAAAAAAATAGCCGTTATGCAAGGACAAAAAAACGGTAATAAAACGGTAACATAACGGTAACATAAGGGTAACATAACGGTAATAAAACAACCATTTAAATTTCGTAATGAGCTGTAAAATTATCATATTACATAAACGGCGTACTAAAAAATAACATTTCATATAACCGTAAATCAACAATAAAAATAACCGAACACGTTCTTTTAACCGTCATTCGAAATTTTAATTTTTTGTTTAACCGGAGTTTGATCTTGGTGGAATAAATGGCGGGAAAGATGGTCTGACGTTCTGCGTTGGTCGAACTGTTGATGAAGATCCCGGAGGTGTGGTCATAGCATATGAGGCAAATCCAAGAGGTTGTTCTGCACAAAATTGGTTAAGCTGTCTGGTCAACAACGTATTTTGATCTTGTAGGAGGTTCATTTGAGCGGCTGTCTGACTCCGAAAATTGTTGAACTCAACTTCTTTGCGAATCAAATAGTCCATCCGATCCTTAGTTTCAGCTAAGGTAAAATCATGCAACTCTTGCGTAAAATCTGCAAACTCTTGCACTAAATCATAAGCCGCCACCTGGGATGAAAATAATTTAGAATAACCACAGAAGCATAAATGTGTAATCTGTATTCAATTTTTCAAAACTTTGTTAAAAACTTACATATGGTAGTTGTTGGGGGGGGGGGGGAGGAATGGGCACATGATCACGAGGCCGTGGGATGTTGTATTTCATACGGTCACCTGCATAGCCATACGTTTCAACCTCCCAATCAACTTGCACGACATATTTGTAGAGGTTGGTAACATGTCTCCAATATTCATAATAAACATCGTACTCCACGACACGTACGTATTCACTAGCATTGACGTGAGAAATTGCTGTCATGTCCTCAATCTCGTCTTCGATGAAGTTGGAGATGCAAGCAGGGGGGTTTGCAGGAATACCCCAAGTTGGGTTGTTTTGCCTCCAACAACGATCTCCGAGATACATATTGTGCTTTATCCAAGAAAATGATAATAAATAAATACCTACCCATTCACAACAGTACGAGTTGGAAAAAAAAGGAGTATGAGAAAAGGACTAGGAAACATACAGTGCCCATCCAGGTGAATGTTATTCTTTTTCCAGAAAGTTCTATTGCTTTGCGGCCAATATCTTCGGGTATGTAGTTAACTGCAGTAAGCCATGGTTTCCACGTCACGGCGTCTACGGATAACTGGTTCAGTTTAGTCCTTGTCTTCACTATGTCAACACCCTTCTTCCGGGAGGCAACCCACCTACGACATCTAGGCCATTCATGTTCACTTTCAGCCGAAGGGATATTTGGACGACATATCCCCAGATATTCGTATCCCCAAAACTACAACAATTTTTTTTTCAAAATGATTTAACAACATAACAATTAAATTTTAAGAAAATGAATTTTGAATAACGTTAAATAAATTACCTCCAAAATTTGGAACGGCCCGGATATTGATTTTTGTCCCCTAGAAGCCGTGGCAAGACCCGAATACAATTTTGAAAATGCAGGACCACCCCAGTCGTACTGATCAACTTCATTTAGATTATCAAAGGCAGCCAACCATCCTGCATCAATGTAGGTTTTTGCATTTGGGAAAAAGAAATTCCCCAGAACATACATATAGAACGCCCTCGCTACTCTATCAGCAAGAACACTATCATCATTTGCCGCGTGCAATGTATCTTTATCAAAATAGGTGGTCAAAAACTTGAGAGTGATGGCATCCGAAACCCACTGTTGGGGAACACCTTCTCTTTTGCATACCGCATTATCTTTCAGTTCAGGAAAGATATTGTCACGAACATACTCAAATTTGTACTTAGCTGGCTCATAAGGAACAGATCTCCCGATACCGATACTAAGCCCGGTCAACATAACCCAATCGAGGGGAGTGAACCCAAGCTCTCCAAAACAAAAGTGAAATGTGTTTGTAGTATCCCAAAACCGCTCGACAATATAATCAATAAGAGCGTGGGATGAATCTACTAAAGGTAGGGATAGTAATCTGCCCCAACCTCCCCTTTCTATTATATATTGGACCCTATTACACTCCTTAGTGATTTTCTTGTACATCTGTATAACTGATTTGAGAGAGCCACGATGGTCAAACCTGAAGTTGGCGTCGGAGGAATATGTAATATTTGTCGAAACGTGTTCCTCCGTATCTTCGACAACGTTATAGTGTTCCAACCCCGGAACATTTACCGACTCGGGGACCATGGATTCAGGTTCAGAATCCTCTGCGATTTTAGCTTTTTTGCTTTTCTTCTTTCTACCAACCCATCTCGAAACAACATTGCTAGACATCTGCCCAAACAAATAATAGAACATTGTCAATATATTCAATAAATCACCACAATGCATAAACAATTAAAATTAATTTAACACCAACTAAACTTGTATGTAATTGTCTATTTCCATACACATTTGTACCAAGAATTATACATCAAATATTCGAAAAATACATACATCATTATCAAAATACAACAATCTCACCAATTATAATCAATCTCATTCAAATTACCCAATTGCAAATACTACCATACACATTTGTTTTTAAATTAAATCAAAATTAATTCCTTTAATTTCTACACAACATACTACATTCAACCAATAATATTTAACTTTGTTAGAGATATTTTGCTTTCCCTTGACAAGGCATTGCGATGAAATGATAATAAACTGACTACATAATAATTCAAAGATTGAATTTTAACTTTGTCAGAGATATTTTGCTTTCCCTTGACAAGGCATTGCGATGAAATGACTATACACTGAATTGACAATACAACGACTAGTTAATAATTCAAAGATTTTCTACTCAATTTGTCAGAGATATTTTATTTTACTTGACAAGGCATTGAGATGAATTGATAAATAACTTGCCAACTACATTTGGTATCTGTAGAAGTGAATATTCATAAATAAATTAAAAGAACTAAAAAGGTTCAACACCATAAAGCTCAACACTTTGAAAGATAAAGGGACACACCATAAAGTTCAACACCATAACTAGCAAATTAAGTTTGTTCTAGCGATCTTAATTTTCACCAGAACAAAGGGTTGTTATCTCTTGTAGCACTATTCGAACTCTTTGTTGTTCTTCTATGCTCATCACCTCCCTAGACTCAATCGAGCGAGTCAGTCTCCTAACCAACAAATCGGTTCTATCCTTTATAGCTGACATTCGATTGTCAACCACTGATGGTTGAACTACCCTTTCCCCCAAATCAACCCCCCATTGTTGGATCAACTACTCCACCATCTTCAGGTTCTATCCTGATGAGCTGACTCAACCCATGTGGATGTCCTGGCACTCTAACTATTCGATACATATCATCGAAATTCATCTTCAGAATCTACATAAAATAGCAATTCGATACATATCGACAATTTAACCACAACATAATTAAATTTAAACAACCAATTAATAAATTATATACCGGCAACAACAAATAATCATCAATAAGAATATACCCAATTTATAATATTTATCATAAACCCTATGACAAAATACACAATTTCAAATATATCCATACACATTATTTTCAAAATTAAATCAAAATTAATTCCTTTGATTTCTACACAACATACTATATTCAATCAAAAATTAAACACAAACCCACTAAAATTAAACTACAACAATTTCGTATTGTATATTCAATTTAACAAAGGGAACAAATTTTGAAACCTAATTGATAACATCCACATAAACCCTAAATAAATTCCCAATTTCATAAGTTTAGAACACAAAATTCACAATTCAATAATCGGTTTATAATATGGTAATTACATGATTAATTAAACAACATATACAACCAATTTAACCACAAAATCATCTAAATTGCATATCAAATTAAAACAAGTAAATTCAATTTTGGTTTGTAGAAGATATACCTTGATTTCGCTTGGAATAAGTTTGATCTAAGTATGAAAATGAGAAACGAAGCTTTGGGTTCTCGTCCAATGATCGATGTGTTGGAAAAATGGGGGTGTGGGAGGGTTTCGGCTAGGAGAACATGAAGGCAACAGGAGGGCGAGGTGTAGAAGAAACTAAAAAATTTAGGGTTTAAAACGGTGAAATAGACAGGCGAGAGCTAGGGATCTCGCCTACATCAGAGCGGGAATCTGGCATCTCGCCCGTCTATTTCCACACACACATGCGTCGCACGCTCACTAGGCGAAACTCTAGTCTCCCGCCTATATGCAAGTGGTACTCCAGCATCTCGCCCGGATCATTTTTCACACGATTTCTTCGCACAATTCATAGACGAGATTTTACAACTTCGCTTGTACAAGCGACATACTGAGATACCGCTTGGGAAGTGGGCGAGGTTTTGGGATTTCGCCTGTATGTTTGTTTTGCAGGCGGTAGTTGATGTGATTTTATATAGTGGTAAAAAGAGGTTCGATTCTCGAACTTGTGAAGGTAATGATTTTAGAAAATATTGGACTAAATCTATAATAATAAAAATCAGGAAAATAAACTAGAGATGATTTTTAGAAAATATGGGGAAAACCAGGAATCAGGAATCAGTTATTTCTAACAATTTATGTGATTAATCGGGTAATTCTTTTAAATAAATTAAGCTCAAATATTGCCAAAATAGGTTTTATGCAAACAAGTAAAGGTAAATCATAAGCATGGGACATCAGAGGTTGTTAACCCGGCATGACCCATCAAACAAAACACCACTACTGAATGAAAACCGTTTTTTCTATTTCAAAACTATGCAATTTTAATAAGTAAAGAATTATAATTAATTAATTAAAAATAGACTTACCACATAAAATTGAGAGAAAAACCTCCTCCATCATCCCAGTAAATATAATTAGCTCATGGTGAAGAAAACTTGCTCAAAAGATCTTTTCATTGCTCAAAATATTGATTACAAGGTTGAATAACGGTGCAACAGCTGAACAGACGCGTTTATAAGTGTTACAGAACAAGGTTCAGCCGTTACAGAAGTGTTTCTAAGCAACAAAGGTTTAAAAGAATAGGCAACAGGAGTAGTTTGAATCAGCAACAGTTATAAGTGTGGCTGAGTCGTCTTCTCAGACGGTGGTAGATGAAGAACACACCGGCGGTCACCGGATTGCTGTCCAGTTCCGGCCAAACTCCGGTGACTCCGAAAATCAATCTCTAGGCTTCCCCCTTTGATTTCTTTGGCTTCTCTTCATATATATAGGGTCTACAAACCCTAGAGAGAGTTCTAAACCTAATAGAACTCCTTAAAACACTCCCAAATTTATCCAAATCCGAATCAAAGTGTAATACCCTTTTCCCGGCGAAACTCGGATTTGGGGCTATTTTTCCGGCGTAAACCTCCAATTCTTCACGTGTTTAATCTTGTATGGACCTCTA
>JAJJMC010003761.1:5486386-5575307 GCA_023531435.1 Papaver californicum | reverse complement strand
TACTAACTTAATAGAAACTAAGGTGCAAATTAGACACTAAAATGTGTCTATCAGTAGTCCACAATCTCGCTTGTACGAGGCGAACTGTTAGTATCTCGTCCGTCTTTCCAAGCGATATACTGGTACTTCGCTTACCCCCAAATGGTACTCTACGACCTCGCCTGATCATTCACCGCTGTTTTTGATCCAGATCAAAGATCAAATTTTTTGATCTTTGATCGATGGGTATAATCGTGTGATTGTGGATGCTCTAAAGGGACCCAAAATCTAAATATCCTAAAAAAAGATGAAAGGATCTTGGCTCGTGTGGTCGTTGCTCGTATCGGATGTTGGAGTCTTAGAGAGAACCATCCGAGGCGGCACTGGTGAAGATAAGGGTTACACACTTGTATGTGTAGTAAAGTAAATTCTTGTTAGATTTACAGGGGCGTAGAAATCGAGAGAAAATTTTACAGAAGAGGAAGATAGCAGAGGAAAATAAAGACGACGAAGTTTTTCTTTTCTTTTTTCGTACGCCATAAGACGTCTTAAAACTTAAACCAATCACCTTACACACAATGTGTGTAGGTTGAGGATTTACGCCTTAAATTTAAAATCAACTGCATCCGAATTCAACAATCTTGATTTTGAGTGATTTTTGCATCATAGTGGTGATGATACGGTTATTTCTTGAACCATTGTAATGTTTGATGAAACATCAATGGTATCAATTATTGTGATGTTTCATCTAACATTGTGATTATTCTGAACTCAACATATTCACATCGATATATATATAACAATTTTATATCATTCACGGTATTTTATTACTAGATGATCGTGTGCGGTGGGTGTTTACGGAAGATAAAAAAACGAACTACAAACTAATAAATGATACCGACAATAACGATATCAACGATGTAATTCTTGTGAGAAGAAGACACTGCAGACGTCACTATGCTTACTAAATAAGTACATTTTATCGATATTCTTTGCTGATACCAAGCACAATGCTGAGGCAGTTTGTGTACCATTTATTCAAAGCAAAAGGTAACCAACTTAGTTACTACACCATCTAAGAAACATAAAGGCTCCTCATAAAGATTCATCCACATCGTGTGCAATAATAACCAATTGGGCCTTGTTCGGCACAAACTAATAGAGAAATAAACACCACGTCAAAACTTGACCAGGAACGGTTTATAGTTGAAGAAATAGACAGTGGATAGGTAAGTAGGGATGAACAGAAGATTACCTGCTCGAAGAGGTATGCCGTATGCAAAATAGATATGATAATATCAAACAGTTGTAGACCCGCCATTAAAATCTCATATGCATGAATTTGGAAAGAAACATTTTTCCACTTCCATATCCTACTAAAACAAATCAAACTGTATGAAATTAGGAAAGAATCACCTCTTCACTCTTAGTAAGACATCCATTGTACATTTTATGAAACATAACAATACAGAAGCTTAATTACCAGGAAGCGCAATAAACGCATCAGATTCTTAAGCCATTACTGTTTACGTTCATGCATATATGGAACTTCTCTTACTTCACCTACAGTTGGTCCAGATATCTGCAAACACAAATCGGTCATACAACAAGGATACTTAAGAAACAAGTTCTTTGAACTAAATAGATTCACTAACACACCTTCTTATTTTAAAATAATAAGGACATTATATAAGAATCAAAGAAATTGTTTTTCATGACATCTGCAACTAACAGATCAAATTACAAAATTGGGATTATTTTAAAAAACATTACATTATTTTCATCAACTTGTACAACATGTTCATTCACTAACTACAACCGCTGCACTTATACAAAATACCATGTATATTAGATTAATCATTGCACTCAACAAAATTCAATCATTCCACAACACAATACAGACAGAGTAAGCATCTAAGCGAGTACGAGAATTGGAGAGTCTAAATAGCCATACGAGGGACACAAGGTAATGCGGGAAGTGGGTCTATTCAGTCCAACAAGCATTCATTTCATTCTTTCTTTTCGAAGACAAACTCATATCAACTTGAGACAGAGCTTTTACCTCATCGTGGTCAACCTTGGAGCGAAAACAGTACTCTATTCGTTACCAGATATGAGAAAAACATATTCAAAATTAAAAGTTACGTCAATTATATGGGTGAAATCAATGAACGTTTCTATCTCACATCATAATAGATGACTATAAGTCGTGCCGTGGATGGGTATTTTGTTCCGCTTTGCAGGATAAGGAAGAACAAAAGTAGGTTGAAGGACGGCAAAGCAAAGTAAAATAAAATGTACCTGATATTTAGTTAGGAATGTCCTGATAAAATGAGTCTTCTTTGGCCTCAACTCCAAAGGCAAAATCTTCTTGTTCTTGTTTGCATCTTCTAATGCAGACCTCTGCTTCTGAGAAATCACAGTAATTACTTGCACAATTGATCCTCGCCACCTTGCTGCATCCAAACACACAATACAAAAGTTATTTCACCAATTTTTCGTTTTGTCTGTATAGGTATTCCTATGTGTAATGAGTTTAAAAAAAAGTAAATAAAACAATTATTATGCGGACCCATCAATCAACCTCGTGTTTTTAAGTGTGATTTAAAGAAATTTAGGGTGATTTATTTATACCCATCAAATAGATGTGGCTATGGGATAGCCTAACGGTAGGTAAAAATACTTATATATCCTTTCACTAATAAAAGTAGAAAATCTAAACTAATTTCATTTCATTGCTAACTCTTCTTCTTCTTGACTACCGATTGAGAAAAAAATTCCTCGTGAAATTTTCAAAAACAATTCATCGTATCGTCGTTAATCACCGTACTAAGTCATCGTCGATATTTCGATATAAAGATGAATGGATAGAAATAAACAAGTAGTCAATCTGATAATAGTAACTGGGCAAATTTTGTGGAGAGATTAAGAAACAGAGAGATTGGTGAATAACATAGTGAAGAAGATGAAGAACACAAAGAACAAGAAGATGATGATCTAGATATGGAGTCTGATTATGACAATCAACCTCTCTAGCACTATATTATGGTTCCAATAAGGTAAGGGTATTCCGTTATTTGTGTTTATATTGCTTCAATTGAATGAAATCTTCAGTATAATTTCTAGGGTTTTCGTTTTTTACCCAAAATCGGTAGTTTCGTATAGGTTTAAACTCCCGATTATGAAAGAATTCATCATTTCTCAAGCACATCGACTATAATCGGTAGTTAGATTTAGTCATTAACTACTGATTTTCTTTTTGTACCAAAATTTAGGCTTAATCGGTAGTTAATTTTTATTATCTAACTACCGATTGTATTAGATGGTTTCGATGTAGAGGAATATAGTTTTGAATCAATCGATAGATATGTAGTAGTTGTTAACTCCCGATTATGAAAGAATTCATCATTCCTCAAGTACACCGACTATAATCGGTAGTTATATTTAGTCATTAACTACCGATTTTCCTTCTGTACTAAAATTTAGGCTTAGTCGGTAGTTAATTTTTTTATCTAACTACCGATTATATTAGATGGTTTCATATAGAGGAATATAGTTTTGAATCAATCGGTAGATATGTAGTAGATGTTAACTTCCGATAAAAATATTTTAAAATTGAAAAAATGTAGTGTTACATCATAATCGGTAGTTATGTGTGATTATTGTCTCTCGATTATATTTCCTTAAAACCTTTGGTTTCTCTTTACTTAATCGGTAGATAGGTTTTGTATTTGACTTCTGATTGTTTTGTAATCGTTTGTTATTATGTTTATTTGACTACCGGTTATATGTGTGTCCATAACTTAGAGTTTTCTGATCCAATTTTTATGCACAATCGAGAGATAATCTAGGACCCGATCTACCGATTGTTGTGTAGTCGTTTGTTAATTTGTTTATTTGACTACCGATTATATGTGTGTCCATAGCTTAGACTTTTATGAACCAAAATTGTTGCATAATCGGGGGATAATCTAGGACCCGAGCTACCGATTATGAATAATCGATTGTTTTTTCTGTACTTTTTCTACCGATTATGTAGTGATTAAACGGTGTCTTACGAGCTAATTGTTCTTTATTTTATTTTTTTAGGGAAAATCGATCTAAGCAAGCCAAAAATACAATTGTTTCGGAGCCTCATCGTGAAGGGGGTAAGAAAGTAACAGCTAGTGCAAGAAGAGAAAAGAGCGTTAGCGGAATCTTTATCATCGAAGGAACTTAACCAAGTTTACAACCAAGTGTTCCACAACTTAGAAACCAAGAAGAAGGAGAACCAAGTGCTCCACAAGTTATAAACCAAGAAAAGGAAAAAGAAAAAGGTACAAAGAAGGTAATTAATAAGAAAGGAGGACACCAAGTGCCCACCTCTTTGAAGATGAAGGATATTGAAGCAGGACAACCTGGGTTACCAAGAGATGGAGGAGATCTGTTATTTGGATACAAAGAATCATGGGCCAAAGAAATTTATTCAACTGAGGTAATAATTATAAAACACCCTTCTTAAGCTATTGTCTTTTTATTCGTAGAAATGTTAACGACTATTCTAATTATTTTATAATTCGTCGTGTATATTAGGACCATATTCATGCGGTTCGTCTACTCAAACCTACATCTGCACCAAGAAAAATGAAAGACTGGCCGTTAGATGGTGAGTGTGAAAGGTTCAAGTAAATTATTTATGACTCAGGGTTATCTACTGCTGCCGATAATTCAATGTTAGAGCATGACCGAGTGTCGATATCAGCCTTCCTGGAAAGAATGTATCCTGAGACCGACACCTTCCATATGCCATTTGGAGAGATGACGATCACCCCAGATGATGTGGTGCAGATTCTTACTCTCGCTGACCATGGTACAACCGTCAAGTTTGTTTACGTAAAGCAATTTAGCTGGGAACAACTTTATTTTTATACTCAGAAGTGCCTTGGTTGGGATCGATTGACATCCGACATTGAGTTCAACCGATGCTTTCGTTACAAAACTAGACAGTTCAGCATGGTCCACTTGATGAATATGTTCAAAGGCACCAAGGATAAAGAAGAAATGAATCCAGAGTTTAGTGACGACGAAATGAATGTTGCAACTACTGCATATGTCCTCTGTGTATTGGGATGTATCATTTTCCCCAATTGTCGTGGCAACCGGGTCGACGCCAACCTTCTACAACTATTGCATCCTCTCAATAAAGTTCGTGATTACTTGTGGGGCACCGCATGCCATGCGTTCTTGATGGAAGAGTTAAGAAAGGCATCGAGGGAAACAACTAGCCAAATTGCCGGGAATGTGAGCCTACTACAGGTATTTTGGTAACTCTATTGATGCTTTAATTGTTATTTTTTTTCTCTTTTAAGAATCAATTTTCTCATAATTGGTTTTATATGTACACTATACATAGATCTATGACCACTTCCCGTTCCTCGATTTAGCCAAAGAGAACCCGGTATGGCAGAAAGGAACACTGATGGGATTTCAGATTACCCTATATAAATAACCGCAATCGCACGGCGTCTAACTAGTAGACAACGGCAAGTATGGGTCGAACCCACAGGGAGCGGGAAAATACTGCAATCAATATCTCTAATCAACTAATTAAGAATAATATTTTTGGAATTTTTATAATTGCGAATAAAGTAATGAAACAAACTAAACTAATAAAATAACTAAAATGGAGGAAGTCGGTAACCAGGGTTTTCAGTATCCACCACTATTTTTATTTAATTACTGATGTGAAACATAATTCCTAAATATTCATCTATTGTTCGTTCTATCGACATCACCTATTATATGTATTAGAATCGCAAATGTCACTGGGACGCCCTAAGCGGCGTATCAAAATCCCTAGTCTGAAGCATACACTATCTAATTGCGTTAGCGAGAAAATAATACGAAGCTAATTACAGGTTCACAAATAATGTCTGGCTATTCAAAGCATAACTCATCTAAGGATTTAACCAAAGCATGAAATATCTAAAAAGTAGACAAACATATTTGCTACCCTATTAATTCTGCGCATAGGTTACTGTATTGTACAGAACCGGTGAAACGACAACTAATTAAGATTTATATCAATAAACGAAATCATTAAATTAATTTTATTCAAATCATAATAGTCTTTACCAAATAATCAATTCAATTGGTCTATACTTTAAATGATTTCAACCTTAAACCCTAGTTGTAAATTAATTAGAACATTGAGATGGGTTTCTTAAAACCCATAAAAATAAATAGAAGAGAAGAAACGATTAAACCAATAAGCAGCAGCGTTTTCTCTTTTCCCTTGTATCCTTCTCTAATGTCAGCCGTCTATATCAGGCTTGTCCTTCACGCCTCGAAAATAGCACCAGAACAACTCCTGTATGTCACCCTCAAAACAGACGAACTCAAGCTCTCCGCCTCTCTCTTCCGAAAAGTATACAAGAACAAGTCTTGTACGCCCAAAATTCCCTCAAATCCGAACTCCCTTTAGTCTGAAGCTCCAGCCGTCCTTTTATAATTAGGTTTTAGTCTATCATCCCTTCCCCCATGTGAAATCCAACTTTTCTTATCTCACATCTTTTTCACCACCTGACGCACCCCACATCCTATCCGTACTTCTTTACCTCATCTCTAATCTTTCTTGTTTTTCTTCTTTTTTACTTCAATCCCACGTGCTAACCTAAGCCATATCCTTTCAACCAAACCACCACACTATACATCCTCTCCTATTCTCATGTACAGGGCTTCACTTTTAAGCCTCCAATCACCTCACTCCAATAGCCGTACTTCCACCTAGGCTCTCTACTTCCCATCAACTCCAACTCCAGACACTAGCCTCTCTTTTATGCGTTAGACTACAAAAGACAAAGCCACAAAAAGAACTTGCACCAAACACAACAATACCTAAACTGTCGCTTTCTGTGCTACTCAAGTACTGCTTCTACCCTCCACTGACGCACCTATATCCAACTTCGCACTCAAATCCATCTAGTCAGTCGTACTTTGGTCAACATCCTACTCATGTCAATAACCAACGTCAAAAAGCAACCTATATAGTTCTGTCACTCTTCACGTAGCCTGCCAACAGCAAACTGACTCATTGTTCTAGTCTTCTATCTCAACTGACACCGTACTCTCTCATTATTCTCTGATTTGTTTAGAGTTTTTACTCCATCCAACTCCACCGACCAAGCTCTAGCCAACAGTCATCGTAACACTGTCCAGACGCTGCTACCTTCATCTTTACTCCATGTAATGATGATATCATTTTGGAACTTCGATATATTCGCCTCTTGGATGGTCTGGCTCAGACCTTCACTCGGCAGGAACTGAAGCTGGAACGGTAGCAGGAACTGGAACGAGAACGGGAACTTGAACAGGAGCAGGAAGGTTTTGTTTTTCTATTTTGTCCGTAGTTTAGATTTTATGGAACCACCTGTAAAAACAATAAAAATACATTATTATCATAAATTAAAGTGCTAACAAATATAAATTAGACGATAAAAATGTATAAATAAAGCGTCTATCAAACACCCAGAGGAAAAAAATACATCTTCGACAACAACCGTTCAAGGTCCAAGGAGCATCAGTTGATTTTTTTGAGGATAAAATTAGACTTGATGACGTCCAAAGATGTATGCTTTGATCCATACAAGGAAGACCGAGCTAGTGGACATATAACGGGAAGGTCTGAGTTGTCATTTTATTATTGACCCTTGTGGCACCCCACATGATATGTTATGTACAATTCCTCAAGGGTGATGTGTCAACTCGGTTATGTATAAGAAGAACCTTGGAGTCACATGCATGGCAAATTAAAATTGGACGTGGAGAATTGTATATGTGGTAAGGACTCTATCACAGTAGTTTACTCTGGTAACCCATCCGTTGAAGATTGAAATAACATGATGCAATATTTGATCAATGATGGAGACCTGTCAACCGAGGTGATGAAGTACATCCAGGATGTATGGAATGGTACCGGGAGAATTCTCATCTTCATGTGATCCGTGAAGATAAAGGAAAGACCACCAATGCTTCCGATTATATTTGTACCATCAAAGACAAACCTTCTGGTTATGAAAGACTGGTACGAAATGTTCTTTCCTTTTGATTTTAATATGACGACTTAATATTTTTAGATAATAATAGTTTGATCGTTATTGCATAAAAACAGAAAAGTAGGTTTGCGTTTTTCTCCAAAAAGATTGCTGGGTGTATAAAGGCATGAGTGCCTTTATCAATTGAGAAGTTGAAAGAGCATAAAGACCTAATGGATAACATTGATAATGAAGCTTATGCAAGTAAGTTTGGGGAGAAAGCTTCGAATAAGCCTATGAGGCCAGCAACAAAGCCCAATAAAAGATTTCGTGGTTCATCGAGTGCTGATGGTGAAGCCAATGTCCCTGATGCTGAAGCAAATGTCCCTGGTGCTTGTACTAAAACCAAAAAGATCTAGAAATTACATTGTAGTTGTCTTGTTAGAGAACATCATTTTCATTTGATTTGTAAGAAACTTGTTTCGGATTATAAGTTCTAACATCATTTTCGTAATAAAACCAACCTAGTTTTTAAGTTTTTTTTCGGATTATAAGTTCTAACATTATGTTTAATGTTAATTAATGGTTTACTTTATGGATGACGAATAGATTTTAAGTTCTTTTTGTAAATTATCGATTGATTTGCAAGAGACTCATTTTTAATAAGTAACTTTGTTGAAATTTTACATTACAATCGGTAGATAAGTGGTATGCATCACCTACCGATTAAGCTTGTTGATCCACAATCGGATGATAATTATCTACCGATTACACCTGCTGATCCTAAGTTGGGTGATAATTATCTACCGATTACACCTGTTGATGGAACTGCTTGGTTTCTGGGCACATTTTACATTATAATAGGTAGTAAATAAATTTTCTTAGACTACCGATTATGAATATGAAATTTTTCAAAATTTGATAAATTTTTCAATTTTGAATTTGGGGCAACATCTATATAATCAGTAGTAAATAAAGTTTCATAGACTACCGATTATGTAGTATGCAAATTTTATAAAATTTTCAATTTTGAATTTGGGGAAACATATACAATCGGTAGTAAATAAATTTTCTTAGTCTACCGATTATGAAATATGAAAATTTTCAAAATTTGATAAAAAAATTTCAATTTCGAATTTGGGGCAACATCTATAATCGGTAGTAAATAAAGTTTCATAGACTACTGATGGAGTACGCAAATTTTGAAAATTTTATAAAATTTTCAATTTTGAATTTGGGGCAACATCTATAATCGGTAGTAAATAAAGTTTCATAGACTACCGATTATGGAGTATACAAATTTTGGAAATTTTATAAATTTTTCAATTTTGAATTTGGGGCAACATATACAATCGTTAGTAAATAAATTTTCTTAGACTAGCGATTATGGAATATGATTTTTTTTGAAATTTGATAAATTTTTCAATTTCGAATTTATGACAGTATCTACAATCGGCAGTAAACACATTTTATCAGACTACCGATTATGGAATATGAAAAATTTAAAATTTGATAAATTTTTCAGTTTTGAATTTGGGCAACATCTAATGATGAAGTTATAGCGAGATCTCTCGAGGAATGGCGACAATGGAAACGATCAAACTACCGCTATGAAGCTCATTTCAATATCCTTAAGTTGATGGACAGAGTCAACCCGTTTAATGTTCATCCACGCCGCTTAAGGTGAAGGGCATTCTCCAAGACATAATATGAATCACAGAATAATTACCATGGATACATAATCGGTAGTTAGAATATACTATTATCTACCTTTATAGTCTTTGTAGTAACTTTTTGAATATATTATGACGATATAACTCTCTATTTAGGAAAAATGGGTTTTCGTGTTTGATTTTTTAATATAATCAGAAGTTATTGTTTTCATATATCTACCATTTTTCTCACTTGATTTTAACTTGATTTCCTGTTGACAATATTCAACATAATCGGAATTATAATATAATTATCTACTTTCGATTGTTCAAATCGGAAGATAATGGTGATCCCGATACTTTCGATTGTACAATATAATGTTGTCAAAAAAACTTTCTCCAAGTTATACAATAACGATAACACAAAAAACATAACGTTAATATATTTTTCAATCACTTGTATATAGAAAACACAAAATGACGATAACAGCGAAATATTGCATTAATATTTTTCTATCACTTGAAAATGCAATGTTCAAAATACATGTTCAACTAAACTACTCACTATCCTCGGTCAATTCAAATGGGTCCTTGGAAAAGTTTGTTAAACGATCCCAACGCTCCATGTTGGACTCGTATTGCTTCAACCACTCCTTGCAATGGTTAGTTGGGAAGTAATCCGACCACCTACTCAATGGAGGTAATGGAAAATCTTCCGTTAACCTTAAACCGATAAAATGATTGCTATTAACCCATGCCATAATGATTCGTCTATCCTTGACCAACTAATTACAAACCGTCCTTGTGGGTGTAAATGTAGCACTCACTCCTAAGGAAGGAGACTCCTAAGGAAGGAGGACAAATATAATGTACCACGCAGTTCAAAACATCCGTTATATTTTGGTATTACCATCCAATACTTGGACCCGATTGTCTTCAATCCCTTTCGCCATTTTACACGAGTATATAACTCTTTGAACTCTTGTTCTCCAACATGTCTATCTCCTTATATCATCATTTCAATATAGAATTCCTTATCCTCCAATAGTTGGGCGGCCATCTTATTTCTTAAATATTTCCATTGGTTGATATTCTCGTTAACCTCCTCACTAAAGTCTCCTACTTGTTTCGAAGCAACGTGAAAACCACGGTTACCATCCCCATCAACATCGTCAGTGGAGAAAATAAATGGTATAATGAGTAGAGGGAGTTGTTCCAAATACTTATCGTATATTGTATACATACCTCGATTTGGTCTTTCGTGTATAGGTTGGGTTTGACTTACTTGAGAAAGAATCGTAGAGACCTTATATTTGACTTGTCGTGAGCTTGGTCCACCTTGATCCTTCCTTGGACGACCCATTTTCCTTAGAGCCGGCATGTTGTACTTTTTTGTCTTGTAAGTAGGATCTATCAAAAAAAAAATTGATGAAAGCATTGAGCCAATTGGATCATCTTCGGATGTGCCAAGAAAATACGAATCACTTTACCATCCCTTTTTTTCTCAACGTGTAATTGTGTTTCTCGGCTAACCACTCTGATTGTTGCATAACCATTCGACCATCCTATTCCGCTCTTTTGATCGTTGCTAGCGCCGACTTAATTTTAGACGGCGAAGACAAGTTGTTGGGGTCATCCGCCTTTATCTTAGATAGGATTACACTCGCTTTCATTACGTTCCTGATAGACTTCACCATCTCCATTTCCTTTGGTTTTAACTTAGCAACCATTACGTGCCGAACAAAACTTTACGGATCTTCATGGTTGTGACGACCATTAGCAACTCTAAACATTTTTCATACTCTATCTTCCTTACCGTCGGGCTTACTAAAGATAATCTTAAATGGGCATCCAATCTTCTTTGAATTACCTCGGTATTTCCTCTTCGTTTTTTTTATGTATTTACGATCCTTTCCCACATGACTCTTTCGCTCGCCACCTCTCTCACAAATCATTTCAAATCGATCAACCCTCACGCAATTGTTCTGAACTACAACGCACATCTTCTTTTTTGCCTTGTTGATAAGCCATTCCTTTGCCTCCGCCTTACTTCCACATGTCTTAATACGTATATAACAAAACAAATATCATAAGCCTAACCATGTAACATACATTCTTAGAACAAGACAAGAGTGGGTAGGTAGCATACCAAATCATTTGCATAGTGTAGGGAAGTATTAAGACCCTCATATGAAACATGATTAACCGATTCAACAATCTGCATAAAATAACAATGAGTTAGACTACACCAATCGACAGATAATTATGTTCCCGTACTACCGATTAACGACAATCAGTAGTTAATTATATCCCCGTACTACCGATTAATAACAATCGGTAGTTAGTTATGTTCCCGTATAACCGATTATAAAAAGAAATCAAGACAAGTTATGTACATAAAAACAAGTATAAATCGAAGGCTTAATTTGTTAAAAAACAACCGATTACAATGGAATCGGTAGATAAATTTGATCTTTAAACTACCGATTACAAAGTGCAAATTTTTAAGTTTAATTCAATTCTGGCTACAATCATAATCAGTAGATATATGATTTTACAAACTGCCGATTCTAAATCGATAGATACAAAATTTCACCCACTACCGATTGTGAAAGATGAAGAGTTAGAAATTTTGTAAGTTTGGAGAAATTCATTTTTGAGGCGACAACTATAATCGGTAGATAATAAGTATTCTTAAACTACCGATTACGAAAACAAAATTTGAATAAAATTCGATTTGGTGATTTTGATTAATCGGTAGCAATCATTCTTCATGAGACTACCGATTAAACCGTAATTTTGGCACAGACGTGTGTAATCGGTAGATATGGTACTCTATTATCTACCGATTCTGGGACATCCATGGCATTAAATGCATGCAAAAATAAAATTTTTTTGTTAACGAATCACATACAAACGCATAAAAAATGAGTTTTTGAGCTTCTTAACACAATACCTGATTGTTTAATGCATTATTATCTTCATTTTGATGCGATTCATCGTTTTCTCTCATTAAATAGTCGTCTAGGGTTTCTTCCACACCAAAATTTGGATCATCCAACAAATATCCCAAATCGTCATCTCTAAACGTCATTGAACCTTCGATATTA
The DNA here is from genome assembly GCA_023531435.1 of Papaver californicum. Taxonomy (NCBI): domain Eukaryota; kingdom Viridiplantae; phylum Streptophyta; class Magnoliopsida; order Ranunculales; family Papaveraceae; genus Papaver; species Papaver californicum. The sequence continues at coordinate 5,562,554 of JAJJMC010003761.1, read as the reverse complement.
TGTTCTTCATGATGTTTCTTACCTTCTTACTCATACTCATCCATGTTTTTATTGATTTTAGGTAAAACCTAGTTTTCCTAAACTTCTTCTTCTTCTTTTTCTCTAACACACTCTCTATTTCTTTTCTAAAACTATAACTCAAATAATTTTCTAACACCAACTATAACCAAAATTAACTAACTAATTAATCAATATTAACACTAATTAAACAAGGACAGATTAGCCATTAAAGAAAATACATGGATAAGGGATGTGCTGATATTACTTTTTAGTGTCTTTATTTTGTTTTATTAGTCGCCCTAAACTTTTTTGGATCGCCCTCAAAAATACGCGAGGTTAATCAAAATCTTTTTAGAATCCTTAAACTACTATCAATTTCAAAGAACTTCTTTAAGGCATTTTATCAAACAATGTTGAGCATTGTACAAAAATAAGACCTTTGATAAATTAGGTCAGGTAAACAATAACCTCAAATGAATTTCAAAAGCCTAGAGTTCATGAATCGTGATCATAATTATTAAATTGATAATATCTTTAAAGAAGTTAACATGGTGAAGGTTTTAGTTAGGATACAAAGATGGATTACAGATAGAGAAAAAAACAGAGCTTTGATAAATAACCACTATTCTTCAGATAAAATAATTCTTTTTGCTTCTTTCTTTTAAATGGATGAAGAAATCGATCGATTTAATGAAAATTTCTAAGAAGTTTGAACTAGTAATTTCTATGTTTGATTGTAGTGGATCAAAATTGGTGAACAATTCGATTGATTGTCTCAATTTGACTCTCAATTTTAAGAAATTGTAAAATAAAAAACTGATTTCATTTTTTTTTTATACATTCTATATATCTGGCAAAAACTAAAATTCTGATCACATAGAAAGTCTCCTAAAGTCGGCCAATTAGGTATCTTTCCATTTATCCTCACAAAATTTCAAAATGCAGAACCGTGAATAGTTTAACAAGAGGATAGTCAAATGAGATTTATATAGACTTTCATAGATTTTTATTTTAGTGACTTTCAGAGACTCTCTGGAAATATAGAGATTTCCAGTGATTTTAAAAGAGTGTTGTAGAGAGTCTCTACGACTTGTAGATACAAATCTAGTGGATTTTACAGAGTCTTTGTGATTTATAGAGATAAAAAGATGTAAAATATCTAATCATAAATTCAAAACATCTACCAACTTTTTTATTATGCACGTTACACAATTGACACAAGTACCATGAATACCTAGTAAAATTTGTGTCATTTGTCAAAATTAAAAGCTCATTGTTGTCCAATGCCTAAGTTTTCATTCTCTTTATTCCACTCATCCCATATTTTATTTGCTATGCTATCTCGCCACTTATTAGCATCTTCTCGTTGTTATCTCTGAGTTTGATTTTGGGAAAGATTGTTCTTTTACGGATAATCCCATTGATGTATTATGAGTAGATGTTTACTACTTGATTCTGGTAAAAAAATGGTTAATGATTCCTAAAATTAATTGTCGATGTTATCATTTTATTTGGGTTGATTGTGATTTTTTGATTTTCCCATATAAAATCAAGCAATTCCAGGGAATGGCGGAAGAAGACAGAGGGGGAAGCAAGAAGAAGATAAAGGCTGAGAAACGAGGAAAAAGAAGAAGATAAGGCAGGAGGGAGTTAAGGAATAATCGTGGATGGATTTTGGTCATTCGATAAGACTGAGGAATGAGGACCTTTGGATTATATTTGTTATACCCAAATTTTCAAGTCTCTCAAAATATCACCTTTAAGGGAGAGATTTCACTCATGCCTATTTTCATCAAAAAAGTCACCCAAAATCCCAATAAGTAACAAATCTATGATTTTGAAGTTTATATCTAATAACAAGAGTGTTTAAGTGACTCTTAACAAATCTTAATCCAATAACATGATAATTTTAGAAAATTTAAAAGACTTAAAAAAAGTCTCTATCCAATAACAAAAGAATTTAAAAGACTCTTTCGTAATCTTAATTGACTAACAACATATCTGAAAACTCTCTATAAATCTTTATAAGTCACGTTTGACTACCCCACGTAAGATAGATAAAATCGAAAGTGGTACATCATTGTTAGACGGTATAAGCACCTACAAAAGCTACAGCAATTTCAACCGAATGTAAGTATCATTGTCATTTCTTAATTACTCTATTTTGAAATTTGATTTATTCCTTTTTCAAAACCCTAATTCTGTTTTTGTTTGTATTTTTCTTTTGGTGATTAGATATTAGATGAGAATGAAAGAGTTGTGTTGAAAGGGATATTAGACAATGCTGCTACACAAATACAAATGGTTCAGTCTCACATGAAGGTACCTACATTCAAAAATCTCATCAGGTTTTTTCTTCAATAATCATTTAGAACTTGATGAAATGAATTAGTTTATGGTGTGTTCATAATGGTTGATTCTTTTTGAACACCCGTAGAGATTTTTCAAGAACAGACTTTTAGATGAGTAAATTGTTAAATTAGCATGACCCCTTTCATTTCTTGCATAGAAAATTTGGTTCGAACTTTTATGGTGAATGGATTACATGAAAATTTCTGATTTAAAACAGACAGTTGCGGAACGAACGAGTACTTCCTCGCCGAATTTTGGAACACCACAAGATGGAAAGGTGGAGAATAAAAGTGTGGGAAAATGATAAAGTTTAAGACAGTAGCAACGGAGGTGATCGCCGAACTAGATGTCATTCGAAGGTTAAAAGGTCGTAATATAGGGGGATTTCAAGTTTTAACCCAGGACAGGGATGAAATACTGAGTCCGACCATTAGGGGGAAGAATCAGACTCTGCAGAGAACAACTAGTCCACCTTTGCTGGCTGGGAAGGTTGGATCTGGTGGTTCCACAGAAATGATCCCTTGTCGACAAAGAGAACAGAAGTATCGGCTAACTCAGGGTGTCATGCAGCCAACATTGATGACATTTGAGCCGAGCGGAGTGAAGGCCAGACCCAATCAGGATAGGATTGCAAACAGCCGCAATCCAATGATCAGCGGAGCGCACAAGAATTACCAGCTCAACAGAAGAAGATCTTCTGGATCTTCGTCAACATCTATAGCCTCCTCATCTACAACTCCAAGTACAACCTCTAGCGTGTCTAGAACTGAGGGCCACAGAAAGTACCAACGAAGTGGTAGAAGATCTACGGCTTCGTCATCATTATATTCAGCATCCTCAACTGATTCTCTAACTCGAACTACAGAGTACAGACTACAGCGCATCGTCTAGTAGTAGCGAAGAGTTGGACTCACCTCCACGACGTGCTATGCAGTTGGATCGTCGTCGCATTTATAGGTCCATTTCTCGGAGTAGATCTCCGCAAACCCACTATTCAGGTAGCACCAGGAGTTCCACATCATATGATAGTTCCTCAGAGGAGGAATACTCAGTTAGAAGGAGGAGTCGATTTTCCAAGGCTGATCCACCACAGAAAAAGATGGGACATGTTGGAAGATTAACTACCAAGCTTGCAGGCATGTTCTGTCGTGATCACCATGAGGAGACAGATGCATCATCATCCAAGGAGGATAGAAATGCATGGGATCATCATCTTTCTGTTCAGAAACTTGTGGGTAAGGGTAAACTCCACCGCGAAAGCAAAGGGAAACACATGCCGATACAAATGAGAAGAACAGCAAAAGTTAAGGACAAGGCAAGCCACCAACAAGGACATTTCCGAACACTTGTACAAGGATTAGTTAGTCACATTATTGGTTCGAAGAAATCTAAGCCGTCGTCATCTGGGCATCAGACAGTTAGAAAGAGCACTAACAGGTAAGAAAAAAGGTTACAACTAAGAAACGCCATTGGTGGCAGAATTTGCGAAGGCGAGAATTACCCAATAAAAGGGGCAAGGCACACCTTAAACTGGGGTTTAAGAATAAGCATACCCAGTTAAAGGCAACATAGACGTAAAAAATAATACAGTATTTAGAATGTTTTGTTAGTAAATGACTGCACCTAAAGTATGTCAATTAGTTGATGTATATTTTTGTATATATACTTAACAGTAAACCCAAAATATATTGCAAGAGAATGAAAATGATACTTGTGCTTTCTGTATTGACTCACCTGCAGTTGCTACCTAAAACCTTGGTTTCTTATCTCTTCTTGAGGTTCTGCAAGTTCTTAGGGTCTTGCAGTTGCTAAGAATCTCTGTATCAGATAGCATATAAAGATTTTAGTCCAACACCAAGTTTTACCACTCAGTTGCTTTTTAGTTTTTAGATGATATTTTCAATCTGTGGGTATCAGTTGCCATAGATAGTGGCTGTCTGAGTACAATGTATTATGTACTTGTCATGTCATTCCAAATTCTTTTTAAAATGCAGAGATTTTTCGGTTTCAAAACAGTAATAGGTTATTCTGCTGTTTGATTTGAGATTATGTGGGTGCTTCATGCAACTGCTTGTAACCACACCTCCCTTGTAGTATTTTCATATTTTGCATTGATCTTGTTGAAATTCCAAGTATCATTTGTTCATGACTTGGCCTATTCTATGCAAAGATACTTCTGATGGTGGTCTCAACGTCAGGGATCTTAGTTGTTTTAATTATGCCTTACTTGCAAAATCAGCTTGGAGGATATGTACTGCCAACAACAATCTCTGTTTCTCTTCTTTAAGAGCTAAGTACAAACATAAAACGGTAGTAATATTTAGCTAGTTAACTTACAAACATAAAACCACAGTGATCAAGAATTCCACTACCACCAGATGCATAATTGACTCCATGAAAAATAACTTCTCCAATAGTACTTGGATCATTGTAAGTTGGAATGAAGTTCTTGAAACCCAATCGCTGACCTACAAAATCAATAGCCGTTTCTCCGTTGGTGTATCGGCCAGTAGGTATCCCGCCCGGAAAATCGATCCCATTAGGTTCCACATTGTATTTTGCGATGTTAATAAGTCTGTTATTGTTTCCAGCATCAACCAAAGAATCTCCAAAGACAAATAAAGCTGGACACTTGCTTTCATTGTTATTATTATAGGCTGAACAAATCTTAATAAACACAAGGATATGAATCTTTAGAAGAAAATATGGATAACTACAGTAGGAGGACGTGTTGCCACCCATAACTTGAAAGTTGAAATGTTTAATATGAAACTCAGTTTCATTTTCTATATAATGTCATATCAGTTCCATTGGTCATTTGGTTGTGTTATAACAGGATCGAACGAGAACGATAACAGAAGAAAGAACACAGGGATTTAACGTGGTTCACTAACTCGTGTTAGCTACCTCCACGGCGGAGAAATCAGAATCTTATTATCAGAGGGAGAAACTCAATACAGATCACAGATATGTGATCAGTTCAGATCAGATCAACTCAGATTGTAGAATCACTGCACATCTCGCAGTGATTCTACTCAGAATCAGATGTACTCAGATAGACTACATTGTTGATACTGAGATATATAATACACACCTATGTGTGTATATATATAGGGTCAAAACCCTAATCAGAATCCTAATCCAACTAGGTAACCTAAGACAGATCCAGTCCTAATCCGACTAGATAACCTAAAACAGTCCCAGTCCTAATCCGGTTAGGTATACCGATTCAAGTCATATCAACAAATCTCCACCTTGACTTGAATCTTCCCATCTCCTGATTCAAGACATATTCAACAAATCTCCACCTTGAGTTGAATCTTCTTAGCAACAGATGACATAATCATCCCAGAGCCAAAATCAGATGCACCTATTTCAGTGCCAGAATCAGGTCGGATGCACCTATTACAGTGCCAGAATCAGATGCACCTATTTCAGTGCCAGAATCAGATGTTTTTTCCTACTCTTGACAAGCCCAAATCAGCGTCCACATACTCTTGACAAGCCCAAATCCTATTGGCAAACTTGCCAAGACCTAACCCAAACAGGTTAATGTTGTTCCGCTCCACCAGTTCCATGGCACCAGTCATCATAGTGAATAACATCACCGATCTCTGCCATCACCGGTCACGGCTTCATCATCCGAGTTACAAAAAACACCATGAGACCACCTCCATCAGTTCACGTTAACAGCAACTTCTCAGCAATTCCATCCAACTGCCGATCACCGGACACCCATCAGCGTCACTTCTACTTCTCTGTCACGTTCTATTAGCAGAAACTATTTCTCCCGGTAAACCTATCGATCTTCAACATCGTTCTCAGCGGAAAACGAACCTTGCTCTGATACCAATTTGTTATAACAGGGATCGAACGAGAACGATAACAGAAGAAAGAACACAGGGATTTAACGTGGTTCACTAACTCGTGTTAGCTACCTCCACGACGGAGAAATCAGAATCTTATTATCAGAGGGAGAAACTCAATACAGATCACAGATATGTGATCAGTTCAGATCAGATCAACTCAGATTGTAGAATCACTGCACATCTCGCAGTGATTCTACTCAGAATCAGATGTACTCAAATAGACTACATTGTTGATACTGAGATATATAATACACACCTATGTGTGTATATATATAGGGTCAAAACCCTAATCAGAATCCTAATCCAACTAGGTAACCTAAGACAGATCCAGTCCTAATCCGACTAGATAACCTAAAACAGTCCCAGTCCTAATCCGGTTAGGTATACCGATTCAAGTCATATCAACAGGTTGTTACTAAATCTATTACAAGGAAACCATCTTTGTGCAAAGACAAGTGTAGAAATGCTTGTTGAGCTTGCAACTTCAAGGGCATGGCTGTAAGATTCTAACTTCTAATTAAGGAATGTAATTAAAACCTCACTTAACTTATGTGATGATACAACTTCGTTATCAGTAATGAGATAAGCAGATAAGATATGACTCAGTCTAAGAAATCACTAGCTTTGAAAATGTAGGTATAATTTACACAAGCTCCATTATTGAGCATTGTTGCTATTGGATAAGTACCTTCCTGTAATAGAGAAACACAGACAATAGAGAACTTGAAGATGATTAAGGGAGGGTTAGAATGAAGCAGTACACACATTCAAGCACAGAGAGGTGAAGTCACCTGTTCAACAGACTGCCCTTAACTCAATATTTGCCAGGTACACCTTCAGGAAGATGCTGCTATACCCTTTCAGTGACAAACTTGAATTCAGGATAAAATCACCTGATACCAACCCAGCTAGCAAAGCTCGTTGGCCCGTTGTGAACTTAACAGTAGAAGAAAAAATGAAAGTAAACTAGTGCGCAAATCAAAGCAAGAAGAGGGGAAAAGTCGTCAGGACAGTGGCTGCGACTGGGGTAAACGAAAACCTTAGCATTGTTGTTCTTTTATAGGAGAAGTAATCTTTTGAGTTTTAAAACGGTGAAAAATTTAATTTGAAATATTAAATCCCCCATTAAAACAAAAACGTTAAGATTTTTAATTAAAAAAATATTTATGATTTTATTTTTCATTTAATTCAAAACGGTAAAATATTTATTTAAAATAAAGAAACGTTTTCTCATTGATGGATACACGACCAAGGCTCGCACCAAGGGTCGCACAGGCTCACACCAAGGATCGCGCCAAGGCTTCAGCCAAAAGCACACGCAAAAGCACACGCAAGCACCGCAAGCTCCGCAAGCCTGCGGCCTGCTGTGCTTCGGTGCGAATTAAATGAACTCCACCCAAGTTTGGACTAGTGATCCTAGCACCCACTCAAGTTAATTATAGTAACAAAAATCATTTTAAGTAATAAACTCTTAATTTTAGTATTAGCCATTTTTATTTCCAACAGTTGCTTCAAAGTACAAAATGATAATGGGATGAAATTCACCTCCCAAATGAACCAGAATAAACAATAACTGTAACTAAATTGCAAATTTCAAAGTAGATTATCGTTCGGTATTAGAAATGAATTGCATATCAAGCCCATCAACTAATTTCTAATAGGTCAGGTGGATAGGGTGATTTTTCAAATGTCCTATGAAACATAAAAAAAAAAATTCACTGCACAAGAGTTCAATTTAGCACAGCAACAAAGCTCTAATGGATTGAACTTTGATGGTTGTAAAACAAAGTAGTAGTTGGCAAAAGAAATGGTGCATTGAATTATTTTTTCAATTATGTGCATGCACCAACCTAGGATCAGGCGATCAAGATTACATTATTCAGTTTCTTTCCATTTTCATCATCTGAACAATGAGAAAAAGAACAAGTGTTTCTATTTCAAATTGGCAATTTTGGTAATGCAGTGTATTCAGTTCAATTCAATGTGAAATTTCAAATTTGTAATCACAGTTTAGTCTAGTCTTGACAGGGTAGAGTTATGGCCCTGCAGGAGTCCAAAATGGCATCCCCATTCATGGTTTGCTTTTAATGTGATTACTATTATTACATATAGAACAATATTTGAATTGGTACCAGGAGGGGAAAGAAAGATGAGCCTAATTAAGAGCTCTTAGCAACAGAAAATGTGATTTGATACTATGATAATTGTTGAGGACAGCAGCTCATCGCTCATGCGTAGTAGAGTTGGCGAATATTCATCGGATATATGTCTTTAGAATCGCCATAGAGCAGCCTCTTTGCAATAATCACATTAGTAGCATCAGTTGGATGAGCCATATCCCAAAATACATACTTGGACCGGTTACTACAAACTATTGATGTCGGACTGCACGGTAACAAACCTTGAAAAGCACTTCCAAGTAGTATTTTGCAACATGGAGAATTATAATTCTCAAAACCTAGTAAAAATTACAGGCAGACAGATAAATGTTATTGTTTTATCATTATAATCAAGTAGTTACGGATGTTAATCACTGTGCGTACCGTAAGATTGATAGTTATTGATAAGATGAGATAAAATGCTGTAGACATCAGCGCATAAAAATTTGGATCCAACAAGATTTGAGTTCAAATCCATGAGTAGGCTCTTCAGTTTCTTGTTAAATAAAATCACTGCATTATTTATGAAACTGATGCAAGAATCACCCGTTGTGTACGATGGATTCAAAGATCTTTCTAACGGGGTGCAACCAACAGGTCCGACATTTGCAACAACAATCTTTCTTGCACCCATTTCATACAATCTCTACACAGAAAAACAAATTCATCAGCTGATGTTACATATGTGTATACCGGCAAACAAACAAACAAATAGAAAGTGACTAATTCATCTTACTGTTAGTTGCAATCCGAATCTTAAGATCACTGACTCAATAAACATTTCTAGAGACACCGATTTTTGCGTAGGTACAGAGGGAATTGGAGAGAAATAGTTGCCAATGAAATCATTTGAACCCATTACCACAACGTATAGAGCTCTACGTAAAATTGCATTTGAAGAAGAATTAGCCGAGGTAAAAAAAACCCCACCGTTAGCATTCGAGATTATATAGTTCCTTGTATTTGCAAAGTTGTCGAGCTGTGCATCCATGTTGATTCGGCCACCCTATATGCATAACCAAATACTGGTCAAGTACTACTTATCTCTAAAAGGATGAGAATGTGTAATTACGTACCAAGAAAGCGCCTGTATCATTAAGTATTCCAGCACCACCAGATGCATAATTGACTCCACGAACGACATCTCCAACTGTTGTTGGAGCCAAATAAGGAGGAATGTAATGTTTTAAACCCAACTCTTCTCCTGCTCAATCAAATTCATATTCAAATACAAACCCGTAAACAATTAACAAATTATTTTGAGTAATTAGTTAGTTACCTATAATGTCAACAACTGTTCTTCCATTGGTATAACGTCCCGTAGAAGATATACCGCTAGGAAAATCCATTCCATAAGGGAAGTAGTTACATTTCCCAATTGTAAGAGGAATGTAGTTATTGTTACCAACATCAACCAAAGAATCTCCAAAAACAAATAGGGCTCGAGTATGATCACTCTCCAGGGGATTTGCTGAACTAGTGGTACTACTACACCACATCTGGAACGCGAGGAAGATTATAAGAACATTCTTAAGAAGAAGATGAGGGTGATAGGAGTTTGGAGTTGAGATAATAGTATTCATTGGAAGCAACCCTTACTTTCAAATTACAGAACAAAAGGGATGTGAAAGTGGACACAACACAAGAAGTTTTTATAGACTAGACTAGTTTCTGCTCTACTTCTACTATAACAATTGGCTCAGTTTTATTTGGTCATTTTACATTTAATGCTTTTGATTTTTATTTCTTGATGTTGTCCTAATTCCAGGAATGCAAGTGACTATGTACTGTAATCCTATCCGCTTGAGGCCAATTGGCTCAGTTTTTTTTTTTAGTATAACATTGATGTTTTTAGGAATTTGGAAAATTAGGACAAATGGTAAATCTTTAAAATTCAAAATCTATTCTTGTCCACGGATTCACCATAAATATGATAAAATAACAAAAGTCTTAAAAGTCTTTTAATGATAAAATATGATAGATATCTAGGTACTCCGTTCTTTTCCAATAAAAATCGGGAGGAAAACTTTGAACCACTCCTCTAGAAATATTATTCTACTTTGTAAGGTTGTAAATCCAAATTTTCAACAACAAGTCCACAAGTCTATTATTTTATGTAATGCTTTCAATAAACCAGAAATTACTATGTTGTTGTACTATATTACTTAAGTAATAGATTTAACTTGTCCATAAAAATATAATAAATTATGAATTGGGAGTTTTCCTCCTATCCCTTAAAAAATGAAGTACGGGACCCGGGCACAAATTTAATTAAATATTATACCAATGTAAAAACTCGCCGGACTGGGTATACCAAAACTAATTAGGGACTAGGTAATAAAATAAAATGGGGTTATTTGGAAGTAGAATCCAAAGCCCCTTAGCCATATATCTTTCATAATGGCAAAATCACCAATGATTAATCAGCACTAACTTAATGTACAATATAACTCCTACAAAATAATAGCGTCGGGACTAGTAAAATTTATCAATTTATCACGATATTACATTATCGATAATATAATTATTATTAATTTATATATTATTTTATATAACCCATATTGTATAATTCTTGCCATCAAACACCACATCAAAGTTTTAACTTTTGTGAGGCAGGGATTATAAGAGCTTTTAAGATGCATTATCGTTGTCGATTCTATCGTAGTCTTTTGAAGGTTTATGAAGCAGGAGAACCAAATCCCCAGAAGATTAATGTTTTAGACGCGATGAACCTTGTCGTTTCATCTTGGAAAATAGATGTTCGTTTGATAGGTGACACCGCTTCAGAGAATCCCAGTGAAATGTTAGATAATGAAGACACTAAAGAACTGCAAAATTTAATCAAAGGATTGAATTATCCTAATGGAATGGATATTGAATACCTTTTTAACCACCTTCAAGAGAATACCATTTCAGATTTTTGTCTAACAAGGACATAATTAAGAGTATCATGGGAAACGGGGAAAATGATGATGTGGAAGCCGAAAATGAAATTGTAGATAGAGCCACCTTCACACAAAGAAGTTATAAAAGCTGTGAAGACGTTGAATAATTTTTTATTGCATCACCAAATTACAACACCAAAAAATCTTGTAATGTTAAGAAGAATCCAAGATGATGTCTAATGTGACATCAATTTCAAGAAAAACAAGGTCACGATTGAATTATTTTTTTACCAAATTAACATAAATATAAAACTAATTTCATATAAATTAGAGAGTTATCAATTTATATATCAGAAAGGACCTATAGAAAGTCCGATTTTTTTTATTAATTTATAAATTTACCAAATTATTAGTTCAACATGTTGTCCCCGACTCGTAATGTCACGACATAAAATGTATATTGCAAATTTTCTTAAGATAATGACACGTCAGTACAATGGTTTAGTGAGTACATAACTCACCCACTTGAACTTCAGCCTAATAAGTTTGCAATCAACAAATAAAGACACCAATTGTTCTTGGTATTTGGTAACATAAGACTTCTTTTACTTACTTTCTCTCTAACTCTTCATGCCCCCATAAGAATAAGAGATTAGGCCGTGCTAACACTTAAAAATCAGTAAACATAATAACACAAAATATGAGGCAAAAATTCCTTTATTGTTTCAAGGGAAGATAACCAAAAGCATGTCCATCATGGACGTTACAAAAACAGACTACAATGCCTTGTACTCACTCTGTTTTTATGCCCAACTATGTTCTGTTCTCTCTACTTATAATGATTTAACATCATTTATATAGCAGAAACGATGGCCAAACCGTGCATAACCGATGCACAAACCTTGGACAGATATCTGTCAAAGAAACAGTTCCTATAACCGCCAATATGCTTTCTCAAATGCTAACTTTTATGTTGTCACACCAATTGATGTCACAACTGTACTTGGTGGTTAGGATCTGCCAAACAAGGTTATAAAACCACTTTACAATTGTTCACTCTTGCCCCACAAAACTGCTTCCTTCTTAAAGTAAATAACCAACTCATAACCGTCATAATTTTATATCCTCGAGCTCATACCTTTGTGTTGTGCTCTTGAGTACGCATCAACTACGCATCAATTACCCGTGTTGTATTCTCGAGTATGCATTAGCTTTACTTGGACGAATAGTAGACAATAGTAGTGAATCCATATATGTTACTTTCTTGATTGCACTGTCCAGGATTTGGCTTGAACTTGGATCAATGCATAGGCCAACTCTTGGCCTATTCCAATCTCGCATAATCCTTGAGCTGGGCTAACTCAATTCTCGGATATGCTTCAATATACAACATCACATGCTGTATTTAACATTTGGCCTTGTCTTTCCTTCCTCAGTGAAGCTTCATTCTGTCGGTTTATAGCCTTGTTTGGCACTTTCTAACCACCAAGTATAGGTGCGACATCAATTGGAACAACAACACAAAAGTTAGCAGTTGAGAAAAGCATATTGGTGGTTATAAGAACTGTCTCTTGGATAGATGTCTATCCAAAGTTTGTGCATCAGTTATGCACGGTTTAGCCATCATTTCTTCTATATAAATTATGTTAAATCATTGTATTTGGCCATGCTTTTGCTGGGAGTACACAATTCAATAATGGTTTTTCCTATGAAAACGAAGTTAATAAGCTTCATTCGAGCGAATAAGCTTGTAAAGTCCATTGTTGGGGAAATCTGTTATCTTCCCCTTTATGGAGTGAAATAGATTCAGTTTGCATAGCTCTTGCATTCGTTGTTATGTCTTTCCATTAATCTCGTGAAGTATACAACATGACAAATCTTCTTACACAGTATGGGATGTGATAAGAGTTGAAGAGAGAAAATCAGAAGTCTTTTGTTGCCAATCTGAAGGATTGTTGATGTTTGTACTTCGCGTGCAAACTTATAAGGCTGAAGGGCAAGTGGGTGAACTATGTATTCACTAAATTATTGTACTGCCGGGTCATTGGCTTAAGAAATACGCAAGGTGCATTTTAAGTCGTGACAGTATCGCAGATTAATTTATAGGGGTTCTACTGTATATGATTAGGTTAGTTAATTTAGTTAGATAAATGAGTTGATTTGTATATATGGGTTGAAAAATAATTGAGAGAGAGAGAGACTGAAGTAGTAGAAGAAGTTTTTTGGGGAAAAAATTAGGGTTTTGAGAATTTAATAAGATGAGTGATTCTAATCATATGAAGTGGGGAATCTTTTTCAACTCCTATAGATTAATTTCTATATGCTAATCTTAGAAAAAATTTACAAATGGATTATTTGAATGATACTCACACATATTTTCCTCGCATTCAAAGTAACTACGTAAATAATAATTCTTTTAAGCCAAATGAAGATCAAATGACCCAAATGAAGAATTGAGAGCTGCAAATTATCAGTTATACGTCTTATATGGTGAAGAATGTAATTTTTGCATGTTTAATTCAACAAATAATGAAAAATTAATATTTTTTTCACTTTCTGTTACCCAGTGTCGTCAAGCTTGGCGGTGTTTCAAGCTTGATGATTTTAGCTATCGGCACGTTTCTGCTATAAGAAACATGACGAATTTTTATGGATCATAAAAAATTGTCATGTTTTTTATACCAAACCATGCCTCGTGTTTTGGTCGTAATGGTTGATATTAGAAAGCTTTCCGACTGTGTATGTATAATTGCACATAAAACTCTATTGCAAAATATTCTATAGTCGTCAGAGTTTATATATGTCGACCGTGTCGACCTTTTTTTTTTTTTGTTTGATATGTTATATTTACTAGTAAGGTTTTTTGTAGATTGTAGTTGTGGTAGACGATCAACCTTACAGCTGTCAATGTATTGGGGCCTGATACTTCCGCCTATTATGCCGAGAATTTGGTATGTTACCTAAACTTGACATGTTCTTTATTTTTTAATGAAATTTTTTCTTAGTGCTTCCAAGGTTCTTTGTTATTTGCGTAATGTAGGAATAGTCGTGTAAATATAAAGCTACACAATGAGATATTGAGAAAGCAAAAGAAAAGATGTGCGTCCTAGTGAAAAATAACCAATCACAACGTACGCGGTCTGAATCGACTTGCGAGTATAGTAGCTGGCCGGTAAGTCACAAGAGAAAGGGATATGTATATCCCAAGATGACGAATAAGGTGTACAAGGTTAAGACAAAGAAGTGTGGCTGCCCATTCAAGATTGTATTCAATTTGAACTAAGAAAACAACAAATGTAGAATATATAGAGTTACAAATGGTTGTCATAACCATAAAGATCTGCAAAGTCTTGTTGAAAACCCCCCATTGCCAAGTTAAAACTGTACGAGTTCCCATAAGTACAATCAGTTGGGGAATTAAACCAAGTAAGCTCCTAAGTAAGTTCAAGAAGGATGACAAAGGTAACCTTTCTTCATTGTCTACAATTTATACGGAAAAAATAACTATCAAAAGGTTTGAATGGATGGTAAGAAGGTAATAAAAGAATCACAATGGTTGGCCGACAAAAACAACTACACGGTGAAACACCATATAACATTGGATGCCAAGGTGAACCATATTTTTTTTGCCATCCGAATATGATTGAATTGTCCCGGTGCTTCTACCAAATTGTATTTATGGATTGTACTTATAAGACGAATAGGTACAACATTCCTTTGTTGAACATTGTATGATAAACCTATGACAAGAAATCATTCACGGTGGTATGGTATTTTATGGATCCTGAGAAGGATGAGAGTTGAATTTGGGAATTAGAAACCCTGAAGCTTCTTTACCACGACAAAGAAACTCCGGGGATAGCAAGCACTAATGAACGCCGTGAAGTTAGTTTTTCCCAAGGAATAAAATTTACTTTGTACGTGGCACATACAATGCAATCTTAAGAAAAATTACATGCTTTTAAATGAAGAAGCCAAAAGAAAGTAGTCAACATGCAAAGGAGGAAGATGAACATCTTAGAAAACGAACTCAAGAGGAGAAAGATGAAGAGAAAAAGAAAGAAACTAAAGAATTTAGAGAAGCTAAAATTAAATTTGGCATATTTATAAAAGTATGTGACAAATTGGTTTGACGGATGACCGTGGCAAGATATGAAATGAATTTGAAGGAGTTTGAGGATGATTGGGGAACTAATTACCTAACATACAAAGGATTGCCATCACTTTTCAACCAACATACAAAATCTGGATCGTTCTCCATCCTAGCTAGAATATCCTTTGTATTTACCCCTCCAGTTAGTGATCACCATTGACAACAAATTGTGGTCCCATATCGTATACTGCCACACTCTTACCAGACGAAGGCGGCCACTAAAACTAGTTAGCACTCCTACCAAATCATTGTTAAATATTCGGCGTGTGTGGTTGGTGGGAAGAATGGTTAGTGGGCAGAGACGGAACTACGTGTATACTAGAGGTGGCTCCCACCACCCCCAAAATTTTAAAATCATTCCTTAGTTATCGGTGAAGTTAACAATTTATTATATAATTCCTATATTTAGCCACCCCTAAAATATTTGATTACATACAATATCTATGAAAAAGATATTTTTGGAAGTTTTCTTAGGATTCTAATTACGTGAGACTACTTGACCACGTCTTCTGTATAGTTATTAAACAAGTTTTTGCTTTCAAACTTGATTTTTTTTCTTATTTATGAATTTAATAAACATTATATTAAAAAAGAAAAAAAACCTTTTTACCAAAAGCAAGAGAATAAACTTAAAACACTTAAAACTATTCATTTTTACTAGGGCTGCACATCGGGTGGGTCAGGTTTGGCACCCGATCCGTCGTAAGACGGGAGATTTTTTTTTCATCCGTACCCGATTCGTCTGGGCCTCAGATCGGGTCGGGTCTAACCCGCCCAAATGACGGGTCGAGTCGGGTGGATGCGGGTCATCTGCCTAGAAATGATGATTTTTTTTTTAAGAACTTAGCTGTTTTTTGATCCTCACGCAATGAGAAGAAATTGTAAACATATGTCTATGCATATGAGATAGTAACAATAAGAACAAAAAGATCAACCAAACTAAACTAGAGAGGTGCACAAAAAAAACTAAGTTCTTACAGTCAATGTCATAATCAAATCTGAACTTTTTCATATAATCACATATGGTCCTCCCAATAAGAATCTGTATAGTCTACTACAGTACTACTACAATTACAACATTACAAATGTAATAAAATTGGTACTACACTACTACTAGAATTACAACATTACAAATGTGTAACCTTCTTATTCGGATGAAAGCAATGGGGTTCCTGTCATACCATCCCCTGTTGTATGAACTAAAAGAAACTACTAGTAAGACATAGAGAATCACTCAAACTACATTGGATGTCAAGGATCAATCAACTATTGACACTATTTTTCTACAACTGCTCTATATGTATTATTAACCAAACACATAAAGACTACACATCTAAAAATAAAGGACTCCATAATTCTATGTCAATCACTCAAGCTCTTAAAATTCAGATAAGATTTTGATAAAATCCTAACAATAACCCAGGGGCCAAAGATAAGGGCACTTATCTGTTCTTCTCACTCAATTTCTTATCCAACCAAAAAATTATACAAAACCAAATCCCTATTTCAATTTCAATTTCAGAAAGAGCAATCCCTATCTCAATTTCAATTTCGGAAAACCTAACTTTAAATTTAATTTCTATTTCAATCAAGAAATCCCTAATTGCAATTGAAGTACAACCTAATTTTAAAAAACCCTAAATCTCTAATAATCGAAACATGATAAATACCATATCTACTGTCAATTATAAACCCTAAATTAGACAAGGAACAACTTAAATAACTTAATTATAGAAAACCCTCAAGTTTTGAATGAACCCTAATTTTCAAAATCAAATCCAAAAAATTCGGAGATTTTGGAATAAATACAATCAATCATGTGATTTAAGTAAAATAAAAAAGTGGGTATGAATTTACTTACCTTATCTGCAGCAAAAACACCTTCGCCTTCAACTGTGTGCCTGTGTTTTCTTCAATAAAACTCGTGCTATGGTTCGACGGCGCTCTTCTCTGTAAGCTTCTTCAATCTCGTGTTTTTCAAAACAAGAATCTGGTTTTCTTCAAAACAAGGTTCTTCGTCTTCTCCATTTCTCTTTCACTCTATTTCTCTATTTTCTCTCTGTTTTTTTTCCTGTTCTGAATTGGTTTGAGTTTGACGTTGTTTGATCGAGAAGAAGAAGCTAGGCTAGCTCGATCATCTGTTAGAGTGTTTTTTTCACTGTCCAATTCTCACGTGTGTATCAAATCAACGACCCAAGATGAAAGCATCCTATCTAATCCAAGGGCCAACAAATAAGAGATTTTCTGGCGGGTTGGGCGGGTGGAAAAAATTACCCGCATCCGACCCGTTCGTCAACGGGTCGGGTACGGATCGAATCAAATTGGGTGCGGGTCGGGTTGGCGGGTTGGGTCGGGTATGTGCAGCCCTAGTTTTTACTGTATTTGAGATAAAGAAAGTGACTTTATAATTGAAGATTTTAAGGTATTTCATGTTTTTTTTGCATATTTTTCACTTTATATTTAAATGATTAAGTGTGAAATAAATTTATCTGATGAACTTTTTTTTTGCATATCTAAAATTTAGGGTTTGTTTATTTCTTATTGTAATCATGATTGATAAATTTAGAATTCATAATATATTTAGGGGTTGGGATTTTCTAGATTTTTGTATATATTATAAATATAAATAAAGATTTTCTCAATTGGTACTGTTATTATGCCACAACTCTCAACCATTGAATTTTGAGTTATATCAAAATTTGGTCTATCAAATATTAATAGTTGGATAAAGTGTAGTCGTATAGAGGTGCTATAATTTTATCTTTAATTTTGGTTAGGTTTGTTAGGAAGTTGATGGACTGCAAATGTATCTTGCATTTTAAGTTGATTCAAGAAACATTAAAGAGGAATCAGTAAAGGACTATACTGCCATGTGCCTATTTGCTCGCATATCTCTCACTTAATTCATTAACAAAAAAGTTTGGCTTAGCCCCTTTGTGATTTTTTTTTGGCTCCATCCCAATTGTGGGAAGAGAATTTCATTCTCAGAAATCATATTCGTTAAAACAAAAGAAATCCTAAGTCCATGATCCCATCGAGTTTGAATTCTTTTGTTTTTTGGGAATTATATTTCTATTTCCCATCGTTCATATTTATCAAACATGAGAATGGAATGATATTTCCAGAAAAATAATTTCATTCTTTCCAACCAAATACGTGTAATATGTAGATAAAGGAATATAACATGTTAGTTGGCGGAGAGAAGAAGAAAGTCTACATTGTTAGATTTCTCCATGAACCCTATAGTTAGAGGTTCGATTTCCGATTTCACTTCTCTTGTCCTTTGTTCCAACCGATAATAAATTGATATGTATCTGAATATAATAATTAACCAACTATTATCTGGCTCCGGATTGTCTGTTTCAGAATAATTATATATTCTTTGTACCAACTGATATATTTGTGACATATGCCTTTTCCTATTTAATATTAACAAATAGTATATATTGTTATATTTCAGTGTTATCAAATTATGAAAGTAAAGAAAAACTTTGGATATTGAAAACTAATTCTTTTCTCTTCAGTTTACATTATCTTTCAATCTTTATGCTCTTGATCAGAAAGAACTATAAACCAAGTCTAGAAGCAATCATGATTAGCTATATAGATCCTTTATTTTATGAGTTTGGTTTGAATAGAAAATAATTACCATATATTAAACCAGACTTGTATATGATCTTGTAATTGAGCTAAAATCTAATCTTACTCAAAAGAAAAGGGTGACGACGCCCCCAATGGTATAATGAAAATCCCATTAAAAATGTTTATCCTCATTTGAAATCTTTATTAATTAGAAAACCAGAGTTAAGTAGATCTAGTTAATTTTTGTTTGAATTTATTTTGATATTTTATTGATTTTTGATATTTGTTAAGGAGTCAGATCATAAACGTAGGAAGTATAAAGTGGTTGTTATTATATTTTTTATTTAATTAAAATAAATATATATATATCTCATTATAATAATGTAAAGCTTTAATTTCAACCGGAGAGTATCTTTTAACAGACTTTTGAAAGGGTTAAAATACCACGTCATAAATGTTAATTTACCTGTGGTTAGGTGGAGCTGTGGGTATCTACATCCAAACAATAGATTCAAATAGGTACATATTTATTATTATGTTGTTAGTATAGTATAATTTTTGGTTGAAAATGCAACAGATATGAAAGTTTCTTTTGTGGTTAACGATAACAATCGAGCTTGTCATCAAAAGAAAATCCTTATCTAGTTACTGCAATCCATATTATCATTTACTAAGCATGAGTCTAATTTAAATTCAAGCCCTAGATTTTTATATTTACCATGAATCCAAAACTAACCCAATTCAATTATATTTCTAAATAATCAAAACCAATTAAAATAAATCAAATCTAATAACAATATGTCTATGGGGAATAAAAAAAGATGAAAACCACCGAATACACGACTGGAAAAAAAAGGAATAACTTGAATAGATTAACTGACCTGAAAGATTCCCAAACTTCGAATTCTAGATATCAATTTTAAAAATGGGGTAAAATACAAGATTCAATCGTTTGAGATGATAACTAAAAGTTCTTCATCAGAGTTGGAATGATATCTAAAATTAAAACCCAGCACAAAAGATGATGTTGTTGATAACTATGATTTTTTACCCCTGAAACCCATTTACTTGATTTGGTTTTTTCTGATAAACAAATAAAATCAAATTTTTTTTCTTGATTATATTGGGGCATACAAGAATTATTTTGTCCCTGCTTAATTTTGTATCCCTCCATATGAGTAGATAAGGGGTGTCTATATTTAGACGAAAATACTAAATTACCTTATATAAAAACCTAATATTAGAAACTAAAAGTAAACCCAATTACAAAAACTAATTGCACTAACCTATTTTTTATTTAACTTCCTCATCAGAATCGTTGGATGTCGAAAAGAAACTGAACATTTTATCAGAATCGTTGGATGTCGACATCCATATCGAACGATTCGGGTCGAGAAAAAACTGAACATTTCTCTGAATTGTTCGATATGGACATTTCTATCGAACGATCCTGGATCGAAAAAACTCCCAATTTTTCTGTTGGTTTTTTAGCCTAGGGAACGACACTGGAAAAGAGAGCTAAGAAAAACATGATCTTGCTACTCCCCAGAGCTTGGGACCTCGTCGAAAGAATGGTAAGAACTTGGCGGCTAACCACCGTAGGGGATCGGCGGGAAAAGCTAAAGCGCTCTCCATCAATGAACCAACTGAAATAGAGCACCGAAGAGAAGAATCTTATTTGTATTCTAGGACAGAATCTGATAAAATTCCAAGTGAAGTGGAAAGTGATAAGGAAGATAACGAGAGAAGTGATGAAGAAGAACCACCACGACAACCACTAGAACCACCATAAAAACAACAAGGAAATAAAGGTGCACCACTTCCAGGAAGGAAGAAGAACGGAGTATACAAGACAAAGTCTGGGATGATGTTAAAGAGCCGCCCTGATGAGGCCATTCATGGGTTACCGGGTGACGAAGAAGAGTTACTATGGGGGTACTAACACAGTTGGGATGCAAGGGACTGTGCAACCACGGTAAGTATCTCCTCTTTATGTTGTATATGGTCTAATTTTTTATTTAAAATATCATGCATTTTCTAATTTGTCGTGATATGTTATTTAGGATCATACTGATGTCGTACGTCTTCTAAAACACCAATCGTTAATCAGCAAAAAGGAGTTGTGGACACTGGATGTAGAAGCATCCGAAGTACAATGGATCGTCGAAGAAACGGGGTTGATTTATGGAGTCAATAAATATGTGGTTTGTTATGACAAGCCCCTTGTTTATGCCTACCTCGAGAGATATTACGTGAAAAAAAATACTCTTGATCTTCTGTTTGGGGAAATGACAATAACCCCAAAAGATGTGCAGTTGATCATGGGTCTCAGCGTTGGAGGTAAAGCCTTGAGGGGGCCCAACTACGTGAACGAGGTTAGTTGGAAGAAAATCTACCAGTTCACCTTTGAGGTGTTTGGTTGGGATGAGGACAAGACCACGAGGGAGATGACGGTGGTGAAAGATAAAAAGAAGAGAATATTTCATCTTAGCTACCTAAGGGAAGAGTTCTCGGGAACATTGGGTCTTCATGAAAGTGGTGAGATAAACGTGGACCGTATCAATGCTACCACCACAACTTCATCCAGTTAGTGGAACCATTAGAGAAAATCAGCGAGTACTCTTGGGGCACTGCTTGCCTTGCATACTTGTTGAACAAGATGAGAAAGTGTATTCGGGTAGACAAGACCCAATTCAGAGGGAATGTGTCTCTTCTCCATGTGTGGATATACTTGCACTTACCATAGTTTGCTAGAGGGCCAGTATGCAAGGGAATTAGGATGAATAATTTTTTGGAAGCAAATACTCCTACAACAACAAGGGCCAGATTCAGGATAAGGACCTCCTTGAGCTGAGGCAGAGGCTGGATAACTTGACGACGATGGATGTTGTATTTAACCCTTACAAGAAAGCATTTGCGGAAGGAAAGTTGGTTGGGTGCCGGGAACAAGGATACTATGGTCCTCTGTTTCACCCCAGAGGTTATGTAATGTACAACCCGACAAGATTGGTGAGGAAATGTGGTGTTATACAAGAAACCCCTTTTGATAAGAAATACAAAATTCATATGCGTAACTGTAAGTCCCTTGAGAACGACATTGTGGTTGTTCACGATTCTTTACCATCATCCAATGATTGGGAGGAAAGGGGGCATCGCATTTTTGGTTTGGGTAGGGATACCAACTCAGATGCCGAAGCATCTCCGGAATACATGACGTGGTACTGCAATGTTTCTCACACTCGTGTGATACGAATAGACGAGAGGCCCTTGATCAAGGATCAGGATAGAGCTTTCGATGTTCTGTTACGTGTTGTGGTCTCTTATGGTATGTTACGAGGGTTTAACATGAACCATAACTTGTTTGTTTTTTGAAATGAAAACAGAGAAGACGAATCACGTACCTGATCAACAAAGCACAAAAAGGGAATCAGAAGAGGAGAACATGTTTTGGAGAATCAGGCAAAAATTGAAGAATACCAGGCTCTGGAGGATGAACATGATGGTGCTAGGTTTGGGGAGGCGGCGGAGGCGATGCCAATAAGGAAACCAAGAGTGAGAAAGGCTTCTTGGGGCGAATCAAGTAGTGGTCAAGGACCCACCAAACGAGGTCGAGGTGGTCGTGGTCGTGGGGAAGGCAGTGATGTGGTTGAATGAATGTTTTCTTGTTTTTCAAACTTATATATGTCACTTTGGATAATTATGTCTTTAATTTATGTTTGTTGTTCGGATTTAAACATATGGATAATAAGGTTTATTAGCTTGTGGAGGAACAAATTTAGCTGGTTTTAAAATTGTTGTGTATGCTAAGACGCGACAAAAGAACTACAATTTGGGCCAATTTATCATTGGAAATATGAATGATTTTATTGCTAGAATCGTTCGAGTGGATAAGCCTATCAAATGATTCTGAACAGAAAATGCAGAACTTTTTCCATATATTTAGAATCGGTTGATGTCAACGTTCCTATAGAACGATTCTAGGCAGAGCAAAACACCAAATTTTCTGATGGCTTTTTAGCCAAAAATCGTTCGATGTAGGCATCCATATCTAACGATTCTAGGCAGAGAAAAACACCAAACTTTTTGATGGTTTTTTAGCCAAAAAATCATTCGATGTAGGAATCCATATCTAATGATTCTAGGTAGATAAAATGCCAATTTTTTAGCTCGTTTTTCAGGGAAGAATCGTTCGATGTGGGCATCCATATCGAACGACCGGAGAGTGGGATATTATGGTTGTTCATCGAATAACACATGGCGTGAGATGAAGATTTTCTTTGTTTCGGGTTCAAAACATTTATACCCATTTTGAGTTGGTGAATAGCCAAGGAAAATACATGTTCTGGATTTTGGTTGCATTTTGTTTGAGTTGTATGACTTTGTTAGGGGATAACAAATACAACCAAACTTTTTCAACTTTAGGTAGTTTGGAGATTGACCAAATAGAGCTTCAAACAGAGATTTGTTCTTGATAATTGGTGTGGGTTGACGATTTATGAGATATGAAGCTGTTTGGAAAGCATATGGCCAGAATGAGTAATCTAGATTGGCATCATAAATAAGGGTGAGACCTGTTTCGAATAGATGACGATGTCGACGCTCAGAGGTACCATTTTGTTGTGGAGTGTGAGGAACAATAGTGAAATGAGTAATTCCATGAAGCAAGAAGAAGGATTTTAAAGCAATAAACTCACCTCCGTTATCCGAATACAGGGATTTTATGGGTTTCTGAAAGCGCTTTTCGACAAGCTTTTTGAATTGCGGAAAGATTGTAGAGACACCATATTTTGTAGCCATAGGATAGAACCATATATATTTCGTATAATGATCCACAAAAATAAGATAGTAACGTGAACCATCAATCTCTGTATAACTTGCAGGTCCCCAAACATCTGTATAAACAAGCTCAAGTCGTTCACAAATTTGTAGACTTGTGATACGAAAAGGTTGTTGATGTGCTTTATTAATAGAACATGAATGACAAATTTAAGATAGATGTTTATGAGCGGAAACAGGAAGAGAAAAGTTCTTAATGAGATTGTGGACAATTTTAAGAGAAGGATGTCCCATTCGCTTGTGCCATCCTTCAACCGAGGTCCTTTCATCCACATTAGCAACCTTTGGTGTCATCGTCAGTGATTCCGGGAAAGTGTAGACGCTATTGCTACATGCTTCTTTTAGTAAAATTGCCCCCGTGATCTTGTCCTTCATAAAAAAATAGAACAGGTGAAATTCAACAAAATCATCATTTTGTTTGGTTAGGTGATGCACATATATTAAATTTTTGCGGAGATTGGGAACATAAAGAGTGTCTCGTAGTGTAAAGGTTCGATGTGGTGTTGTTAAGGCTAATGAACCAACGTGAGAGACAATCAAACCTGAGCCATATCCAAGAATTACTTCATCAGTTCCATCATACTCTGAATGTATGGATAGATTTGATAGATCACCAGCGATGTTGTGAGAGGCTGCCGAATCAAGAAGCCAGTTTTTGTCTTTGGTTGTGGCTGTAGTAACACAGTTCACAGACGCTTGCTGTGACTGAAATTGTGAGCATGCTTTGGCCGCCATCTGGTCACATAGTTGGCACTTTGATTGGTAGCGCCTAGTGGATGAAGCTGGCCTACCCGGTCCTGTGTTGTAGCGTATTCCATCACGCTGCGGTCCTGTTGAGTACCTGCCTGAGTTGTTGTTGGAATACTGTCTGGGTTGATCATTCTGTCTGTAAGATCTCTGAAACCGATTTTTCTGTATTGCTGACCTCGTGTGTGTGTAATTAGCCGACATAACCGCACTTTGTGTTGAAATTTTAAGGCGCCTTAAATAGGCTTCATGACCAACTAGTAAGTCATGCAATTCTTCAAATGTCAGAGATGTTTCTCTGGTACGAATTGGTGCTGCGATCTCTCGAAATTATGGACCTAGACCATTTAACACATACAGTGTCAGGTCATCATATGAAATGATGTGATCTATAACGGCGAGTTCATCTACCAGATTTTTCACAGCGTGAAGGTATTCTGTGATACTTCTGTTTGCACGCTGAATTAGTGTATGCTCTTCCTTTAGCTGCATTGCTCTAGTCCTAGACCGTCTAGCATAGAGGTGATTAAGCTTTTTCCAGGATGCATGGTAGGTTTTTGCTGTGGCTATTATGGGTATTATGGAGGCTGTGGTAGATGCCAGAATCGCACTGGGATAAGTTTATCATGTCTGATCCAGTGAGTCTTATGAAGCTCATCTGTAGGGGATCCATCTGATTTTGGACATGGGAGGGTTCCTTCAACATAGTTGAGAAGATCATATCCAATGAGAAGTGCTTCAAACTGAGCACGCCGCTGGGGGAAAGTAGTGGGGGTTAATTTCTCATTGATTTGGGTAGTGATATTGAGAGCAATAAGATGCTTATCAGATGTGGAGTTAGGTTGGGTATTGATGGTGAAGTTTGGTGTTTGGCTTGAGGTGGAGGATTCCATTGTTTCTCGTTGGAGATTTGGAGGATCTGATACCATAAAGAAGCTAGAATACAGTTTAGCTTTTACCCAAATAATTTTCCACACCTTTATTGATTTATGTATATGAGTATATATACAAGATATTACAACATAAGTTAGGAAACAAGATATACATAGTTACTGAAAATTATCCCTGTATACTCTGCCAAGAATATTGTTAAGTATATGACAAGATATTATTTTCTTCAATATAGACTAGATATTATATATACGGTTATCATATGTCTGTTGAATATTCTTTCTTCAACTCATGATTCCCTTATAATCGTTTCACTAGCTATGGACACTTGTCTTCATGTTTGAGAGTTATATTTTGCTCGTATGCTGTTATGATATTATGGTTCTTATTTTGGGGTTGATGTTGATTCAGTCTTTGCAAGATTGCATCTGTTGGATTTGCGTGGATGGTTGTGGGGTTGGTGGTTAGAGGCTGGTGGTGATTGAAGGTGTGAGTTTCGTTGCTAGTGGTGGGTGTGTTTCTTTTTCGGGTTGCTGGAAGGTGGTGTTGCCATTGGTGGAGGTGTTGGCCGCTTGTTTTTGTTTTTGTCGTGGCTTGGTGGTGGTGGTGTTTGGTTTTAGGAATATGTGGATAGTGGTCACTTGAAACGACCAAGAAGAAGTCGCCCTCTGAAGAACCTGGTTGTACAACTGTCAAGGCTTGTCAATGTTGTCATAGCTCCGATTCAGATGTTGATCCTGTAGATTCTGAAGATAATAGAGGGTTATGTCTGCAGCAGGAAAAACAAAATCCTAATGCCTCAGTTTCTTGCAGGAAAAATGCCAAGAAGCAGCAGCAGAACTTGTATTACAAGAACGAGAATAAGCGCCAGTTAAACCCATCCAACCTTAATGTTCTAACTTCTCATATGACTCCAAAGACGAGCAACAACAAAAATACCAAGAAGAAGTCGCCCTCTGAAGAACCTGGTTGTATAACTGTTAAGGCTTGTCATAGCTCCGATTTAGATGTTGATTCTGTAGATTCTGAAGATAATAGAGGGTTATGTTTGCCAGAAACCAAAAGTGAGAAGGTGAGTAAAGGTCCTGCACGTTTGAGCTCCTTACTGGCCACAAGAAAGAGCAAGAACAAAGATATGCAACAGCAGAACACCAAGTTTAGTAACATCCCTCGTGGCCCCTCGAGCATTGATGGCTGTCTTTCGTTTATGACTTCAAAGATGAGTATCAACGAGGAGATCAAGAGGCACCAGCTGAAGAAGGAACAGTGGGAAGCTTCCTGGTATCAAGAAATTGGGAAGCCTAACTCAATGTATGGCCCTTATGAGATGAAATACTGGGTAAATGTAGATGGTTACTTTAGAAAGGAAAGAAGAGGTGGATGTGGAGCTATTATTCGTGACGAACCTGGTAAACCCATTGTTGCTTTTCTGGGGTTTCTAGAGTGCCAGTTTCAGTCCTTCATCACCAGTTGGAGGGTATGATAGAAGGCTTGGGACTCGCATTGAAGTATCAGCTTCTTGATATCGTACTCGGATGCAATTCTAAGCGTGCTGTTAGCATCGTTAGGAGGGTTCTTGTTACAATAAATGGATGCCGTTTTCATGGCATTGGAGATAGCTCTTTTAATGTTGTTTGCGGAAGATGTGTGAAGCCTTTTAACACTTTTGATGAGTATCCCACTGTGTTTCCTCTCTTAACGAAAATCGCAAGGATGTATAATAAGTTTCCTTTGATGGTGGAATTCTACAGTTTCTCAAGAGAACTCAACAGATCAGCTGATTTTCTGGCTAAGCTTGATGTGCATGTCAGGGAGATCAATCCATGCCAATTCCCTGAGGACTTGGAAAAAATTCTTGCTGAAGATTTTTGTGGCTCTCATAAACACGGGTTGCCTTTTCTTCCGTAGAGTTTCTGTGTTCACTTTTCGGTTTTGTCTGGATCTATTGGCTGATACACCTTTCACTTTTGTTGATTATGCTGCGTGTATCCGTTCCTGTATGAAGAGGCCAACTTTGCAGGCTTCTTTCAGGTACTGAAGATAAAACAGAAGTCAGCAGTACCAGCAGCAGATTATCTGGCTAAGCTTGGCGGACCTGCCATCGTACTCATGTGTTTAGTCTTTAGTTTTGTTATCTGGTGCTCTGAAACTACATTATGTTTACTTGTTTAGTATTTTAGATTCTGTAGTAGAGATGGAATGATTTTGAGGTACACCGTGTTTGTTTTTTGCTGGCTCGGTATCTGGATCTGATTCGGCTCCTAAAAAGACTATTTGTTTTTTATTTTGAGTCAGATCTGACTTGTGATCTGAGTCAGATCTAACCTCTAACTCGGATCCATTTGAATCAGGTATGAAAATATTCCTGATTTATTGGACCAAACAACTGACTCACATATTTTTGAGTCAGATGAGTCAGCTCTGACTCAAAAAACAAACATATTAAATCAGATCCAGATGAACCAGATGATTTCAGTCAGTTTCAGACGAGTCAGATCTAAAAAAACAAAAAACAAACATGATATAAGCCTGACGAACTTGCCATCGTACTCATATGTTTAGTCTTTAGTTTTGTTACCTGGTGCTCGGAAACTACATTATATTTACTTGTTTAGTGTTTTTGATGTCTGATGTAGAGATGAAATGATTTTGAGTTAATCTTACAGTCCTTGCCAAATAGATTTAAGCCCCCATCTTATGTAACACTCAATGCTACAGATTTCTCTGTTCGTCTGCACGTATGTTTTTTCAACAGTGTTTCTCGGACATGTAAGGAAACACTTTTTGCTTAAAGCTGTCATAGCACTCTGTAGATTTAGAGCAAGTGAGTTTGCTCTAAATATTTTTGCACTGTCACTTGTCCTTTGGTTTAAATTCATATAGAGAACCTCTGTTGACTCATATATTCTTACCCCGCAAAGAATAAAAGAGAAATGAAATATATATAGAGAACTTTTGTTGACTCTTATATTCTTACCCTGTAAAAAATAAAAGAGAGTAAATACAACATGTCACATTTAGATATCATTGAATAATATATGTAGTTCAAGTAGGTACAAGTAATTGGCTTATCTTTTTTTTAAGTTTTATGGAAAATATTTAAAGGTTGATGAATGGTTTCAGTCATATATTTGCATTCTGGCTTTTTAGAAAACACGTCTGTAGGATACTGGATATAATGCCAAATAGGGGCTCCTGACAATAACGGATCATTAGTTTGACATCATCAATAAGATGATCCTAGATGAAATTGTATGAGTAACAAATGAATGTAGTAAGTTAATAACCTTCATTGTTGTCAACCTGCTTCATTTGTTGTTCTTTACGATTTGAATTTGAATTGTATGTCGAAATAAATATTTTATCTTTGTTAGCAAACTGATCCAGTAAGAAGTTGCATTGCTAAAGCAGCAAAGTAAAAGGATGGTAACTTTTGAAATCATGGTCATCAACCATAGCTGCCTTGCCAACATATATCCTAGGAAAAGAGTCGAAACTGGAGTTATTTACATTTTTAAGTTGAAACCAGCCTCTCCATACTGTTTCTCACTTTTACATACCAAATTTTCTAAATTTTCATCTTTTTTCCCAGATATGTACTAAGTTATTTGCTTGAAGATTCTTCTTGGTTGTCTAGGATTCAAAACCTCTAACAAAATATACTACGTGCCTTACGGGATGCTTATATTGATATGATGATGCAACACATATCTGAAAGACGCAGTTTACAACTTTTAGACAATCCAAAGATTTTAGCATGCTTAGATAACATAAAACCATTAAAAGGAACATCAATGCTACATTGACACCCAATAATCCCGGGAAGATATTCAATGGTAGTTGGGCCATCCCCTGTATCATCGGGGTTGGTGTGTGGGATTTTAGGTCACTGCTCTCTCTTTGGTAATAATCTCAGGATAAAATCCTGGGATACAAAGCATTTTCCTAAAAAAAATTTGCATATCATGCATTGTTTAACTACAAGGAGTTGGAGTCCGGAAGAGTAATTGAGTTGGCCGCTTGATTCTTAACACAAGTATATGATTTATGAAGAAAGATATATCAGTCACTACAAAAAAAACGAGTTTAAGCGACTGGTCGTTTTAAGTCGCTTAAAGCCCCTTTTAAGTCGCTATAACCGTTATAGCGACTAAAAGTGGCACTCGCTACGTTGGTTGCCCAAAGCCATGTATCTCAAAGCCTTGAGCGACCATGCAATCGCTCTAGTGATAAACCAACTAACCTAAAGCGAGTACCTTTCTCATTGCTTAACATTTAGACCAACTAACATGGAGCAAGTAAAACTGTGATCGCTTAACATATAGACCAACCAATATAGCAAGTAAACTACCAATCGCTTCAGATATACCAATCATTCTAAAGCAAGTAAAATACTTAGTTGATAGATACATGGAGCAACTCGACCTAATTTTTCTTGGTTAAGGTTTTAGGCGATCAAATTGTTTTGCTCGCTAAAAGCGATTTCTGATTTTGAATTGTCTGAAGTTGGTTGCTCAAGCTTTTGAGGTAGCAAAGTTTTATCTCAAGTTAATTGAGTAAAGGTTTAAGCAACCAAATTATTTAAAATTCTGATTTTGATTGGTCTGAAGTTGATTGCTTAAGCTTTAAGCTATCGAAGTTTTTACTCAAGTTGATTGATTAAAGGTTTAAACGATCAAATTATTTGAAATTATGATTTTAATCGACCTAAAGTTGATTGCTTAAATTTTTAAGCAACCAA
This sequence comes from Papaver californicum, assembly GCA_023531435.1. Classification (NCBI taxonomy): domain Eukaryota; kingdom Viridiplantae; phylum Streptophyta; class Magnoliopsida; order Ranunculales; family Papaveraceae; genus Papaver; species Papaver californicum. The sequence continues at coordinate 5,532,339 of JAJJMC010003761.1, read as the reverse complement.
ATTTCTTTGCTCGTTAAAAATAAATTATGATTAGATAATCCCAAATTATAATTAACAATTAATATTAGACATTATCACTAATTAAGATTATATAATTAAAAATAAATAACAAAATTAAATTAAAATTCATACTAAAAACAATTATGAACCAAATTAAAATCATAATTGATTTGACTTTATTATTAATGAATTCAATTTACAGCATCATTTGGTTAAAAAAATTACAATCATTTAGTATCCAAATTACAATCATTGACTCAAAATTACGTAAGCTTTGGATGTATATTTCCGCATAATATCATATTGTCTTTGTAGTATTTCAGTAACGTATCCAAAGGAACTTCAGGAGAATGTGCTTAATCCTTAGAACCATCATGACTAGAACTTTGAGTGAAGGCATGTGCTTCATCCTTAGAACCATCATGACTAGAACTGTGAGTGAAGGTCAAGTATGCATTTCATGCTGAACTCCCTGCATAACAAGTTTAGGTAAGTAAAATACCACCAATACTAAAACAACAATACTAAAACACCCACAACACCGCAATTCAAATTCAATCAGAATTACAAACCATAAACTGCCAATGTTTGCTAGAAAAATTATAAAATTTTAGATTTTACATACCCTCCAGCTTCATGACCGAAAATTCAAGGAAATATGGGTGTCTGTCCCTGAAATTTTGAGGGTGCAGTTCTTCTCCATGGTCCACATTATGTTTTCCCATTATATCAATTTGAGGGTGCAGTTCACTAACAGTGTTGGACACTGACACTGGTACTCGTATCATTGTTACATAAGACATTTCTTATATCTGGTAGCCCAAAGGGCCTGAAACTCTTCAAAGACCTGATCAACCCCAAGGCTATATGTAAGGATACAGATTTGGATAGTGGACTGATTGTACAAATATGAGCCCATAAAGAAACTACATGAAAGAGACGAAGATTTACTCTTTGTTCGCAGCTACACCACAAAAGTGATTCAGAAGAAACTCCAAACTGTTCCGCTCTAACTCCAATACCCTTGATGCCTATACATTTGCAAACAGAAAGACTGAAGCTTTCAATTGTTCCAAACAATAACTTGAACATAACTACAGATATTAATCAAATTCCAGGCATAATAACATAAGAGACGTGATAGAAAAACTTTATTTTTTAGCTTCATATAAAGAAGTACATAGGTTTATAGGTAAGACCTGTCCAGTATCGAACAAATTGCAAACGTATATGCCAAAATCTCGTTGTAGCCACAATATATCCCGATCAGCCCCATGCATGACCTAATTAGGAAAATCACAAGGTCAAATGTCAAAAGCATATCAGAAGTAATATAAACTTTCCATCATTCATAAAACAAGAGATCCCACCTTTTTCTTAGAGGGGTCTTTGAACAGATCTCTTAGGTATGGACCAACATGAACACGGGTCTTTTACACATGTATATTACTGATATTTAACAGTATCAGACACGTACCTCTTACCAAGTTTGGGAGTTCCCTTAGGGGTTGAAACTCGCCAAAAGCCTTGAGTAACACAATGACATTTTTCTTTGGGTCTGGACGTGATAAGGCTAGTATCATGGGTTTATTAATCAATTTTAAGGAATCAAATAATAAAAAGTAAACTAAAATAAATGAATATGGTCCTGTGTAGAATCCACGTGATTCCAAAACAACTATTCCTAGTTTATCTGTACAACCGGGAACATACTACAAACAAAAAAAAAATCAAAATCTTAGCTGATCTTATTTGGGTTCCAACTTTTTTTAGTTTACTTTTTCTTCTATAAGTGAGATAAAACACATACCTTATACCAACTATGGCCAAGAAACTCGTTAACTCCAAGCCCATTCATTCCATGCATCAATGGAGATATCCAATATCCATATTATCCACCATTTTTGCATATTTACTGGAGTAAACAGAAAAAAATCATATATCAAAAGTCAAAAATGAAAAGCAGAAACAAAAGCATGAATAGTATAGCAAAAATCAAGTTTTCAGCTTGAGTTTTGATAAATTACCTTGTGACAAAATGAAACCACTGAAATCCAAAAGAATGACTAACATAAATGAGGCAACTATCATATTATGTTACTTGTATATCAGGACATGATGAAGAAGAGCAAGTTCTGCATCTGTCCAAGTGGTTACGAAGTTGCAAGCCCGGAATTGTGAAAGAACTCTATGCGTGATGTGTTCCTGTGTTGATTAATGATTATTATACGCTTCCTTTTGGTGATGTTCTCAATTGGAGATTTTGTGTTACCTGTAATTTTAGATGGTAGCCTTAGGTGTCTTGTATCAGTTTCTCTTACTTCTGTACTGAGGAAGAAGGGATCAAGAATGTCATAGATTTTTAGATCAGCAACATCCTGAATATAAATCACCAAACCATAGATATTAGTAACCTTGAGCAAAAAACAATAGAAAAATTGAGCAACATTGGATCCCAGGAGAGGCCTAATATCCTTTTGATTCTAGTTTATAAGAAAGCCTGCATTTTCGGCCACCATTATGAAGTGGAACACCAACTAATTACTAACATTAAAAGTCATAGGTTCCCAAATATCTATGGTGTGGGAATTAGTTGGTGTTCCATCCATTATTCTCAAGAAAGGCATAAAATTGAGAGATCAATGGAAAACAACTAGACAGGGACATCCAATCAGTACACTAAACACATTTTTGTGAGTTCGAAATTAAACCTGACAATCAAGTGATCAATTAAGAATGTTCTCATTCTCTAATACAGGAAATATATTAAATTCATATCAACAGAAACCCTTATAGGCATACCCAAAGATTGAATAAGAAAAATCAGTCACATACTCACAAGATCGTAAGCTCTTAGCGAAACATACACTCCTTTGGTTATATTTTTGCTCTTTCACAGGACAATGAAATGCCAAATCATTCACATACTTACACCAAATTTTTTCCCTTTCACAGGAAAACGAATTGCAAAATCAATTACATACTCACACCAAATCAATTACATACTCACATCAAAATATTAGAAACAAGTTAAAAAAAACCCAATCTACAATTCATCAAGCGTAAAAACAAAATCATTCGAGGAAAACTAAAAAACAGAATCCACAGTAGATAAGAATTTTTTTAATCAAAACCCTAGATAGAAAAAAAAATCTAAGAAATACCCAGTTCTAATCAGGAATTGAACAAGAATAATCACCTAGAAATAACTCTTGCAATCTCCACCTCTTCACTTCGTTCATAATCCCCAACAACATCACCACCAAATACTTCAAACGGAAAAAAAGAAAGAGGAAAAGAAGATTAACATTCAGACAAAAAAAAGAGAATAATCACCTAAAATAATCAGAGAATAATCACCTAGAATAACTCTTGCAATCTCCATCTCTTCACTGCTAGACGGCGGGGGTTAAACAAAGACGGAAGAAGTTGATTGCTCCCCATCTTCTTCGCAGACGGCGGCTGCTCTGGATGTTTTGAGGAACAGAAAGAGAGAGAAATAAAAAGAATGAAAATGATAGAATGTTTCTTTTTAGGGTTTTGAAAAGAACATTTGAACGGTGGATAAGCCACCTCATACGGATCTTAAAAGGTTTTGGATGGTCCAGATTTGGTGTCACACGGATTGAGATAAATGATTTAAATGTGTGTTTCTTGAAACAAAAATTTGAACGGTGGATAAGCCACCTCATACGGATCACGGAAGGTTTTGGATGGTTCAGATTTGGTGTTAGATTATCATACGGATTAAGACAAGTGTGTGAGTTAAATGTGTGTTTCTCTGTGTGGTAAAATATCGATAGATTTACGATACCGATGAAGATTCCGACTTAGGGAAAGAGGTTATTAAGGATAGTATGAAAAACATCGATAGGTTTAGGGTATCAGTGAAGATTTCGACTTAAGGGAAGAGGTTATAGGGATAATATGACGAACATCGATAAAATGACCATTTTATCTTTGGTCCAAAAAATTTAATCGAACGAATATAAATGAGAAATATAAATAGGTTAGCGTACCAGTGAAGATTCCGACTTATGGAAAAAGGTTACTAACTAAAAATAATATGACAAACATCGATAGTTTAGGATTCTTCAGAATTTTTGACTTAGGGAAAAGACATCATCAGGGATTATATGACAAACATCGGTAGGGTTAGGGTACCGGTGAAGATTCCAACTTAATGGAATAAAATTCAATAAATCAAAGTGAAATTGATGAAAAATTGATATAATTTGAGTAAGATCGATCAAAATTGAGTGTATTCAAGTCAGTTCGATAAAAAATTGAGTGAATTTTAGTGAGATTGATGAAATCATAGTTTCATATCGTTAGATTTGTTAGATCGATAACAAAATGAATAAGATTGATTGAGATTGAATAAAATTCAATAAATAAGTGAAATCGAGTGAAATTGATGAAAAATTGATATAATTTGAGTAAGATCGATCAAAATTGAGTGTAGTCAATATCGATGAAATCAATCGAGGGATACTATGTGAAATTGACTTATAACATATTATTCGTAAATTTGATGGATATTACACCAAAATTGAACTAATTCGAGTGAAAGTGGGGAAATTGACTTTGGGTTTCAACTATTAGGTATAATTGACCGATAACAAGCGAAATTAAGTGAAATGGGAGGAATTTCGATTTGAGTTAAACTGGATAAATCAATTGAATCTTATAAAAATTGAGTAAGGTCGACCGACATTGGGTGAAATTGTCATGGAATTAACATAAGTTGAGTGATATCGAGCGATATTAGATAAAATTAATATATCACAGGTGAAATTGACTAAACTCAATACACATTGATTAAAATATCCTCAATCAGTAAAATTGATAGGTTACAGGTAAAATTGACTAAGATCGATGGACATTCAGTTAAAATGATGTATAATTGGAGAAAACAATGGATTTTTTATGTCTTAATGACCTTTTACGCTAAGTCAAAATCTTTACTAGAGCTCTATCGTCGATAACAATATCCAAATTAATTTATATGTATTCTTTGGATTTTTTCATACCAAATTTTGATAATAAAATTAAATGCACTAATTCATTTTAGCACAAAGAAAACCACACATATTTCTCACATCGAAATTCAATAATAAAATATCTAGTTATGCTTAAGGTTTTTACTAATAAAATATATGCATCTAATTACCTTGTAAAGATCGATATACAATGTTAAATGGACAAACAATTATGAAAAATATAGCCTGCACATAAGATAAAAATATAGCCTGCACAATTATGAAAAATATAGCCTTCAGGGTTCATGTAGATAAGAATAATTCTTAGTAACTTTTTCCCCTAACTCGTTAAACTTATCGGACACGCAAAATGGGATACCTCATGTATGCAAAAACTTAAGAGTCGCAATTGTAATTAACACACACAACGGTAATTAACACACAACGGTAACTAACATAAAATGATAACTAACACACAATCCGTATGAGCATCCAACAACTAATATGGACCATTAAAATATTTCCATGATCCGTATGAGTTGGCTTATCCACCGTTAATCTTTTTTTTTCAAAACCTATACAAAAGTTTGTCTTTCATTTTCGCCCTTTGCTTTTCTCTCTCTCTCGTTCTCTCTTCCAATTTGAGCCGCCGGTGGAGAAACTAGGGTTCCATATTCGACTGCACCATCACCACCTTCATTTTCGCCCTTTGTTTTCGGTAAGCTCTCTCTCTGTTGTTGTTGGAAGAAAATCTATTTAAGTTTTTCTATTTTTAAATTTTGGTTTCAGAAATAACAGACTACTCCAATTCTTGTAATTTTATTGATTTTGGTTTTTTTTGTTTGGATATGACATGACAGATTCAAGTTTTGTACCACCATTGTTGTATGCCTATACCAAATCAACAGTACCATTTTGTCTAAATTTTCCCCTTAATTAACCCCCTTCATCATCATCCTTCTCTGTAGCTTCGACTTACATGGCTGTTTCATTACCAATTTGTATATCATTTCTCTAATTCTCTTCTCGCGTTCTTAGAACCAAAGAGATGTTTGAAAGATGGGTTCAGCTGCTCCTGTTAGGTTATCTTGGTCCATACATCAAAGATTTCCAAAGAGAACAACTCAAGATCGGATTGTGGAACGGTATGAAAATTTTCATCTCTTTAATTGTCTGGGTTTTCAGATATTTCGGAAAATTTGCGTAGTTCCCTTATTTATTTATACTGATTTGATTTGATTAATTTTTCTGTTAATTGTGAACTAATTTTTTATTATAAAGTGATAGTTGATGGATCCTGTTGCTGTAATGTATTCACTTTTGATCTTATGTTAGATTGGACTATATGGATTGAACTTAGTTTGTTTTGGTTGTTGATCTTTTTTGTTTTTTTTGTGTATATTTTTTAGGGTTTCTGAATTGCTGGTGGTATGTGATTGTTTTCCTTTTTGTTTGTAGTTTTTTCTCAAAGTTATACATCAGATCAGATTAGGAAGTTGAACCGCTTGCTTATGCATGGATTGTTTGTATGTGATGTTAGTTTTAGGGTTTTGAGTTTCGGACTCACTTTTAAGCGAACCTCTCCTCGTTCATCTTATAGACATTCTAGTTAAACAGTCAATATCTTAGTTTTAATGGACATGGAATTATTCTGTTTTGTAATGAGATTGTTGGTGCATTCTTCCTAATTGTTGTCAATCCTTATGTGATTCTGATTTATTTGTACTTATCCTATTAGGTTGATAGTTTTTGCTTTTCCGTTAAATTGTTTATCTTCCTGCTTTGGAGACTGCTCCATTCTCATTCAATTGTAGTTGTTAATCTGTGATTTTGTTTGATAAATGGTTGAGTTTCATTCTCTTGTCAGAAGAGGGTTCTGGAGGAAACAATGATTCAAAGTCACTGTTGGGGTTTCTTGATGATTCAAAAGGTGATTTCTATCTGTTTCTTTGCCTATTATATGTTCATGAGTATTTTTACGAAGTGATTTTTTGAAATCTTATGAGTATTTTTGCGAAGTGATTTTTTGAAATCATATGAGTATTTTTGCCGAACAAGAGATAATCCTGCGCCGGGTCATTGGTTATTTCTTTCTACTTTTTTCTCTGTGTTTGTAGTTTGAACGATGTCTTACTTGGTTATTTTTGCTGTAAATGTTGCAGATCAAGCTTCAGACAACATCATACCGCTGTCTCCTCAATGACTGTATGCTAAACCAACTGATATTAAGCCAGGTGTTACGAATGCACCAGGGGTAACGTGCTGAACTTTTTTTAGTACAGTTTTCTTTTTTAGTAATGGTGATTACGGAAATTGTCTGGATGATCAGTTCAATGTTGATTGACTGTTTGCAGAAGAAGTAGTGTTGGATAATGTGGAGCTAGTTCATTTTTTCTGGCTTGGTTTTGTTTTGTTTTGGCAACAATGCTTTTGCTTTTCAGAATCATGTAATGTCCCTGTAATTGGTAAGTTTGTCATTGTAATAATAGGTCTGATTCCACTTTTCATTTTTTTTCTTCAATTAATCATATGTAATTTCTCTTTTTTAAAGTAAACTCAATTTCCTCCCACATTTGGAAGAATCAATTTCTAATTCACATAAATTCAGTCACAGATAATAGAGAATAGGGATTTCATGTATATTACTTCAATTCCTTGAGAAGATTATCAAGTAGTTCAGTTGTTATGTTTCATAAAAAAAAAGTAGATAAGTCGCTATACTATGTTATGTTGAGTATCTTAAACTATCTATGCTTCTGTTTATTTTTTTGCTCTGTGCATCTTGAATTTTTGGGTTGTGAAGTTTCTGCAGTTCCATTCCAACTATTAAAACTTGTCTAAGATGTTCATTAGTTACAAAAAATGAAACATACGTTACTTTTTTTTCTTCTGTTTCCAGGAAAAGTTACTGGATGGACAGGAAATAACTGTGAAAAGGCTTTCTAAGGGTTCTATACAGGGTTTAGAGGAGTTTAAGAATGAAGTTGTTATCATCTCAAAAGTTCAACACAGGAATCTAGTTAGACTTCAGGCTGTTGTCTTGAAGGGGATGAAAAAATGTTGGCTTATGAGTATATGCCGAATAAAAGCCTGGACGCCTTCCTTTTCGGTTTGCATGAAACTTGTCTATGTTGATGTCAATTTGTATCTCTATATGCACATATAAATTGAGTTTTTCTTTGGTACATGACCAAGCATAATATAACATATTGTGATCTTCCCTAATATAAATGACGCTATTCTAATGTAAATGACGTTATTGATGGCTCGATTTGGATATGTAATAATGTCCGAAAGCTAAAATCTCAATTAAAATTATCAGTCATTTTTTCATACTCGAATTCACTAAATTTTCATTGATGTCGTTCCAATTCACTAAGTATTCTTTATTTTCACTTGAATTCACACAATCATCAGTTACTTGATTTCACCTATTTTTATTTGACCTTACTCGCTCCCACTCAATTTCACTCGTTATCCATCAATTTTATTGAATATTCCTCAATCTCATATTATCCATCAATTTGACCAAAAATGGAGTAATTTAAACACAAACATTATTTTCGTTTTTTAAGTCTAAAACACACACATACAATGATCCTTAAATTGTTTATCTGGCCAATAGAAAGCCAAAAATATCTGATCCAACGGATATAAATATAGATTTAGGAAATCATTATTCATTGGAGTTTTTCTCAGGTTATTATTTTTTTTTTCTTCCATAAATACATATTCCTCGATATTAAAATATACAAAAATTTAACTAACTAAAAAATATATAATATTCAAACAATAATAATAAAAAAATAATCAAAAAAGGGTGTTATAACCAACTATAATCGTACTAAAATTGACTGATACAATTTTTTCCAATGAGTCACACGGATCACAATCCGTATGACTAGATAGAACTAGATATAAAGCATTGATGGATTTTGATCACACGATCTATCTTTCTCCCTCAAGTAATTCATTTTTTAACATGTGGTGGTGGCTTAAACTTAGTTGCTGAGAGAGGTTTGAGCAACCAATTCATTTTCTATTTCTACGAGTCTGTGTCTCAAAGTGAATAGCTACATGATCACTTTTTTAGATGCTATAAATTACTTGAAAAATGGATCTAGCAATTAAACATATTTGGTCGTGGCTCAAACTTAGTTGCTGAGAGAGGTTTGAGCAACCAATATTTTTTTTTGTTGCTACGAGTCGGTGCCTCAAAGTGAATAGCTACATGATCACTTTTTTAGATGCTACAAGTTACTTGTAAAACGGATCTAGCAATTTAACATATTTGGTTGTGGCTCAAACTTAGTTGCCGAGAGAGGTTTGAGCAACCAATTTATTTTGTTGTTGCTACGAGTCGGTGCCTCAAAGTGAATAGCTACATGATCAACTTTTAGCTGCTATAAGTTAATTGAAAAACAGATCTAGCAATTAAAAATATTTGGTTGTGGCTCAAACTTAGTTGCTGAGAGAGGTTTGAGAAACCAATTTATTTTGTTGTTGCTACGAGTCGGTGCCTTAAAGTGAATAGCTACATGTTCATTATTTTAGTTGCTATAAATTACTTGAACAAAGGATCTAGCGATTAAGTGTATTTTTTTCGTTGCTAAATAATAGTGGACACATGTTTATTGCCGCCAAAAATGTTGGCAGTTACAATTTTAGACGCTTAAACTATTTAAGCGACTAAATTTTTGAACTCTTGCTAAGATTTTAGACGCTCAAACCCGTTTTTCTTGTAGTGAGTGCATTTACTTGATTACATCTTCTTCGACAAAGATCACTTCATATGCTTTGCACTATCTAGAGTTGACGATCTATTTTACATTATCGTGTTTCTTTTTAACGTCTCCAATATCATGTATTGATACAACTATATAATGAGTGTAATTTTTTATTTAACTACAGGGGGTTGGAGCCTAGAAGAGTAATTGAATTGGACTCTTGATTCTTAACGCAAGTATAAGATTTCCGAAGAAAGATATATTAATGCATTTCCTTGATTACATCTTCTTCGACGGGAAGCACTTCACATGCTTTGCACTATTTAGAGTTTGCAATCTATTTTATATTAATATTATTTTTTTAGTGTCTCTAATATTAGATATTGATACAACTATATAATGCGTGTGATTTTTCATTTAACTATATGGAGTTGGAGCCCGGAGGAGCAGTTGAGTTAGCCGCTTGATTCTTAACGCAAGTATATGATTTCTGAAGAAAGATATATCAGTGCATTTCCTTGATTACATCTTCTTCAACGAGAAGCACTTCATATGCTTTACACTATCTAGAGTTGGCGATCTATTTTATACTCCATCCGTCCAAGTTATATAGACGGAAAATCCAAATATCTTAGATTAAGAAAAAATCTTGGTTTACAAAAAATTCATCTCGTTTTTTGTTTTACCCCTTTTTATATTCCCAATGTTAGAAACATCAAGTTAATTGTGGTGATATCCATGCAACATTAATAACGGTATATATGTTAAAAATAATCTTGAAATATGAACTCCGTCTATATAACTTGGACAGTGGTAGTATTAATATCTTGTTTTATTTTTAGTGTCTTCAATATCATATATTGATACAATCATGTAGTGAGTGTGGTTTTTCACTTAACTACAAGAAGTTGGAGTCCGAAGGAGCAGTTGAGTTGGCCGCTTGATTCTTAACGCAAGTATATGGTTTCTGAAGAAAGATATATCAGTGCATTTCCTTGATTATATCTTCTTCGACGGAAAACACCTCATATGATTTGCACTATTTAGAGTTGACAATATATTTTATATTGGGCGAACAAGATTTGGCCGAACTGGAAACCATTATTGGGTTGTTGAGGTAGAATATTATCATGACTTCGTTTCTTTACTTTTAAGTTGCAAAAATTGATTAAGCAAGAAATGTGTATACGAAGATCTAGCAAGACTAAGGGTAATTGTAGTGCTACTTTGAGTAGTAGACTTCAAATCTAGTCTTACCAATTATTTTTGGAGTACTTATGTTGGCAATTTCATGAATTACTTACTGATTTCAAAGTTTGATATAATTTTTCAAAAGTATTTTCTCTAAAAGGATTTCTTAATATCCAAAACTTTAAATAGTACCCCGTGCGTAGCAGACGCTAAATTATTTTCTTTTACCAAACTAAAACCAATTCCCATCGTACCCAGGGCCTAGCAAAGGTTAATTATTAGTAATTACTAACAAATTCAAATATGAAGATAAAATGTGTAAATTATGTGTCTATCAATCTGCGCAATGGATTAATCTACCTTTTCTTTAATAATTCCTAATTAAACAGGAAATCAAGTTAGACACAAATGGAAAAAAAATTATATGTATATAACTATTTCAAAATAATAAAATCAAATAGATAAGGGTAAACTTTTTTATCTTATTTCGTATTTTTCCGTATGCTGATTAATAGAGCAACTCGTACTGATAACATGTTAAATTTAATATACTCAACAAGATATTACGGCATAACATACGATGGAGATTATTGATATCATAATATGTAACACAAATATTAATAATAAAAATGGAGACGCGAGACAACAAATAAGCCATATTAGCTAACTTTTATATATTCAATTCCAAGACTAAATTACAAAGTCTATTTATAGACAGAATTACATGGGATGGTGAATATGAATGTGACAATTATTGCTCATATGTCACCACCCTATACAACATACCTATAAATTAATATTTTATGAGATAAGCTTAAAATCTTCTGTTTCCATCAGTAAAACAAGTTAGCCCATAGAGGTTATCTCTTTTTGGTATCTAGAGGACTCTAGATAAAGGTTATGGTGGGTCATGCACCAAATGAAAATTTACTTAGCAGTTTGCTGATTATTATTAATTATGAGTGAGGGCATGGACCAGCAAAGAGGGGAACTATTGTTTGCTATTTTCCTTCATTCAAATTTATATTCCTTAACACTTCCCGGTTTCTGAACCAAACACGTCCACATCCTTTTATAATTTATGGGTAGGGGATCAAATAATAATTGTGCCGTTGAGATTCACTTTTTCCCATGATTCAAACACGAATTCTGAAAATTTTAATGAAATTGAATTTATGTCTCTCTTGCGTCTGTCATTTGCCTTGATGAGAAGAAAAAATATTACTAAAATGCAAATGCAAAGTTATTTTAGTAGAGTTGAGAGTATAGAGGATAAAGAGAGAGATGAATATCGTAAAGAAAAGATTGTGTGATGTCATATGATTCATCAACGCTTACATCATCTCTAAATGAATTTTAATGTTTTTAGGGAAACACAAGTTTCTATTGTCAGTTCTACCAAATAAATGAGAAGCAAACAAATAAGAGTAGAGAGTAGAATTTGTGATTCTTATTTTAATGGTGTGATTGTCTTTTGCATTATCTTTCACCTCGATCAGGGTCGACCCTGGCACAAAGTGCCCAAATTAAGTTCATCAAATTTGTTTTTTATCGTCGTTTTTTATGATAAACTGGATTAATGATATAGATTTCGAACACAAAAGTAAAAGCTTTTATTATGTGTTTAACACATGATTTATTTTTTCATAATTAAATTATTATTATTGTAGTAATATAAATTGATCCAAAAAGTTTTTTTTTTTAATCTTCTTCTAGTTTTATAATATTTCATTGTTATTTCTTATATGGTAATAATGTCTATAGGTATGTTGATATTTTGCATGTTTTACTAAATATATGGATAATAAAATATAAACGGACTGAATGAGTTTTTTTTTATTGTTGAACCAGTACTGAATGAGTTATATGAAATATAAAGTTCAGAACTAGAAATAACCAATAACTTGTAATCTATCACTTCAATAGATAATTATCAACGAAACTCATTTCCAAACATTGATCTAAACCGTTATAAAAAAAACTCATTTCCAAAGAGAAATCAACTTCAAAATCTCCAGTGCCATCATCTCTTTACACTTTAATTACCCGTTACTGTTATTGAATTGCAACCCATACCAGTTGGTATTAAGTCCAACATGATCAAGAAAAAACATATTAACGGGTACTAAGCCTCCAACTCTTCTGGATCAAACAATATCAAACAAATAACTATATAAGTTTCATGGAAATGGATATTTATTTCATCGTGAATTTTGCATAATTACTCGACAACTCAAATACAGTCAAGAGCAACAATCGATGCAACCAATAGATCAAATACAATATTATACCGCCATCAATTATGATACATCTTACGATTTCATACAACAAACCGGGGAACCGACTTGGGTAGCAATCGGCTTCTCCAGTCGAAACTCTATAGGGGATTTTGATTATGGAGCATTGATGTATTGTATAAATAGTGGTAAAATATTTGATACTCAGACTTGTAAATATTTGATTTTAAACCTAATTTTTAATACTAAAAATAAAGAAGATTAAAGTAGAATTGATTCAAGAATTGTGGAAAGAACTGAGACTAAGAATTCCACCATTAGCCAATTTTTCAAGTGTTTTAGCATGAATAATTATTTTGCAACTCAAACATTCAATTGATTCTAAATATTGCCAAAGTTAGATTCTTAAACGTTGCAACTGAAGAAACCGTTGCAGCTGAAGATAATCGTTGCAAACCTAAAGGTAAACATTGTTGATGGGTTGAAGAAACCGTTGCCTTTTCTCTGTTCTTCCCGTCTTCTTCAGCAGCAGCAGCAACACAAAATTTTCCTGAATTGATTTTTTTCGCTTTGTTTAGCTCCCTGAGCTAGACCCAACCTTCCTAACCTCTTTTGTGACTTGATACAACCTTTTTCTACCCCACAGGAGCAAGGAATCTCCAAGAGAATTCCTCCCTCCAATTTCCGGATGAAACTCTTCGATTGAAGCTCCCCCCGATTTTCTGTCTCTCTCACCTTATATAGGTTTAACAAAGCCTAAAACCCTTTCCTTAATCGATAAGGAGTAAAAATCCTCATCAAAACAACCAACAGATCCGTGATTATCCTCTTACGATAATCAACCTGTTTCCGGCAAGAACAGGGATTCTTCATCTATTTTTACGGCATACAATACTCCTTTTGACGTGTTTCAACACGTTTTAGTTATTACTTCATGAATCTTTCCTTTCAAACCAAAAATCTGGTTCCCAAATAAATCAGGAAAGCTTCACGCCAAAAGGATTTTTTCCCGCCGATTTCGGGATTTCAAATAAGAAGGGGGTGCCCCCAATCCAAAATGTAGGTGCCTTCATCAAAACTCCTGGGTGCCTTTAGTAAAAAAATTCGGGTGCTTTTATTAACCTTTTGAGTCGATTTTTCCACCAACATTTATTTCTCTAAAATATCTACAAAGATATAAAAACCCATAATAAGTACAAAATTGAGTACTAGTAAAATAGAGAATTGAGCACAATTTAGATATAAAAATGTGTCTATCAAATACCCCCAAACTAACTATTTGCTAGTCCTCGAGTAAATATAATATAGAAATAAAATCCTAACTCACTTTCACAGGAATTGCGACTACATTTAGCATATGTAATAGGCCTTTAATCCCTTAGGTGTCCCCAGTGGACGAGTTTTGTCTCGTGAGGGTTTACAAGAGGTATACCCACAAAACCTGGATTCCAAACCCTAGCTACCTGTGAACGATTGAGGGTAGACACTAAACAAGCTATTTAGTTGTCATAATAAATTCTTCGCTATGGAAATCATTACCCTATATGAGTCCAATTGTTGTACACGATTTTGCACTCAGCGTACCAAAATTCATATATAAGAAAACAAAGCTCTACTTAGATAGTTGTTCAACCAAAATACTATGAATCTATCAAAGTACAATCACATGAAAAGATTTAGAAGATGGATATAGAAAAAATGAAGTTTACGCATGTTGACTAAGGTGAACGGTGTTTCCCATATTTGTATGAAGGTCAGTGCCAGGATGAATCCTAATGGATTGAGACACGCTCCATCGACTCAGCTGGTATATACAAGGGTTCCAACGATCGATTTATTAAAAATAAAAAAATTATTAATGTATTGACAACATGATTGGATTAAATTGAATCCAAGAGCATTGTCTTATCAGCATCTTACATGATAGTTCTCATGGATCCTACGTTCCACGCTTGCTTAAGTGACAGAGACAGGGAGAACACACACATAGTGTTATCAAATGTCAATACTCGAAAAAAAAATTAAATAAAAATGGGGCTTGATCTTAAACACTCTATTTTATCCTGGCGGTGATAACAATTCGATACTAATGCCCACCAAATCACTTAGAGAAACACAAAAATTGTAAGAATAAAAACAGAAAGTGATATGGTCGAGATAGACTCCGAGATATGGTGATAACTATCATGTTATTTCTAACACCTGAACTCTGTCCTTTTATGAATAGACCATTTGACTGGGCACACCAATTCCTATATAAAAAGAGCTAAGTTTCCATCTACCTAGAATGGTTAGTGTCATCCTGAATTGTTCACAAGTTTCTAGACTTTGGATTTTCATATTTAAACTTAAAAGTTTCTCCCATACCCCCAAAATTAAATCTAACATTGTCCTCAATGTTCTAAAGATGAATGATTAAAAAACATGAACAAGGAGAAACTGTTACCAATCGAATGAAAGGAGTTAATGAAAGATTTTACCGTGTCGCCAGAGCATGGATTACCTCCCAAGAAGTGCTAAGTTCAAAGTCTTCAGCCAGACTAAGAAAGGACTAGTCACCTCATAAAATCATATAGCAATAGCCGGAACAGTTGTGGGTCATCTGAATCAAATAGTGCTATCACAAATTAAAGGAAACTACAACATGCCAAGAAAATGAACAAACCAAGCACACCCTTATCTAGTTTTCTGTTTCAGACAACTACTTCTAGTTGTGGTTCAGGTTTAGGCTCTAAAAAAGGGTTTAGATAAAATATTTTCATGGGCTGGATTTCCTCGTAGTAAGGATCAACAAGATCAGGTTGTAAATTCTGGAAAAACACAACTAATAAATTTAAAGCACATAATAATAACCTGAATAATTGTGGATCCTCAAAGTCAATCAGATTTGACTCACACAATTGACTACAATGAAGGTGGTCATTCTTAAACAAATGTGTCGATTCTAATTCCCTAAAGTAATTAGGCTTAGTCTTAAAACTAAATAACTGACACATTTAAAATTCATACGTTCCCACATATGGAAGAAAATATTTTGGTGGGAAAACAAAGTCAATCTTGCTATTATTTCCTAGGTAAACCACATCGACCAGAGGATGGTTTTCTTACAAACGAACTTCTTTCTGGACATCAACAGGATCAGGAAATATAGTTTGAAGATGATCTTGTAAAATGGTAGAGGTGCATATGTCAAGTACAAAGTTAGGGACCTTTCTAAGAGTCAAAGGTAAAGCACAGGGAGAATGATAGTCACCTCCAAAATTAGATTTTTCAGTGTCTCTAGATAGACTAATCACAGTTTTCCTAATTTCTAGATCGTCGGATTCTTGAAAATGGGTCAATTGCTTCTTCTAGGTTATACTTAGCTGGTGCATGCTCACTCATATTTAAAATCTCTACGGGTCTATCTTTGTTACCTAAGTTTATTGTTTCTAAATCACTGGACTCTAAAACAATATTCTCAGGATAAACCCGTTCCTCAAAACCATTATCGGCTTCAAAACAAGAAAATTCTACATCGTCTAAAACAGTATATCTCTAGTCAAATCCCCTTCCTTTTGAATAGGTGAATAATCATTAAAATTATTTGGATTTGAACCAGAAATAACACTATCATCATGAAGCACAATTGGAGTGACAATTTCCTGATCATTATGCATGTATATTTCAAGTTCTTCATCAATACTATCCTCATCATCATAATAATATGAAGATGTTTGTACCTCGTCTAAATAAGTAGTGTTACCAATTCTATTCCCGTCCTCTTGAATAGGTGAATAATTATCAAGGGTAGCATTATGTTGGCAATTAAGATCATTTTGAGCAATATTATTCTTTGCAAGACTTTCATTCACACTTAATGCAAATCTATTTGTATTCTCAATTAACTCTTTAAGGGATTCTTCTAAGAAAACAAATGGATCATAAGGAGTAATAGATCGCAACTGCTCGTGTGATTCTTCTAGAGAAAGATTTGGGTCATCATAGGGAGTACTAGATTGCATCTTCTTTAGGGCATCCCTCCAAGACAAAGAAATCAAAATTTGCTCATTTTTATGTTCATATGACGGGTGTGTATATGAATAATAATTAGGATCACCCTGGTATGAGCAATGACCTCCAAAAGGTTGGTGGTAGTCCCAACTACTATCCACACCATGTTGATAGTACGGATAATGTCTATTTTGAAATTCAGTCGAATATTCATTGTATTGGTCCTCATAATACCAGTTCGACATTTTCTGATGAAAATTCCTAATATATTTACAAAAAATCTAAGAAAATAAATCCTAACATGAAAGGGGTTCTAAACATACACAAACAAGGCTGACTCAACCAAATCAAACCTACTGAATCTAGCAAACAAAAAACATGATGGTTCCACTTAGATTGTTTCTAGACTAGCTTTTATTCTTTCAAAAGGCAACTAGTTACAGTTTGACCAAACGTCTTAGAACGATCCGAATTATATTAATGAATAGAAACAGGATAAGCTCAAAGGGGCTTTGATAACCCTGTCTCTTTGGCAACGTTTCCTTTGGTTACAAGGCGGCTCTAATCAACATAAAATAATCTTCCTGAACTTTGTGTTAGGCTAACAGAGTAACCAATACAGTCTTTTTGAATGATTTTCCTATAAGCTCGTTACCCTATCGGTCTCTTTCTAGTCAAAATTTTAAGCTTAGGTTCGCGTTTGGTAACGTGATCCTAAAGCGGGCAAGAAGACAATGGTGATGAAATCCGAGTCATTATCTTGTATGACCAGTTCTTGCCCTTTACTAGGAAACGGTGATGAAATACGTATTCAGTTCCTCAACATATATGCATATGAAAGAATACAGTAAACCCAATTGCAGGGGATTCGTGGGTTGATCAAGTCTTACCTCCCATACCATACGGGGGATGAATCGGTTGTAGTTGACTCAGGCCACCGAATCCTGTGTCAGTGTACGAACCCGAGGGGCCGAGACAATAATGTAATTTTCGTCCTTCCCTGTTGTAGTTTATATTTAAATTACCCTTCCGTAGGGTTTAAAAATAATAATAATGTCCAAAGTCCCAAAATAAAGTCTAAAAGTGTCCAAAAATAAAAGAAAATTTACAGAAATAATAAATATTTCCTAATACAATTTTCTAAAAAAAAGAGAAACAAATAAAATCTAACAAATAAAAATAAAATCTAATTAAAAATAAAATTCTTTGTCTTTCTTTTCCGTTCTTTTAGCTCTAACTTTAACTCCTTAATCACCAAAGTCTTTGGCTCAATTTCCTTTTAATAAAAAATCTAAAACCTATAGCAAAAAGATAAATACCCAAAGAAACGTAAATTAGAAAAAAAAGTAAAAATAATACTAAAAACCTAAATAAAAACCTAAAAATAAATCTAAAACTTTAAACCTAAATACAAGTCCGCGTCGACGGCGCCAAAAATTGATGTGTTTTAGAAATACTGGTAAAAGATTCGATACTCAGACTTGTAAGATTTGATTTTTAAACTAAATACTAAAAAGAAAGAAAATTAAAGTAAAGTGGAAAGAACTGAGACAAGGATTCCACCATTAGCCAATTTTTCAAGTGATTTAGCATGAATAGTTATCTTGCAACTCAAACATTCAATTGATTCTAAATATTGCCAAAGTTAGATTTTTAAAATAATAGTTGTAAATCAAAAGTATGAGACATCAATAGCTCTAAACTAAGTATGACTCATCAAAAGAAAACACAACTAATTGATAAAAATCACAATTTCAAATTCAATTTAAGCAAATAATCATAAAAGAATTGCAAAAAATTAATAAAAAAAATATACCACTTTATTATTGGAAAAATGGCTTCCTCCGTCGCCTCAACAATGGGTCTAGCTCCTCATGTCAAACACCCTCTCAAAAGATTGGTACATGGCTCAAAAGTGCTTGAGAAGAAGAAAAGAAGCTAAAAATAATAAAACATGAAATCTGTAATGTTTTCTGAACATTACAAATTAACTGTTGCAATGAAGCTGAAGAGAAACGTTGTCAAGCTGAAGATAAAAGTTGCTGATGGGTTGAAGAAACCATTGCAGCTGAAGATAAACGTTGCAAACCTGAAGGTAAACGTTGTTGATGGGTTGAAGAAATCGTTGCCTTTTCTCTGTTCTTCCCGTCTTCTTCAGCATAGTAGCATAAAATTTTCCTGGATTGATTTTCTTCACTCTGTTTAGCTTCCTGAGCTTGACCCAACATTCCTAACCTCTTTGGTGACTTGATACAACCTTTTTTTACCCCACAGGAGCAAGGAATCTCCAAGAGAATTCCACCCTCCAATTTCCGTCTGAAACTCTTCGATTGAAGCTCCCTTTGATTTTCAGCCTCTCTCACCTTATATAGGTTTAACAAAACCTAAAACCCTTTCCTTAATCGATAAGGAGTAAAACTCATCATCAAAAAACCCAACAGATCCGTGATTATCCTCTTGCGCTAATCAACCTGTTTCCGACAAGAATAGGGATTCTTCAGCTATTTTTACGAGATACAATACTCTTTTTGACGTGTTTCAACACGTTTTAGTTATTACTTCATGAATCTTTCCTTTCAAACCAAAAATCTGGTTCCCAAATAAATCAGGAAAGCTTCACGCCAAAAAGATATTTTCCGCCAATTTCGGGATTTCAAATAAGAAGGGGTGCCCCCAACATAAAATGCAGGTGCCTTCATCAAAACTCCTTGGGTGCCTTTATCAATTATTTCGGGTGCCTTTAGTAAAAAAAATTCGGGGTGCTTTTATCAATTTTTTGAGTCAATTTTTCCACCAATATTTATTTCTCAAAAATAACTACACAGACATAAAAACTCATAATAAGTACAAAATCGAGCACTAATAAAATAGAGAATTGAGCATAATTTAGACACCAAAGTGTGTCTATCAAACATCTAAGGAAATTCGGACCTCGGAATTTGAAAGTGTAACCTTCCATGAATTGCAAGCAATTGAAGGTGTTGTACTCATACCTTCAATATGCATCAACTAAAGGTTAGTCCAATTTTTATTAGATCAGACTGTAAAATTGCCATAGATTTGTTGCAAGGAAGGAGCCACAAGTTGCATCCAAGAGTTGAGTCTTGTTCAAAAAATAAAAAAAATATTGGAAACACATTTTAAAAAAATCTTTACAAGATATGATAAGAAAGGCAGAGAGATAAAGGGTCGAGGATATAGTGGTCGGTTGTCAGCCAAGCAAAATTATTTTATGTTCTTTTCACTCACGGTTATAAATAAGAGTATAACAATAAGAACGAATTCGATCCACAGAGATATGGGTTGTTAATTGTATTTGAAAACTATTGTAATGAAGAAGGAATTTATTATTTAGAAATGATTTAAACTAAAACGTAAGCTAAAAGTGTTTGAGAAAATATTATAAAATAAAGTTGGTTAAGGAATTCACCGTCCATCATTACACATGTTATGCAATAAATCAATATCGTCAATCACTCTATCATGTTACCAACAACCCTAAAGTATCCCCAATCGATGTTAACACTTCGTTACGTCTCCACAAGTCGACAAATATCACAATCGCTAATTTTCGCTAAGAGATTCATCTTGAAGAAAGCTTTAAATTCTACGAGACGGGTTATTCATAGGCAATACAACACAATCATGGTACATTCAACCTATACCAAGTTTTACTTGTGACTTCCTTCACGATTCGCACTGCTAGTGATCACGAATTATTATTAGTTATTAGGGTTCTTGATAAAATTACCTAAGACTCCGAATTAGCTATAGATAAGTTATTAAGATATTTAATTCATGACTTAAGTATGTAAAAAAAACCAATTATATTATATGAACACAATCAAATAATTATTATACGTAGTAAAACTTCAACGATATGAATGAGAGTGAATAATGAAACTAAAACATTATTGAATAACATGTTCATGACTTTAGGCTACATCCTTAACCAATATAAGAAAATTAGTTACTCATGGGTTTCTTAATATTCATGGAAAATATACAAAAAAACAAGTAAAGTAAACCCTAGAAATCGTGATGGTTAATCGCAACTCCAACCCCTAGCTCCTTGTTGTAAAATGTATTATGTAAAATGTGTCTTTTTAATGTCTTGGATGTCTCCTTATATAGTATCCATGAAATCTAAGTTTAGAATCCTTCCGGGACCGTGTTTTCCTTGTTTTAGAAGTTCACACACGTGTCGAATACCCTAGTTATTGTTCGGTCCAACCCAACCGTAACTCTGACAATAAAATCTTGTCAAAATCACCAGATTTACGGTTGGGTTCGAGTCCAATGAACCCAACCGTAATTATTCCTGGACACTTTTTTGTATTTCACCATTTTGGTCATAACCCTCATATGATGTCCGATTGACCTTATTCTTTTTGGGTTGACTTCATCGTCCAATCCTCTACAAGATGGCAATGACAAAATATTCATATCTGTTCAACCAAATTTACGGTTAGGTCCAACTCAGCCATAGATATTCCTAGAATTTGTTTTCAAAAGTCAATTCTTTTATAGTTAGGTCTTGGGATACTTTCCTAACCGTAAATCTTCCTATAAAGTTTTTTCAAGAGTTATGCTCCCATCTTCTAACTTCTCTTTTTCATTCCGTAATGAACTCCATTCCCCTTCTTAGCTCTTTAAGCACCATTTCCCTTGATTTCAAAGAAACAAATAAAATAGAAAACAAGAGTAATACAAGGTAAAATGCAAGAAATATAGTTAAAGCAAAGATGAAATTGACACTAAAAACATACAGATTAAGCACCTATCAAATTCCCCCACACTTGCCTTTTTCTAGTCCTCGATCAAACTAACTAAACTAAACCTAAAATATACAACTCCCTTTCGTTGAGGATACAATTATACTTAGCATGTGCAACAAGCCTTTAAACCCCTAGGTTCCCCTAGTGGACGAGTTATAGTCTCGTGATGGTATACAAAAGGTCTACCCACAAAACCTAAATTCCAACTTTTAAATATTCCAGAGCACATGTATCCAAAGAGATATGAAGACATAAATGCACACTAACAATAAGAATTTAGAAGTATCAAAGAGCGTTATTCTCATACTTAATCGATGAGCAAGAGAAACCAATGTCATAATGAAAGAAACCAGCCTCAGTAGAGATCGAATAAGCATTTCTCCTCGACTTCTACCTCACTAATAGGATTTTATGAAATTGACACTCATAAGATGATATAAATGGGTCTCACATGTGTGCAAGCAAGAGTGAAGATAAAACACTTGCACACGTTGAATGGTGCTAAAAACTTTTTTCCCTATTTTTATATTTATGATGATCTCTAAGAAAGAAACTCAACCATTATGGGAGGATAGGAATGCTTACTTACCTTCTCATCCAATCTGCAATTAGCACCACTCTCACAGCGAATAGAAACGTCGTCTTCTTCTTCGTCTTCAACTATTGATGATAAACTTATGAATTTCTTAGAAATTTGACACTTTGTATCCGTTTTTTCTTTTTTTCCTTGTTGCTTGAAACTTCCTTATATATTTATTATTTCTCATGGTATTAACTAATGAAATAACACACTAACTATGAAATTAAAAGGCATATATATATATTTTTTTTTATTTTTTTTTTTTATAATGAAAGTAAAATTGACATGGCCATGGGGAAAAGACTTAAGCACCTGATTCTTTACAACATGTATTGCCTTGGTATTGTATATACTTCAAAAACTTACATCTTTTGCTTTTCTTTGTTTTCATTTTGTATGTCTTCACTTTTGATATAGAATTTTGCTCTTCTTTCTGTTGCTTCTAAACCTTGACTGTATTCAACTTTCTACGTGATTTTGATGTCACTCCAATTGTTGATGATAATGTGTTTCTATTGCTGCTTCGTTGAGAGAATGGTGCCAACTGCAAACAAGACTATAAGATAGGGTTAGCAATTCTGATCACCCTCATGATTGATAGAATTAGCACTCACGAGATTTAAAAGTAGTGCTAAAATGGTGCGAGGTTGAGTAGCTCATCATTCTACCCAGAGTTTGCGCAGATGAAACACTCTAAACTGACAAATTCGTTAAAGGTTTGGTGTCTCACTCATATACGGGTAGTCTCCACTAATGATTGATCATCTTTTCTAATACAGTTTTATTTCAAGCACCTAGTTTGCCACCGGGATGGTTAAGTCATCAACAACTAAGAAACCCGAATGTTGGTCTCTAGTATTTCTAAGTTCAATTATTTCGATAAGAACTCTGTATGTGAGCATAGCTAGAAGTATACTAAGTGACTCTAAAATCTCTAAAAGTTGTAGGTTTTTATGCAACTATGTACAAAAATAAAATAAATCTACCACGAAAGTGAATACTAAGATTATAAATGCTTAACCACTCCCCCAAACTTAAACTTTACATTATCCTCAATGTAATTGATTCGTCCAATGTAATATTCAAGGTGGAAAATTCCTACTAATTATATGAAAAGATAATAAAAAAAAACTAAAAAGAAATAAGGGTTATTTGACGTTTGATACTCACATTTTATCTAACTTTAATGTTTGGTCTAACTTTTGTCCAATTTAGGATTTCGTACCTGGACTTCACATTGACCCGCGTTGACTCCGTTAAGTTAAATTTTTTATCAATCAAATAGATAAATACTAAAGTATCTTTTACTTTAGTAAAAATGACTAACCAAGTCCTTAGCCCATCAACACACATTGACAATCCATATTAAATCTCTACCCATCTTAAAAATCAATGGCTTAGATTACCAATTTGAAAGAATTCAGCCACCTCCTTCATATTCTCTTCTAATACTTCATCTTCTCCGAGACTAATGAAACAAGTGATGGAAAAATAAGAGGCTATCACAATAAACTGGGGAATATGTTCAATCACTTATCCATGATAACTCAAGATATGGGTAGGCAGTTGTCAAGTTCAATTGCATGTATTAGTGCTTTCTTTTCGGGATTAAGGGTTCTTGAAAACTAGACCTAAATTAACAATAAATAGAGTAAAATTTGGTAAAGTAAGTTTGATTCTCTTGAATAAATTGACAGAGATTGTTCATGACTGCAAGTTGGTCTTCTTTCTCATTATGAATTTTAGCGATGATTCAATCTCAGGTACTTATCAAATAGTTGAGAACCTGGTTCTTTCTTCAATTCATTGAGTTGCGAAAAGGTCCACCCCTTCTTCAACCAATCAGAATGGATACAAGCAGAGAGAACATTAAAAAATGTATTACTCGTTAGCTTTATTCTTCTTCAGCCATCATTCTAAAATTCATAATAGCTTTCTTTGTATTGGAAATTACCCGATAAGTAATTTTCATTATACATGGTGTACTGTTGTCATAGTTGTAATGTTGTCATAGCAAATCTTTCCTAAAGATTATGAGAAGACCAAATATATTCAAGATATATTCAAAGAAGAAATGAATATTCAGGAATGGAAAGATGATTTTGTATCAAGCTCATTAGTTGTTTATGTTCATATTTATATTGATTAGGAGTTATACGTATTCATTGTGTTTTTATCTTATTTCTTACTTTATAAATCTTTCCAAATCTTGTTGTACTACTAAAATATATATATATGAAGATTATTTAGTCTTTTCCTCATCACGGAAGAAACAGAAATCCATGTGCAGCATTCATCTATCAATTCTAAAATTAAATATGGTATCGTTTGGGAATACCGATCACTCAAACACTTCGGAACCAAAAAAAACTTTTTCGCTCTAATGAGAATTCAAATACTCATTCTTAGAGTTCACTCACAGTATTCACCAACCCACTGGATCTCCACCACTCTGATAACTCAACAACAATCTTGGTTACTCCTTTGCTAACTGCTGACAAGTACGGGATATGGAGTCGTGGTGTCTCTCTCGCTTTAAGGGCGAAAAACAAGATGGGCTTTATCGATGGAACCGTGAAGAAACCAGCTGAGGATACAAATGACTTGCGCAAATGGGAGTGATACAATTATATGGTCAGTTGTTGGTTACTTAATTCTATTGTTCCTGACATTCGTTCGAGTGTGTTGTATTGGTGAAACAACAACAAATATTTGGACAAGTTTGAGAGAGTGTTATTCGCAATCAAATGTTCCAAAAGTTTACCAACTCAATCATTCGATTGCTTCTTTAAAGCAAGAAGGACAAGATGTGACCTCTTATTTTACAAAGCTTAAGACATTGTGGGATGAACTCAACTCCCTTATTGTTGTTCAACCATGTATCTGTGGACATGGGAAAGAAATAATGGAACACTTTCATCAGGATAGCGCAATCAAATTTTTGCAAGGGTTACATGACCGCTTCTCTATGGTACATATACAAATCCTCCTTATGGGTCATTTTCCTTCAACTGGAAAAATTTATGCTCTTGTACGTCAGAACAAAAACAACAAGAGATTAATTCTCTTGTTATTCCCATTGTTGAATCTGCGACACTTAATTCCAGCGATTTCAAGATTGCACAAGTACCTCCAGCAAAAGGCCTAGACCTCACTGTGATTACTGTAATCGTGTTGTACACACTCGTGCAACATGTTACAAGTTGAATGGTTATCCAACAAAGAAAAAGGAAGGCTCCACCTTTGTTGCTGCATCTCCTATAAGTGGTGAAGCGTCATCCTCTGTTTCGGCACCATCACTCACAACTGACCAATATGTTAAGCTTCTCACAATGCTCTCCTCTGAACCTGACACTGTACCTATTCTAAATATAGCAGGTACATCATTATAATTCTTATCACCTGTTCTTAATATACCTGATGAATTTGAGGGCGACCAAAAATTAATTAGGGGCGACTATTTTAACCCAATTCCATGGATATGGCTAAGGGATAACCTAGGGGTATGTAAAAATACTAAAACACCCTTTCATTAATCAAATACTAAATTTCATTGCTCATGAACATCATGCACAATCGGTAGTTATGTTTAGGTTATAATTTGGTGATAAACTACCGATTATATTCCTGTACCCAAATTTAGTCAGAATCGGTAGTTAATTTCTTTTATGTAACTACCGATTGTACGTGTGTTCATAGACTTTTCTGTTCCACTTTTTAGGCACAATCGGTAGATTATGAGCCCGAGCTACCGATTGTGCACAATCTGTAGTTAAGTTGTTTTTTATACTACCGATTGTACACAATCGGTAGTTACGTTGTTTTTTTGACTACCGATTGTTAACAATATGTTGAGTTCAATGTACTTTGTCTACCGATTATGTACTGATTAAAAGGTGTCTTGTACTGATTAGTTAATTGCTTTTGTAAAACAGTTGAACATAAAATCATTTCATTGAATCGAGAAGGCATACATCGCGTAACACTAAAGGAAATGAAATACAATAAATCATTAGATTACAGTACTTAAACACTTAAGCATATATGTTGAAATGGTACAAGGTACTTTTTTTCCAAAATGTGATAGCAATCCTCATGCATAAACGTCTTCCCATGGATAGTTTCATATTTGGCGAGAGCCATCACCCACTGAAAAAAGCAAATTAATTATAAGTTTGTATGTTTGAAAACTCTTTTTAATGAACGACTTATTAATTGACACACTTACTCTTGTCACACTAGATTCGGTGGGATGAGGTTCTTTTATAACTTTTATTTCTTGTTTCAAAGCTTCCAATCGTTGAAACAACTTCTCAAACCTTTTCTTAATGACTTTGAACGTCCTACAATTTTGATTTCCGCCTAATCCCACAAAAATCTTAAACAAACGCTTCCACCAAGAATCAGATGTCTGATCCACCATCCAATCTTCATTAACGGGTTCGTTATTTTGGGTAATGTACGCTCTTTCGTACTCGTGCGTTGTGATCGTAACCCAAGATCTAACAATGGAAACATATTCATCAGTAGTGTATGGAGTTACCATATTTAGTGCTTCAAAGGGTCGGGTGAGAATGAGTTGGAAAATGAAAATGAGAATGAGAATGAGATTGAAAGGGATATGGGAGATTGAGAATGAAAGGGATATGTGAGAATGAAAATGAGATTGAAAGGGATAGGGGAGATTGGGAATGAAAGGGATATGTGAGAATGAGAATTACCTTGAAAGGGATAGTTTCCTTTTATAGTGTTTAATTACCAACGACTAGTTTTTCAAAAAAAAACCGTTGGGTTAGTTACAAGCTCAATCGGGAGTTTAAGAATTCTTAAATGTTGAAATTTTTTAAAAAATTTCGATTTCCAATTTGGGGCTACTTATGATAATCGGTAGTTTAAGAATTTTTTAAACTACCGATTGTGCTTGTACAAAATGTTAAAATTTTTTAAAAAAACTTAATTTCCAATTGGGGGCTACTTATGATAATCGGTAGTTTAAGAATTCCAAAACTACCGATTGTGCTTGTACAAAATGTTGAAATTTTTTTAAAAAATTTGATTTCCAATTTGGGGCTACTTATGATAAACGGTAGTTTAATAATTTCTTAAACTATTGATTGTGCTTGTATAAAATGTTGAAATTTTTTTAAAAATTTCGATTTCCAATTTGGGGCTACTTATGATAATCGGTAGTTTAAGAATTTCTTAAACTACCGATTGTGCTTGTACAAAATGTTGAATTTTTTTAAAAAAATCGATTTCCAATTTGGGGTTACTTATAATAATCGGTAGTTTAAGAATTTCTTAAACTACCGATTGTGCTTGTATAAAATGTTGAAATTTTTTAAAAAAATTCGATTTTCAATTTGGGGCTACTTATGATAATCGGTAGTTTAAGAATTTCTTAAACTACCGATAGTGCTTGTATAAAAAGTTAAAATTTTTATAAGAATTTTGATTTCCAATTTGGGGCTACTTATGATAATTGGTAGTTTAAGAAAAATTTAAACTACCGATTTTGCTTGTACAAAATGTTGAAATTTTTTTAAAAAATTCGATTTTCAATTTGGGGCTACTTATGATAATCGGTAGTTTAAGAAAAATTTAAACTACCGATTGTGCTGGTACAAAATGTTAAAATTTTTTAAAAAATTTTGATTTCCAATTTGGGGCTAATTATGATTACCATCCCTTTCTTCTTTTCTCAACGTGTAATTGTGTTTCTCGGCTAACCACTCTGATTGTTGCATAACCATTCGACCATCCCATTCCGTCCTTTTGATCGTTGCTAGCGCCGAATAAATTATAGAGAACGAAGACAAGTTGATGGGGTCGTCCTCCTTTATCTTAGATAGGATTGCACTCGCTTTCATTACGGTCCTCATAGACTTCATTGTCTCCATTTCCTTTGGTTTAAACTTGGCAACCATTACATGCCCAACAAGATTTTCCGAATCTTCGTGGTTGTGACGACCGTTAGCAACTCTAAACATTTTCCATACTTTTCCTTTCTTATCTTTGGGCTTATGGAAGATAATCTTAAATGGGCATCCAATCTTCTTTGAATTACCTCGGTATATCCTCTTCGTCTTCTTTACGTATTTATAATTTTTTCCCATATGACTCTTTCGCTCGCCAACTCTCTCACAAATCATTTCAAACCGATCAACTTTCATGCAATTGTTCTGAACTACAACGCACATTTTCTCTTTTGCCTTGTTGAGAAGCCATTCCTTTGCCTCCGCCTTACTTCAAAATGTCTTAATGTGCATATAACAAAACAAATATCATAAGCCTCACCATGTAACATACATTCTTAGGACAAGTTAAGAGTGGGTAGGTAGCGTAGCAAATTATTTGCATAGTGTAGGGAAGTATCAGTACTTTCGTATGAAACATGATTAACCCATTCAATAATCTACGTAAAATAGCAATGAGTTAGAGAATGATAATCGGTAGTTAATTACGTTCACTTACTACCGATTACCAACAATCGGTAGTAAATAATATTCCCGTGCTACCGATTATCTACAATCGGTAGTTAATATGTATTCCTAAACTACCGATTATGGGACGTCCATGGCATTAAATGCATGCAAAAATGAATATTTTTTGTTGCCGATCACATATAAACGCATACAAATTGGGTTTTGAGCTTCTTAACACAATACCGGATTGTTTGATGCATTATTATCTTCATTTTGATATGATTCAACGTCTAGGTTTTCTTCCACACCAAAATTTGGATCATCCAACAAATAACCCAAATCGTCGTATGTAAACGTATTTGAAACTTCAATATTATGTTCTTCATGTTCAATGTCACCTTGTTCCTCATACTCATCCTTGTTTGTGATTGAATTTAGGTAAAATCTGATTTCCCAAAAATTCTTCTTCTTCTTCTTCCTCTCTAACACACTCTCTATTTATATTCTATAACTAAAACTCAAACTCAAATTCATCATCTAACACTAACTTAAACCAACTTAATTAACTAATTAATAAAATTAACATTAATTAAGCAAGGGTAGATTAGCCATTATAGAAAATATATGGATAAGGGATGTATTGAAATTACTTCAAAATGACCTTATTTTGTTTTATTAGTCGCCCTCAAATTCGCCAGATTAATATAACATCTAATTCATTAATTTTTTCATCTGACTCATGGATTATAGACAATGGTGCTACTAACCATATGTGTTTTGACCTTGGTGCTTTTACTTCATATGAACCAGCACCTAAACACCTCAATGTCCATCTCCCTGAAGGTTCCCTTGCAACCATTTTACATATTGTACAAATAGTTTTCTCTACAAACTTAATATTAGAAAGAGTATATCATGTGCCTACATTCAAATTTAATTTAATCTTTGTGAGTCAACTCACAAAATCATCTTGTATTATGGCAATTCTTTCATCCAATTATTGTCAATTTCAGGCCCTATCAAGAGAGATGATTGGTCTGGGTAAGCACCGTAATGGGCTCTATTATCTATGGCCACCCCCGCAACATTAGTTTTTGCTCAATCTTCGTTTAATTAATGGCACTGGAGATTAGGACACCCGCCTTCGGCGCGTTTTAAGTATTTATGTCAAAATTTTAAATATATTAGTTCAGGTTGCGGTTAGCCTTGTGGGATTTGTCCACAAGCGAAACTAACTCGCAACTCTTTCCCTTTAAGTACTAGTTGTAATAAACATCCATTTGAAATAATACATTGCGATATTTGAGGGCCGTTTAATATTGCTTCATTTTCTAATGATTGTTATTTTCTTACTATTGTGGATGGTTACACCCGTTGTACATGGGTTTTTCTAATGAAAACAAAATCAGAAACATCTAAGTTTCACAAATATTTTTATTCTCCTGTCATCACTCAATTTCAATTATCAACTCGGGCTCTAGGGTATATATATATACCTCAACAACAAATTGTTCGGTCCGATAATAATGCCGAATTTCTTTCTCATGAAATGAAAACTTGGTATTTTGAACATGGAATTCCACATTAAATAAGTTATGTCAGTACACCACAACAAAATAGTGTTGTTGTTAGATTTTCCCCATAATACAGAGAAAGAAGTGAGAGAGATTAAAACACTCAAAATAAGATAGAAGCTACATTGATAATCTTTTTGCTTATGTTCATTAACATAAAACAATACCTTTATATAGGCTTTAGTTACCCAGAAACCCTAAAATAATAAACCCACTAAATATAAAACTCCTACTTTGTAGGAATTACTTCCTACTACTACTCACATAAATAAAACACGTTTTATTTCCTAAATACTAGGATTCAAATATCAAATACCAAATCAAATAACAAACTAGCTAAACATGCTAACTAATATTGAACGTGGTTGACACATTCAAATTCCAACAGCCTCCCTGGATGTGTCAACCATTAAATCTTCTTCCATCATCATCATCATAACACCATCATCATCATCATTTAACATCATCATCATCATACCATCATCATCAACAACATATCATTAATCATCATAATCACAATCATCATCATCTTCACCATCATTACAGTAAAATTACCTCTTCATCATTGTAACTCTCCCTCAACTCATTGTAACTCTCCCTCAACTCCACTCTCTGCCTTAGCTCTGATACCATGTTATATTTTCCCCATAATACATAGAAAGAAGTGAGATAGAGATTAAAACACTCAAAATAAGATAGAAGCTACATTGATAATCTTTCTGCTTATGTTCATTAACATAAAACAATACCTTTATATAGGCTTTAGTTACCCAGAAACCCTAAAATAATAAACCTACTAAACATAAAACTCCTACTTTGTAGGAATTACTTCCTACTACTACTCACATAAATAAAACACGTTTTATTTCCTAAATACTAGAATTCAAATATCTAATACCAAATCAAATAAAAAACTAGCCAAACATGCTGATTAATATTGAACGTGGTTGACACATTCAAATTCCAACAGTTGTTGAACGCAAACATAGATATCTTCTAGATGTTGCGCGAACATTACGCTTGCAATTTAATTTACCTTCATCCTTTTGGGGTGAGTGTATAATGCATGCTAATTATTTAATAAACAAGATGCCTACTCCTAATTTAGGCCATAAATCTGCTCAAGAAATGCTACTGGGTGTCAACCCAATTATTCAATCTTGAAAATATTTGGTTATCTTTGCTTTGGTCGCAACATCAAACTCTCTCATAAATTTCACAATCATTCTAATCCTGGAATTTTTGTGGGTTACGCACATAGACAAAAAGGATATAAAATTTTTGATCTTACTACGAAGAAAATATGTATTTCTCGTGATGTACAGTTTCATGAAACTGTTTTTCCATATTGTGATCTGTCTGCAAATGAACCCAACAAACCACGTTACCTTATATTAATGTTCAACCAATTGAGGATAAAATATCATTGGATGATGATTATCATTATTTTCATGAGATATCCACTGATTTTACTCATTTGGAATCATCTTTTACCACCAGTCATTCTCCAAGATCAGTACCACTTACACCTTTGGGAACACCGTTAATTACAACTAGTTCACTGCCCACATCAGTACTATCATCCCCTACTGATGCTGGCTCATCTCAATCACATTCTCCGTCGTCCTCATCATTAATATTAGATGATTCTTCGCACATAATTCAGAACAAGGTATGACCAACTCGTAATCGTCGTCCCCTAGCTCACCTAAAAGATTATATTTTCCAAGCCATTACACTAATAAATCATGAATCTCCAACTTATGTTCAATATCCGTTAACCTCTTATTTATATTTTCAACAATTTTCTCCTACTCATAAGGCATTTCTCACAGGCATATTATCCAATAAAGAGCCACAGATATATACAGAGGCTGTTAAATCTCCAATTTGGCACAAATACATGGTTAAAGAGGTCACTACACTAGAGGAAAATAACACTCGCGAAAGAGGGATTTATCTCCTGGTAAGACACCCATTGGATGTAAATGGGTATATAAACTCAAACCCAATTCAGATGGATCTATAGAACGCTATAAAGCGTGTTTAGTTTCCAAAGGGTATACCCAGATGGAAGGGGTGGATTATCATGATGTTTTTGCCCCGGTTGCTAAATTAGTCATTGTAAGAGCTTTATTATCCGTTTCTACGATTCAAGGGTGGTCTCTTCATCATCTCGACGTGAATAATGTATTCCTACAAGGTAATTTACACGAGAAATTTACATGTGCCTACCTCTAGGTTTCGCTAAAGGAAATCCCAATCAGGTATGTCGTTTACGAAAATTTCTTTATGGGCTAAAGCAAGCCTCTAGACAGTGGTTCTCTAAATTTTCCACCACTTGGCGTCACGAAGGATTTCAACAATCCTATGCAGACTATTCTCTCTTTATATATCGTCAAAATTCCATAGTCATCTATATCTTAGTATATGTACATGACATAATAATTACCGGGAATGATGATCAAGCAATCGCCAAATTAACAATAATGTTAGCTAGTCATTTTTCTATAAAAGATCTTGGATGATTGCAATATTTTCTCGGTATTGAAGTGTCTCATTCTCCACGTAGGCTATTCCTTTGCCAACAAAAATTTATCTTGGATATTTTCGACGATTCTGTTTTACGTGGGGAAAAAGTATGCGATTTCCCTATGGAAAAAAATCTAAAATTAGGTCCAACTGATGGTACCCCTGTCACGGATCCATCCGTTTATCGACGTTTAATTGGGCGCTTATTATATTTACAAGTTACTCATCCAGACATAACATACTCTTTGAATTATTTAAGCCAATTCATGCAAAATCCACACTCTTCCCATATGGATGATGCAATGCGTGTTCTCCTCTATTTGAAGGGTACCGTAGGTCATGGTATCCTTTTATCATCCTCTAGCTCTTTTCATGTTAGTGGGTTTACCGATTCCGATTGGCCTAGTTGCCCTATAACACGTCGTTCAACTATAGTTACTTTATAATGCTTAGATCAAGTCCACTTTCATGGAAAAGTAAGAAACAACCAACTGTTTCTAAGTTTTCCGCTGAGGCGGAATATTGGGCACTTGCTTCCCTTTATTCCGAGTTACAATAGCTGAAGTTTCTTCTCCGTGACCATGGAATACCTCATTCTCAACCTATGGCGGTTTATTGTGATAATCAAGCCGCTCTACATATCGCTAATCCCGTTTTTCACGAATGCACTAAACATATAGAAATTGATTGTCACTTTGTTCGTGAAAAAATCATGTATGGATTATTCACTCCTTCTTTCATACCTTCTGAACAACAACTTGCTGATATATTTACTAAACTTCTAGGACATGATGCTTATCGCAGAATTGTTAGCAAGTTGGGCGTGATCTCTATAAGCTCACCCGCTCCAACTTGTGGGGGGTATTGAAAATTACCCAATACGTGTCATTATATAGGATGTAATGTTGTCATAGGTTGTAATGTTGTCATAGTAAATCTTTCCTACAAATTATGAGAAGACCAAATATATTCAAGATATATTCAAAGAAGAAATGAAGATATTCAGGAATGGAAAAAAGATTTTATATCAAGCTCATTAGTTGTCTATGTTCATATTTATGTAGATTAGGAGTTATACGTATTCATTGTGTTTTTATCTTATTTATTTCTTTGTAAATCTTTCCAAATCTTGTTGTACTACTACAATATAAATAAGAAAATTATTTAGCCTCTTCCTAATCACGGAAGAAACAGAAATCCCTGTCTAGCATTCATCTATCAATTCTAAAATTCAATACTTTGGATTCCCATTTTGTGAATAAGCTTTAATGATTGAATTCTATCAAAATTTATAATTTTATGCATATTTTTATCTTTAATTGTTCATATTCTGCATCTGTGAAATTACCTATCAAAATTTATAGTTTTTTTCTTAATTTTTTTATCATTAATTGTCCAAAGACTGTCCTGTATGGTGTAGTTGATTAAATTATTCACACGATTGCAACTTAGAAGCTCTGATTAGTCTTGGGTTTGTCAACAATTTGGGGTTCTTCAATTGGAGTTCTGCAATTTGGGTAAGAACATGAATTAAGGTTCTTCAAATTTGATTGCTAAATTACAAACATTAAGCATGTGAATTTTTAAGTGAATCATGTGCTAATGTAACCGTTAACGACATTAACTAATTAGTTTTTTTTAATAAATAAATAATTACTAAATAGGAGTCAAGATTTAACTTAGTCAACGCGGATCAACGTAAAGTCCAGGTATCAAACCCAAGCACTAAAGTTAGACAAAATGTGAGTACCAAACGTCAATTAACCCAAAAAATAAAGATAGAAATACAAAACCAATGGGTAACCTCTCATTCAACGCTTGGTTTAATGTCGTCATACCGACTTTACACTTTTCGCTACTCATTAGACAGCGTTTAACACATTAGCATGAGCATATGAATAAACATCATTAGGTTGCCATTTTAGAGTTAACAAACTTGCGAGAAAAGAAAAAAAGGAACATAAGTAGAAATAGGAGGTTTAGATTTTTTCTGTAGGTACCTCATCGGTTTGGAAAGAGTCAGTAATCTCTTTCTTTAAATTCGGCCCTGCAAGATCTTTGTTGTTCTCAGTATCTATATTCTATTACCTTGTGGTAATTTAGCACCAGAAAGTATTGCAGGAATGAACTGGAACGATCAACGAAATTCTTTTTTTTGTTCTGATTGGCCTTCGTGTATGTCTATCGTTGGGTACTCAGATATATGTACTTAGTATTGCTAGAAGACACGCCAAAAACTGTATTATCGCCCTCGTAATATGGTACTAGCTCAAAAGCCCCGGCAAGAATAGAAGACGAAATGAGAAATGGTTTTTATAAAATGGGAATTGTGTTAACTTGCAAAGAATTCATATTCATACTCCAAATAAACTAAGCTTCAAAATAGTGGTTTCACAACATACACAACAAGATAAAGCTACAGTACTTTTAACAGGGGTATTAAACCTCGCACAGCTCTAGAGAAGTCATTTTTCTTTCTAAAACAGACGTGGAACAATAATCTCTCCCTCCCCTACCCCTGATTCACCTGAAACAACCAAAGAAAATGTAGAAAATGTGAGAAATGTGAGAAACAGTAGCTTTGAGTGGAGTGGTGTATCCAACAGACCAAGAACAATCCTTCCAAGCTCTGCAGCTAATCTCTGCTATCAACCACCAGTAATGGTAGATGGGGACCTTGTAGCCAGAATTAGTGATCTAGCTTTAGTATCTCACAGGAAGGAATGTGAGCAACTAGTTGTGGGAGGCTTTGTAGGAAGGAGATTACACTACCAGGTGGTGAAAGAAGCAGTTGAGAAAGTATGGAACATCAAGGGTAGTCTGACCATGATTGTTCATGGTGAAAAAGCCTTCATCCTGAGATTTTCCTTGGAGGAAGACAGAGTCACAACTATGGAATATGGCCTTGTGTTCATCTACCATACCCCATTCTTTGTCAGGGGTTGGGTGCCTTTTATTGAGTAGGAACTAGTGAACATTCAATCTGTTCCAGTGTGGATGACCATCAAGAAGTTGCATGTGCATATGCTTAATCCTGTAGGGCTAAGCTACATAGCATCCGTTGTTGGAAAACCCTTGTTGCTGGATGGTCCTACAGCTGCCAGAACCAGAATGACATTTGCAAAAGGGTATGTGTAGAGGTAAATCCTAACTCAGACCTCAAGAATGTTATACCAGTTGTCTTTGATAATGGCTCAAAATGTGTAGTTGTTTTTTAGTATGCCCGGAAGCCTGCAGAATGCATCTCTTGCTCTACTTTCTGTCACACTGAAGCTAAGTGACCCAAGAAGACCAGGGAGAAGGTTTCCACTCCTACCTCTTCCATGTATGACCCAAAGCTGCAATTGGAAACTACTCAACCCATTGAGGTTAATAGAGACACCCACACTGGCCAAGAGAGGGTGACAGATGGAAAAGAATGACATCCATTCACCAACAAGAGAAAGACTATTAAAGACAACATTGCAGGGAAGCCAGCAAATGTTGGTCTGGTGACCTCACCCTCTCCTGAGGTCCCTCCAGGCTTTGAAGCAGACAGAGCACAGAGGCATGTGCAGGAAAATAGCTCCCCAACTGCTGCAAATAACCCTTTTGCTATCCTTGAAGATGTTGGATCTGCTGAGGGGATGGAAAACATGGATGACACCACCAACACAACCCCAAATGGTAACATTGCAACATCTATTGGTCTGTCCGATAGTGTAGTGAAGAATGAGAAGGGTGCTAAACCTTGGGGAAACCCACAGGGAGACCCAAAACCAACTTTATTAAAACTAGCAACCACCACCTAGGAATCAAGAGTTCTGGCCTCAAAAAAGCAGGCCAGATTAGACAAGAACCCTACAGACTCCTATCAAATGAATAACATAGGGTGCTGGAACATTAGGGGGCTCAATTACCCTCTAAAACCTGTAGAAGTTAGGAATTACATTAACAACAATAAATTGAAGATATGTGACTTAGGAGAAACTAGAGTTCATAGTGTGAATAAACATGGAATCAGGAATAACATTCTTCCCAACTGGTCCTACCTGGACAACTATAATCACCATGATCTGGGAAGAATCTGGCTAATGTAAGATCCAATTTATGTAACTGTTAACTTGCTTCTCTGTAATGACCAAGCCTTGTTTGCTAGAGCCTCTTATCAAAATGGGCCTAGTTTTGTAATCACTATTGTCTATGGGATAAATACTGAGGAACAAAGAGTCCCCCTTTGGTCTAGCCTAAGTAGTTTTGCTGGGCACAACAACCTGCCTTGGTGCCTGCTGGGGGGATTTTAACTCTTACTTATATGCTCATGAGAAAGAAGGGGGTGATCCGGTGGCGGAGTCTTCCATGAACGATCTTCAAGGGTACCTTCAAGATTCTCAGTTGTTTGACAGACCCTATATTGGATGCTTCTTCACATGGTCAAATAAGCAAAATGCTCCCACTAGAATCACTGGTAAGCTGAACAGAGTGTTCATAAACTTGGCTTGGCTCGACTGCTTCAATGACTCTATATCAGAATTCTTCACAAGTGGAATCTCTGATCACTCACCAATGATTATAAGTGTGTTTGCTGGAAGGGGAACTGGGCCCAAAGCCTACAGATTCTACAATACCTGGGCCGAAGAAAATGACTTCATGGTTGTAGTTGAGTCTGCCTGGAACATCCCTACCCAGGGCACACCAATGTACAGTTTTGTCACTAAGCTCAAGAATGTGAAGACCAGAATCACCGCCTGGAAGAAAAGGAAATTCTCCAACTTCGACACCCAAGTAGCTGAGGCTAAGACAAACATGGTAAATGTCCAAAAAACCCTTCAAGTCACCCCTTCTATCCCAACACCATTACATCTGAAAAAGCAACTGTTAAAGAGTACTCCAGGAAGGACAGACAATAAGAGCCCATGAAGAAACAACAATCGAGAGTTCAGTGGCTAAAGTTGGAGGACAGCAATGCCCTTTTTTTCAAAATTATATAGTGGAGAGAATATCCAGGAACAAGATAATAGTCCTCTATGATACTTTCGAAAACAGACTTACGTATGACGAGGACATAGCTAGGGAATGTGTGTCCTACTACTCTGACCTATTTGGCCAGCACTCATTCACCCCCATTGACCTTAATGCTTGGGACCAGATAGTACCTCTCCATACTGCCTCTGAGGAAGATGCAAATGATCTAGTGCGTCCCTTCACAGATGATGAGATCATCCATGCCCTCTCCACAATAGGCTCAGACAAGGCTCCAGGTCCGGATGGCTTCTCCTCCTATTTTTTCAAACTGCAACTGGAGGATCATTGGGAATGATTTCATAAGAGTTGTTAAGAGCTGCCTCTCTAGTGCAAAAATCTTGGGTGAGGTAAATGCTACACTCATCACTCTTATCCCAAAGTCTTCTAACGCCTCCTCTTTAAATGATTTCAGACCCATAGCTTGCTGTAATGTCATGTATAAATGTATCGTAAAAGTCTTAACTATCAGAATTAAACATGTTGTGAAAAAGCTGGTCAGCCCCTGTCAGTCTGCTTTCGTCTCTAGGAGATCCATACAAGAAAACATTATGCTTTCCCATGAGTTGCTGAGGAACTACCACATAAATAATGTCACCCCTAGATATGCTATGAAGATAAACTTAAGAAAGGCTTACGATTGCATCAGGTGGGATGCTCTGCTTATAACCTTGAAAAAGTTCAACATCCCAAAGAAGTTCATCGACTGGATCAGCATGTGCATCACTTCCCCAAAGTTTTCAATCATGGTAAACGGGTCTGCCCATGGCTACATAGAAGGGAGAAGAGGTATTCGACAAGGCTGCCCCCTATCTCCATACTTGTTTGTCTTCTTCATGGAAGTTTTCTATGCTATAATGCTAAACCAGGTAGCTCTGGGTCTGTTTACTCTCCACCCAAAGTGTAAGGACCCCATTGTTACACATCTGTGTTTTTAGGATGATCTCCGGGTGTTCATGAATGGCAATGTGCAGTCATCCATTTCCCTAGCTACTGCCCTTGCAATATTCTCTGCCAGGACTGGGCTAGTGGTAAACAACAACAAGATCAAGATATTTCTGTCTTCTGTGGATAGCACTGTAGCCTTTAGCATAAATTTGTGCTTGGGTTTGAAGAGGGCACCCTTCCTGTGAGATATCTAGGCTTCCTCATGCTGTCTACCAGGATGACTCATGTTGATTTCCTACCTCCTGTTGATCATGTTCACAACAGGATCAAAACTTGGAAAGCTCGCGCTCTTTCTTTTGCTGGCAGAGTCCTGCTCATAAAAGCAATCCTGAGCAGTATGTTGGTCTTATGGACCTCCTGTTTTGTCCTCCCTAAAAGAACAGTCAACTGCCTAAATGCTATATTCAGGAAGTTCTTATGGGCAAGCATTGATCTTACTTACAAGCACCCAGCTTCAAGTGGCGTACAATCTGCCACCCCTACAAGGAAGGTGGCCTGACTATCCGCTACATCGAGACTACCAACAGAGCTTCCAACCTTCGACACATCTGGGACATTGTGAACAATAAGTATACTCTTTGGGTTAAGTGGGTATACCAAAACCTCATCAATAAAAATGATTTCTGGCACCTAAAGACTCCTGCAGACGGCTCTTGGTGCTGGAGACGCATTCTAGAGCACAGAGACATGGACGCAAAGTTCACCCTTCAGTCGATTGGAAATGGAAATAACACCAAACTCTAGAAGGACAAATGGCTCCCTTAAGGTAACCTTATCATCTCCTTCCCACCACAGATGACTTATGACACTCTGCACCATGCTGAAGCTAAGGTCAGTAGCTGCTTAGCAAACGGCAAATGGGTGCTAACTCCCAATCTCTCACATGTTGTTGGCATCGCCACCCAGGACATCATGAACCTAAAAACTGACCTGATATAGGACAGGATAGTATGGACAGCGGGCAACTCGGGCGAATACACCCTAAAAGACACCTATAATGCCCTTAGGAGCCATAAGAACTGCACTGACTGGCACAAACCTGTCTGGTTTCCAAATTATATTGCTAGACATTGCTTTACTTTCTGGCTAGCTCTTCATAGAGGGTTAAAGACCAGATACAAACTTCTCTCTTAGGGTATGCTTGTGGACCCTATATGTGTAATGTGCAATCTAATGCTGGAGGATGATAACCACATGTTCTTCAACTACTGCTACGCCACCAGCATCTGGAAGAGGCTGCTGAGCATCATGGGACTAAGAGACACCAGCCATACAGATTGGAATGAAAAGATAAAGTGGTGGGTCCAAAAATTGAAGGGTGAAAAGACTGAGGGCACCATCAGGAAGATATGTTTCAAGGCCTTTGTCTACCATATATGGTGCGAGAGAAACAAAAGAATCTTCTCAAAGAAGTCCATGCCCCCTGAGTTGCTCTTCTACAAAATCATGGAGGAACTAAGGCTCAAGATGGCTTCTTGCTCTTTCAGTATGCCTGACACCAACGAGAACAGAGCTTTATCTTCTATTTGGAGCTTTGATCCAAGCTACATTGTCACCAGTCATCTCACTTGCGCCTGGATGAAGCCTGAGGCTGTGGAAGTTGCTATAAATACTGACGGCTCTCTAACAGATGTCAACGCTGGCTTTGGGGCCATAATTAGAGATGAGTACGGAGCTCCCTTGGCTGCAGTTGCTGGAAGCTCGAGACCGTCTTCAATTATTCTCCATGAGCTCCAAGGTGTGGAAGCTGGACTCAAACTGGCTGCAACCAAACATCACCCAAGAGTCCCTATAAGAACTGACTCAATGGCCGTCACAAATTACCTGCTGAGCGACCCTGGTATTGTAATCATATATGGGAGTCAATCAAGCGGCTAAGGACCAAGTTCTCTTCTGTTTATGTGCATCATACCTATAGAGAAGCAAATAGAGCAGCTGACCTGCTTGCTAGCTTGCTACCAAATAGAGATTTCGTGGAACTTGCACCCGACTTGTTTACTGAAGAGCTAAAGAAGATAATACTCGAAGATGCTGCAGGGAAAGTGTACCATCGTAGCAAAGCAAATAGCTCAGAAGATCCTGTTTGACCCCTGATTTTCCCTTCTTTTTCCTTTTCTGTTTCCCCTTGTTGGTTAGGGTCCCGTTAACCCCCTCTCTTTTCTAAATAAATAAATAAATCATGTACACGTCCAGTAGAGAATTACTACAAGGCATCGAATTAATATGAACTTTTCCGTCAGAAATGGCATGACAAAGAGGTCTTTTGCGTGGGAGAGTTACCAGAAACTTGTGTACATTCCACTTTATTGACATCATGAACTCCCAAAATTGGGTTACCTTGCCACGAAAGAAAGAAGAAAAAGAACCTGATGAGTTTATCAAAGAAACCATGAAACGGATACTGTTCCAAAGCAAAATAAGCCTGAGTCACTGAGATGCTGGGAGGGAGGGAACAACAACCCGTCAATATTATACCCAGGGACATAGAAGATGCCATCTACAAAGCCATTTCCAAATACAAGCTCCACCTACAAATGTATTGATTCACACACAATTCACATCAATACCACTTCCTAAATTCAAATCCATTTTTCCACTTCTTTAGAATCTTTTAATATCACGAGCTAACCATTCACAGTCACATGCATAACTTACTTACAATTTTCCTTTAAGTGTAGCCATTTCGTGGTTCCACGAATATACAATCGTATGTTTCTCACTGGATGGAAAATCATTAGGAAGTAACTGTGTTCCCTCCAATCCACCAAAAAAATATTGTCACCAATTTTGCCATTTCTTTGTTGCTGCATATGCGCGACAAGCAATTGTGAATTTAACCATTTTACTGGTAACATCGGGTTTTAGGTAAAACATCCTATGAAAACACAATAATATTATATATGGTCAACATAAAGATATATATCTGATATGAAAACACAATAATATTATATATGGTCAACATAAAGATGTATATCTGAACAGAAGCTACCACGAAAGATAATAGCTAGGCAAAAAAAGAAACAGAATTTCTCACCTAGGAAGAACCCTTAACTTCAACTTTCAGATTTGGGCAAGGTTCACGTATTTCGCACTTCCATGCACACCCGTATAACTAAAATTTAAAATAAGAACTTGTTGAATGTAGAAATGTAGAAACAAGTAGGAACCCAATCCAAAGTGATAAAATGAGATTGCAGGACTGGAATGAAATCTGTGAGCAAGTAGCTTCCTGCTGCACTTGTGAAAGTTGAAGATACAAGTTTGTATGTGATAAAAGTTTTACTTTTATATTCGAAGGTCCTGCGTCTTTCACATTACAACTGTCATTGCCATCGGCTCCATTAACTTTTCCAGACAAGGTGAACCTACCTAAAAAGGAATCCATCGGTAAATGTAAAAACAGAATCACAATAAATCTTAATCTCAACTAAGCTAAACAAAGTAATAGGCCTTGTAACAAAAACAAACCCGGGAACCGGAAAATAATACTGTATATATGTTCGTGTTTGCGACCATTTTGATAAATAACAACAGAAACCTACATATCGAGCTAAACGGTAAGCACATACAGAACATGATCCTATAACCAACTGCATAAGTACACATATCTAAATTACTAAGCAAATTAGTATACTTTTTCTGGGTCCCATGACCATCCTTCAGGTCTTTTGATATTGTTGATAACAAATCAGTACTTCCCATACATCAATAGGATCTCGATATAAAAAATA
The DNA here is from genome assembly GCA_023531435.1 of Papaver californicum. NCBI lineage: Eukaryota > Viridiplantae > Streptophyta > Magnoliopsida > Ranunculales > Papaveraceae > Papaver > Papaver californicum. The sequence goes on along the minus strand of JAJJMC010003761.1, from coordinate 5,489,640 downwards.
ATGCATGAATAAACGTAAGATTTAGCAAGAAGCATCGATGCTTACCAGAGAGTTCATAAAGTTTCCACCTGAATGTTAGAAATATTAATATAGAAAAGACTATATTTAGAGAATTAAATTTCATAATATCCGTAATTTTTTATTGTTAATATCTTCATATTCTAGGAACTGTTGTACAGATATAAGTAGCCTTGTAATCCCTGTATTCAAGATATGTGAAAATATAAAGAAAATTCTTCAAAGAATGTTTTCTATTTCATCATGGTACCAGAGCAGGATTTTTCGATCAATTAACAATCGATCTTCCTCGACGCTCATCATCTACCAATCGTTCATCAGTATTGTTGCAGTCATGGAAGGATCTGAAGACGGTAGCGTCCATACTGGCGAACCGTCTACAGTAGATACGACGCTAGCGGCTCAATTGGTGGCACTACTCTCAAACCTACCACAATCAAACAACAAGACGCAGAAGCAGTCTGTTCCTACAATTCATCTGAGTATAAAAATCAATGAGAACAATTACTCCCTGTGGTCTCGGTTGATCCGTATGAAGAGTGGCGGCCAAGGGAAGCTACATTACCTCACAGGCGTTCCGGAGCCACCTGGAACCGATGATTCTGATTACCCACAGTGGGAACAAGACTATTTAATCGTCCGTTCATGGATGCCAGATAATATGGAGCCGGATATGGTGCAACAGTATGCCGAATTCCCGACTGCAAAAGAACTCTGGAGGGGGTTGTTTGCGACTTACAGTAAGGGAAAAGATGGCGTTCAGCTGTTCGATTTAATCGTTCGAGCAAACAGCACCAAACAAGGAATTGATTCCCTTGAAACTCTGTACGGTAAATTACAGAGGCTACGGAGGGCATTGAGTTACGGGATCCAAATCCTATGAAATATCCAGAGGATATAACAATATGGAACACAAAGCGAGCATAAACCAAATTATACCAGTTTCTGAATGCTGTCAGTGACGAATTTGACCAAGAAAAACGAGATCTGCTCCGAGAAAACCTATTACCTGAGGTAGAATCCGCATATGCCACTATACGATCAGACAGGGACCGGAGGCGCGTTATGGGTGTTGCAAAAAGGGACATTGAACCGTCAACTGTCACCTCCGGCACCGGAATCAGATCTGGATTCTTCGTCACACCTCACCCAAAAGAGAAAAATTACACTGTCGCTGTAACGAACTACACCACCAAGCCGCAATCAGTCGCCGATAGAGGAAATCATCTCGCAGCGGCGGCCTTGACCGGAAAAACATGCGGTGTAGTCACTGTGGAAAATTCCGTCATAGCAAGGAGGAGTGTTGTCAGTTGATTGGGTTTCCCGAAGGCTGGAGGAGCCAACGGAAGGAGGGGATAGGCGCCGGGAACATGGCCACGGAGGCGATTGGGAACAAAGGAGGAGAGAAGGGCGACGGCAGTGAAAACGAGGAGCAGCCAGGTATGTTTTTTTTTTGGGAAGTCGACCTGTACCCCTCAGGCCTTTGCAACTCGGGTATCTGAACCTAACAAAACTAATCGGTAGCTATTTGATTGTGGCGCTATTGACACTATGCCATATGACAGAAATGATTTTATTACTCATTCGGTACCGAATAGGGAAATGATTCATAGTGCAAATGGAGATCTCTCACAGATTCATGGAGCGGGAACTATTACACTGTCTCCAACACTAAAATTACAGAACTGTCTCTATATGCCAAATTTGTATTGCAAGTTACTCTCTATTAGTCATTTGACAAAAGAGCTGAACTGTATGGTACTAATGTATCCGAGTTTCTGTTTGTTACAGGATATTCATTCGGGGAGAGTCATTGGAAGTGGTGTTGAGCATCAGGGACTGTAATATGTGGATGAAGTGGCTCAACACGGAACTGCAGCGCTTGCTCAAGGGACAGTTGACAGGCAACAATGGTTGTGGCATCGAAGGTTGGGGCATCCATCTGCAGGGTATCTCTATACATTATTTCCTAAGTTGTTTCTATCCAATAAAAAAATATCATGTGAGACATGTATACTTGCTAAGAGTCATAAACAGTCTTCTTCACAGTCTGATTCTAGAGCTAAGTATGTGTTTTCCCTGATTCATTCGGACGTATGGGGTCCCATCTCGAAGAACGGTGTATGCATGTTAAACAGTGGTTTCAATTATTTTGTGTTCTTTATAGATGATTTTTCTCGGATGACTTGGGTATATTTTCTCAAACATAAATCCGAAGTTCCGTCTAAATTTATAGAATTTCACAACTTAGTTCATACTCAGTTTCATACCCAGATTCAGGTATTCCGTTCGGATAACGGAGGATAATTTGTCAATTATACTCTTAAGTTGTTCTTCCAAGAAAAAGGTATCATTCATCAGACTTCTTGCCAAATACCCCACAACAAAATGGCGTAGCGTAAAGGAAGGATCGTCACATTCTTGAAGTGACAAGAGCAATTATGCTCGAGTCACATGTTCCCACCTCTTTTTGGCCTGAAGCGGTTGCAACCTCAGTGTATCTCCTTAATTGGTTACCCACTAAGGTATTAAATCTTCAAAATCCGCTTCAAGCCTTATACATTCATATGAGTGTTCCGACATCCTTGACACTCCAAACTCGTATTTTTGGATATTCTGTTTTTGTCCATGTTCCTAAAATAGAACGCTCTAAGTTTGATCTTTGCTCTATTAAATGTGTCTTTATGGGGTATGGGATCCACCAAAAAGGCTACCGTTGCTATAACCCTCGCAGTCATCGTATGTACCACGATGGATTGCGATTTTCTTGAAACTGACTCTTATTATTCCACCCAATCTACTGTCCAGGGGGAGAGTCCTAGTGATCCATTAGATTGGTTGAGTCCTAGTGATCCATTATATTGGTTGAGCAGTTTAGTGTGGCCCAAAACAATCCCAACAGAGCAGGTAGGCGGAACCACTGAGACATTGACTCCCATAGTACAAGTTTCTGATGGCTTGGACACGTCACTCCCGGCTAATATCCCTGGGGTTAGTGTTTCTACTGTGGCTTCTGTTTCAGATACTCACTCTTCCGCACATAACTCTAGTGATACTAGTACAGAGGTTGCAACGGTACAGGAGACGGTTGAACCAACTCAGAAGAAGTATGTGTTGCCAGCACGGAGAACCAGAGGCATTCCTCCTGTTCGGTATGAACCGGAATACAGTCCTAAATCCATTCGGTACCCATGATGTAATTTTATATAGTGGTAAAAAGAGGTTCGATTCTCGAA
>JAJJMC010003761.1:5291354-5481386 GCA_023531435.1 Papaver californicum | reverse complement strand
ACTTAATAGAAACTAAGGTACAATTTAGACACTAAAATGTGTCTATCCCAGTAGCGAACCTAGACAGGGGGAGATTATCACCAATTGCACATGCTTTTGTTGCAGGTATATACACTCAGGAGCTTCCTAGAACAGTAAAGGCAGGGCTTGAGAATCCAGAGTGGTGTCAGGCTATGAAAGTAGAGATGGGGTCATTAGAAAAAAATAAGACTTCGGAGAAGTGTTTTCTACCGCATGGAAAGAGAGCAGTTGGATATCGATGGGCGTTCACTGTGAAGCACCGTGCGCATGGATCAGTCGATAGGTACAAGGAGAGATTGGTAGCTAAAGGCTATACTCAGACATACGGTATCGACTATTCAGAAACTTTTTCTCCGGTTGCTAAAATTGACACTATCAGAGTCTTGTTTTTCAGTAGCATCCAATTGTGATTGGCCACTCCAACAGTTTGATGTAACAAATGCATTCTTGCATGGCGATCTGAAGGAGGAAGTTTATATGGAGCCACCTACGGGATTCAAGTTAGGATTTCGAGATTCAAATGTATGTGAATTGAAGAAGGCCTTATACGGCTTGGAATAGTCACCTAGGGCATGGTTTGGAAGGTTTACAGTTGTTATGAAGAAGTATGGCTACAGGCAGAGCAATTCAGACCATACATTGTTCCTCAAGAGAATAGAAGGCCGAGTGACATGTTTGATTATCTATGTTGATGATATGATTATTACAGGAGATGATTCTGAAGAGATATCTCAGCTCAGGTGGAATTTATTTCGGGAGTTTGAAAAGGACTTTGGAAAGCTCAAGTATTTTCTGGGTATCGAGGTACTACGTTCAAAAAGAGGTATCTTCATTTCTCAAAGAAAGTACATACTGGATTTTTTAGTTGAGACAGGTCTGCTCGACTGTAAGCCTATAGATACACCTATTATGGTGAATCATGGGTTGAAGATAGTGGAGGGGGCAGAACCGGAAGATCATACTCGATATCAGCATCTGGTAGGGAAACTGATTTACCTTTTTCACACACGGCCTGATATTGCATATGCAGTAGGTGTTCTGATTCAATTTATGCATGAGCCACAAGCTGATCACATGGAGTCTGCCTTGATGGTTCTTCGATATCTGAAGGGGTCTCCAGGCAGTGGAGTTCTAATCCGAAAGAATAGTCACTTGGATGTAGAAGCATATACAGATGCCGACTTGGAAGGTAGTCCGATGGATAGGAGGTCAACTTCAGGTTACTTCACTCTGGTTGGAGGGAACTTAGTCACCTGGAAGAGTAAGAAGCAGAAGGTTGTGGCACTTTCAAGTGCTGAGGCGGAATTCCGAGGGATAACTCGAGGTCTGGCAGAGGTGTTGTGGTTACGGAAGTTGCTAGCAGAGATTGGGTTTGCGGTGAAAGGAGCATGCAAGTTGATGTGTGACAACCGTGCAACCATTAGTATTTCAGAGAATCCAGTACAGCATGACCGCACGAAACATGTTGAGGTTGATCGTTACTTTATCAAGGAGAAATTGGAGAATGATATTATCGCTCTTCCTTTGTACGTTCCGAAGATCAACTAGCAGATATTCTCACTAAGGCCATAAATGGGAGGATTTTCATAGAGGTTTTGTGCAAGATGAATATTGGTGATCCTACTATTCAACTTGAGGAGTGTTAGAAATATTAATATGGAAAAGACTATATTTAGGGAATCAAATTCCATAATATCTGTAATTTCTTATTGTTAATATCTTCCTATTCTAGGAACTGTTGTACAGATATAAGTAGCCTTGTAATCCCTGTATTCAAGATATGTGAAAATATAGAGAAAATTCTCCAAAAATTGTTTTCTATTTCATCACTGAATACACAACTCAAACCTGAAGCTCTGTATTCCTTCTACCGAATCCGAAAACACCATAATCATATAGAAGTTAAGTTAGAAAATAGAACGATTACAAAATGACCTAGCCATAAACCTATGCCTATATATTGGTTTTCTGCATTTAATATCAATATGGAACCGTTGGAGAAATCTCACTTATCAGAAGAAACCTAAGGCTAATCCAATTTGTATAGACAGAACTGCTTGAAGTGCAAAAAGACAGTTACTGAAACAAACATATATCACAACGTATAGATCGGATTGGGACACTTAGTTTCTCGTTGGAACCGTCGTTCAGAGGGCTATATTTCATAAGAACAAACCTTAATCCAGTTCAATATCAAAAATGCCTACAATCAGGTCGAAACAACCCCAGACAACATATAAAAATTCTGGACTATGTTGTTTGTTTCAATTCAACTGAATTTTTTGTGAAACCTAATATTATGGTGACTTGTAGGTTCATAGCATGCATAAAAGTTCTAACTCTATCATGTCTCAACAATATGGAGGATTGAAACCAATTACAAGTGAAACCCTAGTAGGTTCTTCGTACAACAATTGACGAGATTGATAGTAGTAAGGTAGTTGAGTCATTGAATAAGTTACTGTATTGAGTTCAATCAGTTTGAAATAATAAGAACAAGCAAGTTGAAATCATACCTTCAATCATCAATCATAGAACACAAAAGTTCCCTCTTCTTTTACTCTCTAATTCCCAAGAAAATCACATAATCTAGGACTTCATGTTCATTACGGTCAGGTTACTCAAGTTGAAATCACATCATCTAGGACTTCATGTTCATCACGGTCAGGTTACTCAAGTTGAAATCACAAATCGAAAGTAGGATATCTCTGTTTTAAGTTTTCAGCTGATTTTTGTTGAAGTTCACACTACTGTTGGCGAGCACGCGTCAGCTGTAATCTGTAACCCGCGCACACATTTAAGGATTCAAAATTCAAGATACCCTTCCAAGTCAGATTGAATGGTAGGCTAGCTAGCCTGTGCCCTGTGGTTGAAGCTGAATCAAGAGGATTGCGCCCACGCCCCGTCATTTGGCGCAACCAACGGAGCCATTGGATCTCATGTAGAGAGAAAACCTGACGGCTCAGATTTTTATGCGCCTAATTATTGGTTTCAGAAGTAAACTTTTTCTGCTCCAAATGGTTGAGCGCACCACTCCTGAAAAAACCACGGTTTTTTCCTCTTGAATCTTGAATTCAAAACCATAAGGGTTAACCTAAGGGGCTGGTTTTAATGCATCATTTTGGAACACATATTGTCCTTCTAGAGAATTAAGTTATGTTTTCAGTCGTCAACGAACCAATAACAAATATAAGCACTACTAAAAGCGTCGTTTTGGTAAAGCATGGTTGGTTAACCATCCTATGACCTAATTTTTTGGGCTATCATCCTACAGACGGGATGTCTCCCGGGTTAAAATTATCCCCTGTACAGTATTCATTCTCTTGTTTCCTTTAAAGAGTTAGATAAACTTTTTTAGCGAGATAAGCTCAGAATCAGATTGGTTCCTATGGGGCAAACTAACAGATTTACTAATTTTACCCCATAAATCAACTCAATAAAAATGAGTTTTAAGTATCTATTTATAATACCGGACACTCAATTCTTACCATATAATATGTTAGATCATCATACAATTCATGGGCAACATATATTTATTAAAATCACTAACTTTATAGCGTATATGACCATTTTATAATTCATAGGTACCCATAAATTAATTTAATGAAATAAAATTTAAATATCCATCTATAATATATATGTACCCAAAGCTCACCTATAATACATGCATGGATACCCAACTCTCACAATATAATACACGAAATCATCAAACCCTATGTCATATGATTTTTATTTTATTATCAGAAAGTTGTTATTTGATTTTAAATTTAAAATGAGAATACTATCTTGGAATGTCCACGGCATTGACCCCCATCACTAGAGACCATTTAATCCATCTCTGCTTTCTCACAACTGGACCATGGTGTTTTTTTCCGAAACAAAAGCTTTTTACTCTCGTATGGAACTTTATTTAAAAAGTCATATTTTCATGATTGGTTTATAATCATGTCGATAGGTAAAGCAAAGGGGTTAATGATTGCTTGATACAACAATATAGGCATTAAATTACTCTCCTTTCAATTTAATGTATGTCATTTTACTGTAAACTATAGTGATCTACAATTGATGTTAACTTGTGTTTATGGTGGTATAGATTTTATTGACAAGGTTGCGCAATGATTTCATATATCAAAGATAGGCCAACAAATCACAACCCCATGGTTGCTAATTGACGACTTAAATTTTATTTTGGATCCTGAGGAGAAGTAAGACGGAAATAAATCAAATTCCAACAGCAAATATTTCATCCTACAATTATTTGACTTGCTTGGATTGCAAGATGGATATGAAGGTGCACATATGGTCCAACAATAGAAAAGGTGAGGAAAATACTTGTGAAAGAATTGACAGTAGGTTAATATCGTACTAATGGATTCAATAATTCCCAGATACAAAGGTACGCCATCTACTCAGAGTTGGTTCAGACCATACTCCGTTGTTACTTTATTCAAATCCTGATTTGAAAATATTACAAAAACGTTCAGATATTTCATGTTAGAGCATCGCTCGGTCAAACTCATAAATTTTGGCATATAAAGCTTGTTGTCAAATTTAGTTGATCAAAACTATATCTTGATTTATAGTCTACTAAAGTCAGTCTCGGACTAGGAATAGAACATGGTAATTGAGTATCAGAATTCACCGATTGACCCTTGAAGATTGAAGACTGAAAAACAACGAAAACATCTACGAGGACTTTATATTTTTATTTCTCAACATGGTATTAGTCACGAGGTCACATATCCTCACACGTGAGCAAAATGGTGTTACAAAATCTAAGCATAGGTATTTACTGGATATCGGATAAACATTCTTAATTAATTCAAGCTGGCATACCTGCTTCATTTTTGGGTAGATTCTTCTTCTTACTTTTATGATAAATAGACTACCTTCAAGATCTAATCAGTATGTCCCTCCTTATGAAAAGTTGTTTCAACTGAAGCCTGACTATGTTTTTCTTTGGGTAGCTCATGTATCCCTTGACTCAAGCCTTATACTTCTAATAAGTTGCATCCTAAAAGCATATGTTGTAGATTTTTGGGGTATAGTTCTCATCAAAAGGGTTATAAGTGGATTGATCCTTCTACTACAAGAAGAGTATATGTCTCTATATGTGTGGTGTGTAATGATCCTACCCTCCACTGATATTATCCCCACTTGGCCACTGCGGTCATCCGATAGTGTGAGGTTTTCAACGGGCACCGCTGTGGTCATCCAACAGCAGCTTCCCGGGAGGTCACCCATATTTGGATTACTTCCTCCCGAGCAAACTTAACTGCAAAGCTTTTTGCCAACTCTGGAGTCAACTGTGCTGAAAAGGCCTCGGTGTTAGAAAGGAAAACCATTACCTATATTCCATTTGGAAAACCCTACATGCCGAATTGGGATATTACAATACCACCACCTTAATTTGGAGTCATCCTCGTCTCTGGAATATACAATGTCTGATCTCCGACGTTCCCTTCCACTCATAGGACGAGTACCTGGAACACCCCGTCCAACGTACTCTCTCACCCTCGTCAGGTGACCCGTCGTCGGCTCTGATACCATTTGTAATAACCCAACCCTCTACCGATATTGTCCCCACTTGGCCACTGAGGTCATCCGACAGTGTGGGGTTTTCGACGGGCACCGTTACGGTCATCTAGCAACAACTTTCCGGGAGGTCACCCATCCCAGGATTACTCCCTTCCGAGAACGCTTAACTGCAGAGCTTTTTTCCAACTCTGGAGCCAACTGTGTTGAAAAGACCTCGGTGTTAGAAAAGGACAAACTATTACCTATATTTCATTCGGCGAACCCTATATACCGAATCGGGGTATTACAAATTATTTCTCAACTTCTTCCCTCTACTACTTCTGTAAGTTGTGCTTTTGCTTCTACACCTTCACATGTTTCTACTAATGTTATTCTTGTTTTACCACTAGTCTCAAATGCAGTAATTCCTTTCTAGCTATTACTGCTAGTGTTACTTTAACACTAGTTTCAGATTTTGTTATTACTAATGACCACTCTATGAAAACTAGGGGTAAATCTTTGTTTTCTACTAAATATCATATCTCTGAAGCGTATATTTGCAACACTCTGCACCTACTACTTCTAATTTCACTCAAGCTAACATAGACCATATTTGGTGAAAGGCTATGACCAATGAATATAATGCTCTTCTACAAACTGGTACTTGGTCTATAATTATTCGTCCTACTTCTTCCACTAATGTTGTTGGTTATAAGTTGGTGTATAGAGTTAAGACCAATTCCGATGGCTCTTTGGACAAATTAGGTTTTCATCAACAATCAGGCATTGACTTCACTAAAAATTTCAGCTCTGTAGCTAAACCTACAACTATCAAACTGATTTTATCTCTTGCAGTCCATTTTGATGTGGAATATTTCAGATTAATATCAGCAAAACCTTTCTTCATGGTAATCTCCAAGAAGATGTTTATATAGATCAACCTCCAAGCTTTGTTGAAATAGAGCATTCCACTTATATGCACTAGCTACACAGGTTATTATATGGCCTTAAGCAAGCTCTAAAAGTTTGGTATGACAAACTTGCTTCTGCTTTGGTTTCCAAACATGTTCAGTTTGGCAGCGAATATAGACGCAATACCATTGCTTGTATCACAAACTAATACTAATCGGGCATCAGTCTTTTTCCCCAGTTTAGTGAACTGTCTCGTGATAGTGTGGGCACAAGGATAAGGTTTCCACTTTGTCTTTTGATATGATCTTTTTGGATCCAGACAATCTTCCTTAATGGATAAGCCCAACTTACCAATCATTGTACTTGACAACTATATGTCATTTTTTGTTATTCTTATGCGATAACTTCTGCCATTAGTGGTAAACAAACAGTACACCAGGATTAAGTTTCCCACACCATCTATAGAACTATTCATAGATCAATAACTTTTTAACAACTCCAAGGTAGATGTTAACTTCCATGGCGGAACTGATCTGTCAACAATAATAAACATTGTACTCCCTCCGTTTCAGGAAAAGAGTTACTTTTCCTATTTGCACAATTGTTAAGGCAAGATGAGAGAGAATAACTTTTATAATTTATTTCCAGTTTCACCCTAACAAAAAGTTTAATACTACATATATCTTTATAATGAGAATAATAACATTTCTTAAAATAACAAGGGTAGTTTTGAAAGTTTGTTATGTTAAAAAATGAAAATAACTCTTTTGTTGGAACAAAAATTTAAAGAGAAAGTAACTATTTTCCTGAAACAGAGGAAGTATTAATTTATGATCCAAAAAATTATATTAATAATATTTACATAAAAATGTCTGACCCTACTAGAAATATTCATTTATAGAGATTTGGCAACGTTAGCAATCACATCAAAATCACTAACATGCGCTAGCTAACGAGAAAGAAGTCCCACGGAAATAGCCAACCAGGTGGTCTCATGAGTCATGACTCACATTGTCGCATAAAGTTTAAAGCCATCTGATGCCGGACACCTGAAGAAGAAGCAGCACACGTATACAATATAGACATGGAATATTATCTTAACACCTTCCAGCTAATTTTTAAAACAGAAGTTTATATAAAACCTTTAATATAGTAGAACTAAATTAATTACTTCGTTAAGATAATAAGAAAATTCGATCCCAATAATATTTGGATAGACGAAGTTTTAATTTAATAAATTAATAATTTTATCATAATAATATTTTTTTAGTAACTGTCAATTTATCGAAGCTTTACTATAGAATACCTATAAGAATCAGTACGTTAACCAATCCAACCACTTCTTAATTGAGACCAACATCAAAGACTTTTTAGCATGTAACACTGCATTAGTGGCTTAAATTAGTTGGCACTTGTCAGTATTAGGCCCTTTGGGACCGCCTTACAATCAAAACATTATTTTTCCTTTTCAGTAATGTATCATTCAGTAATAAAGCGTATTTGTCGATTGTTGCGGTGGAAGTCGATGATCAGATTTATGCACAGATAATAAATAGGAAAAGAGAAGAAAACAACAAAAACAATATTATGACCACGAAAAGAAAAGAAAAATATTATTAAAAATATAAGGAGTATATTATAATGACGATGAAGCAACGCGTCGCCGAATGATTGAAGAACCGAAGTTTCAGAGGAAGTTTTAAAAAAGATATTCAAAATGAAAGTCACCGACCCCGATGACCCACCAACTAGCTAGCTCATTATAGTATGAACATATAACGTGAAGAATAATTTTGTTTTTAAATTGATATCATCGCTGATCATTCATAAAAATGGATATTTTTATTTCAATATTAAAATCTCTAACCAGTATTTTTATTATGTTATTTATAACTTAAATCACTATCTACTATTATTTTAGTTTGAATTTAATTACAATCATCTTAAATCCCTCAGTTATATAAGTAATAAAAAACAATTGACATCCTTTTTGTAAGATCGAACTTGTTCTTGCTACTTCATTATAATCTATATTTGTGAAGTAATAACTTGAAATAATTTCGCTTGGCTGACAACCGACCATAGGTCACCATGAATTAAAGTTTTCGACACCTTAAAACACGACATGCCATCAGACGGACAGACTCTGTCGATAATCTATGTTAATGATGGTTTCAGTCCGTGGAAAAAGGTAATTTATGGCGTAGTGCATGGATGATATATCCATAGCACTGAAGGAGTGAGAAAACAGGATGACCATAGAAGAACAAACGTCCTTGGATATCCCCACAGGTCTCCCTTGCTGCAAAACACCAAAAATCTCCACCTACACCTCCTGAACAGCAAAAAAGTATTTTCTTTGATGGTTTCTTTAGAGGCATCTATTTGTTCACCTTTCTCCTCAGCAAGGGCATCTGGCTTATCGCATCTGGGTATCTCCGACAACTCCTTTCTCAGGGATGATATTTTAAAGAGGAGGCATGACATTTGAAGAATCCTTGTCCAGCGAAGCCTTGTCAGCACCCATACCAACACCTCGCTCGTCGGAGTCAACAAGGACAACATCATCATTATAGGTATTCTTAATTTTCTCTACAATATTACCTCTTGATGGTGGACCTTTGGGCACATGTTTTTTTGGCTAACCCAACCTTAGGATTCTTAAGAACTTCAGACATGTCAATCTCCGGGAGTGGTTCAGTTTGGCGATTCTTCTTCGGCAAAAGGGAAATATTACTGGTCTTCGACTCCTAGCTTTGTCATTCGCAAACAAATTTATCTAGATTGGGGAAATCACATAGGCAAATATAGGAAAGACAAATAACAAAGGTTTATATCCTTTAACTTCTTAGATGGATATGTCTCCAAAGAAGCTCGCTTAGTGGGGCAAGGATTTTGAGTTTTCCCTTCATCTTCGATGGGTTGGTCATCCTACGAGGAAGCAACGAAGGTAGACAACGAAGATAAATAAATAATCAAGGCGACTAAAACAAAGAAGAATGAGTACCTTAGGTCCCTCTAGCTAGGCAAAAATCCAAGGAGAATATCTAAGAAGATTTTTGTGCTCTTCGATGGGGCCTCAGCGAGTTACACCATTATCCATTTTACTCCATACCCATGTGCCCTCGATAAAAAAAGGATACTTCGACCAGGTTTCATCACTGGAGTGACGAAGGATACTATTCGTGTTGTTGCCATTGAATCAAGATTTTTTTACTAAAGTTTGTAGCCCTGGGAATATTATTGTAATTGAATTTGACACCCGACTTCTCGTTGTCCCTCCGAGCAGTGGTATAAGTAACGTAGTTGTACAAGAAAGAGTCAGCGCTAAAGGAGGCACTATTCTACGACAACGAATCGTCAAGCATGGTGGAGCGACCTTGGGATCGTTTAAAAAATTCCAAGATAGGGCGGATCACATTCCCACACAGTTGAAAGGAACCTCGCTGAGGATATTATCGAGTCAGTACCTCATAGAAAAAGGGTTTGCTGGATCATATAGAGGAATAAGGAGACCGACTCTCGACTGACCTAGAGTAACTATTATCCTAGAATCTGTTACACCCGTTGACTCATGAATAAAATATTAATTTTATATACCAGGGGAAAAATGGCCACTCAAAGGTAAAGTAGTAATTTTACACACCAGAGGCCAAACGGTCATTCAAGGGTAAAATAGTAATTTTACACACCAGGGGCAAAACGGTCACTTGTGGTTAAAATAGTAATTTTACAAAACGGGGCAGAATGGTCATTCATGGATAAAATAGTAATTTTACACACCGGTGGCATATTCATCAAGTTTTGAGCGAGGGACAAAATAGTCATGTTTAGCCATGGTGACGGTCAATGAATGTTCTTTACCTTCCTTTTCCAAATATGTGGAAATATTATTAAGACATATATAGGGAGGGGATATTTTGGCTTAACCATGTTAATGAGAAAGCGAATTTGCCTAGCGGTGCTAGTGAGAAAGCAGATTTGGCTTAGCGGCGCCAACGAAAAAGCGAATTTGTCTTGCCAGCACTAACAAGAAATCGAATTTTTCTTTGCAGCGCTAGCGAGAAAGCAAATTTGCATAGCGGTGCTACCGAGAAAGTGAATTTTCCTTAGCGGCGCTAACGAGAAAGCATATTTTCCTAGCGGTGCTAGCGAGAAAGTGGATTTGCCTAGGCGTCGCTAACGAGAAAGCGGATTTGCCTTAGCGGCGCTAACAAGAAAGCGGATTTGCTTTAGTGATGCTAACGAGAAAGCGGATTTGCCTATCAGCGTTAGCGAAAAGCGCATTTGCCTTAGCAGCACTAACGAGAAAGTGGATTTGCCCTAGCGTCACTAGCGAGAAATATGATTTGCCTTAGCGGCGCTAGCGAGAAAACGGATTTGCCTTAGCGGCACTAGCGAGAAAGCGGATTTTCCTAGCGGCGCTAGCGAGAAAGTGCATTTTCCTTAGCGGCGCTAGCGAGAACGACGATGCCTTAGCAGTGCTAGCGAGGAAGCAATTTTCCTTAGCGGCACAGTCGATGGATGTCCTCTCCCCTTCTTTTATCTACTTGTAGAAATGCGAGTAAAACATATATAGGAAGGAGGTGTTGGTTAGAAATCGATGATGCTTAGCCATGCTAGCGTGAAAGAAACATTTGGGTTAGCAATGCTTAGCCATGCTAGCGGGAAAAACACATTTGGCTTAGCCATGTTAGCGGAAAAGACATATTTGAGTTAGCAATGTTTTTGGCCATGCTAGCGGGAAAGACACATCTGGGTTAACAATGCTTAGCCAGGCTAGCGGGAAAGACACATTTGAGTTAGCAATGCTTAGCCATGCTAGCGGGAAAGATATATTTGGGTTAGCAATGCTTAGACAATGCTTAGCGAGAAAGATACATTTGGGTTAGCATTCTTAGCCATGCTTAAACATGCTCAGCCGCGCTTAACCAAGTTAGTTATGTTTAACTTTGATGCTTAGCAATGGATCTTGAATGATGTGAAAACATCATTCATTCGTGTTGCTTACTCGAGAATGCATATTTGCATACTAAGTGGCATTAGTATGCACGATTTAGTCTATACCTTGCGAAAGTTTCTTGGCCTATACGGACTAGGCATTGCTTGGCCTATGTCCTTTCCACATAAGTTGGAAATTATTAGACGCGGATTTTATATTCCTAAACATATGCTTTCGAAACGATTGGTCTTTGGCTTCAATGTTGGCTTTTCCTTAATAGGCTTAAGTTGCTTTTTCCTTTCGAAATGATCCTTTGAATGAACTACGGTCATGCTTGATACCTTCATGGTACAGGTTGGGTACACAGGCAGCCGCAATGCAATACATTTTTGGTCCAACATCTTGTCGCTCATATAATCTAATTTGAGGTGATTGTGGCACTTTCGTAATTCATACCATCTGGATCGACAATGAGGTGGTTGCATCCCATTTACTGGATGTTCATACTTTCACTCAAGTTATACGGTATGGATGGCATATACCTGGGTGACGCACTCTTGGAAAGTACCGTTGGAAAGAGAAAGGCTGGTGCATGCACCCATCACATAATCGAAGCAGAGTTTGAGGAAACAAAATAAAAAGTAGGTCTGCAATGGCCTATGTGCTAGTCCAAGGCATGACTTAGGCCTGGACAATGTTGGTAAGCATGTGATACATGCAAAAGGCATTCATTGTTGGATTTTATAGGCTTGTACCCCTTGCAGAACAAGGGTAAGTTTAGAACGATGTGAAGATACGCTGCTAGTATCATGCTTATAAAGTGTGCTTGGAAAGGCAAATCGACTTGTATTTGCCTAGAGAGAAGTGAAGCTTTAAAGTCCATTCACTATCTTTTCGAGTGGCGCATCGGGGAGTTCTGTCCTTCGCGGCATCGCTCCGGAGGCGGAATTTTCCGGTCTATCACGGAATTACTCCATTGTTGGCTCTTTATCCAGTTGAATTATAGGAGACTGGTACTGGAAGGAGAGAGGGTGCATAAATCTTAATGCCATGATGAGTCAGGTCGCTGGTGAATTCTAACAAAGGATTGTCACTTGAAGGTTTCTTGGGATCCGTTAAAATGAAACAAAAGCAGAAAAGATAGAGAAAATTTATTAAATCACTAAGAAAAAATAAAATAAGAACATAAAAAGAAGTGAAGTAACATAAAAGAGAAGAAAGAATAAAAGTTTATATAAAAAAAAATTAGCTTGAGTCAACAAGTGTTGGAGAAGAAAAAATACTTGATGCATATCAAACTGATCGAAGGGATGAAGAAAATCGATAAATGCGAGTTGCAAAGAAACGAAGTTAAGGAAGAAAAAGAGTCAAAGTGGGATAAATAATGTTTCACAATAGTCGAGGAGAATGTTTTTATATCAAAGAAAGAAAATAAAAGAGGCAATTAATCGGTCATAAAGTGGAGATAGTGGAGGCACATTGAAGACGTGGCGGTTATGAGCGAAGAATAAGGGACGTGGAAACGGTTACATAATTTATTAAGGAATTCCCTTTCCATCCTGCCCTCGTTCGAATGATAAGGAAATAGGTAAAATGTGGGGGTAGAAAATGTCAGCGCCATTTAAAACATCTCAGAGCTCAAACACATCTTTACTGGGTAGGAAATGAAACATTGAATGGAATCTTAAGTGTTACTTTACCCTAAAACGAGACATCTACCACTTGCTCAGGATGAGGATACATGTATAGGCATAACCAGATCGACAATCAAGTTTAAAGTGCGTAGATATGCATTTAATGAAGAGTCTTTACGGTCAAATTAGCGAGAGACCCGGTTGACCATCCAGATGGCGAAATATAACTAGTTCAGGGATATAAAAAATAGTGAAAGCTTCGGTGAAGATAGTCTTTTATGCTTCTTTAGGTTTCATCTCCCAATGATGGTGCATCCCCAGCGAACAAAGTTAGTAGCTCTAGTTCGTTCATCACTCAGCGTTGAAGCCCAGCGAGCGAAGTGAGTTGTCATTCACTATTTTTGAAGTTGCCTATATAAGAGAAGAGATGATACTCAGAAGGGGGATGAGATTATTTAGGTTGGAGAGACAGAGAACTTTATCTCGTCTTGTATTTGAGAGTTTGAGTTCATCTTGCTTGTAATCACCATCAATACTTAATGAATCACTCTTGTGAATGTAGGTTTTAACATCTAACCACGTAAAATTGTTTGTGTCTCTTGCCTTGATTGATTAACCACTCTAGTTTATAGTGTTTTGCTTACTACCACTGGAATCATCAGCTAAAATAATTTTGGGTGAAGGTGTAGGATTTCGTGCAGTTACACGACTAGTGAGTTTTTCAAATCTAACAGTGGTTTTGTTTTTCATAATTCAAGCAATAGTCGAGTTTGTTAGGATTTTATGGGGACACACGGGCATAAAAATAAAGATATTTTCCGGCTTAGCAGCCTTATTATTGGGGATGCATACTTTTTTCGTAGAGGCTTATAAGATGATAAAATAGGGTCATCTTGTAACCAACCCCAATACCCCTTATCCAACTATTTTCATAATAACTAGACTACCCTAGATTAATTAGTGATCAACTTAATTAGCTAAACTAATTAAGATAAGATTAGTGATTGGATTAGATTAATATTTTTTTTTAAAAATAATTTTATGTAACTTTTAAATTCAACTAAAAGAGTATACGCTCCCTCACCTTTATTTTTTTTCCAGAACTACTTACGGCTAGGAATTAATCAATTTCTAGCCGTAAGTGGTTAATTTACGTTTGGGAATTCATCAATTCCTAATCGTAATAGGTTTGTACTCAGTATGAGAAATTTATCATTATCAACCGTAAATAATAAAAAATTATTATCCTACGGCTGGGAAATGATTAGTTCCTATTCGTAGATAAATTATTAAGTTCAAATCAGCCGTAAAATACTCAACGACTAGGAATGCATTATTTTCCTAGCCGTAGATGGCTACTTCCGGTCAGGATAAGATGAACTCCTAGCAGTAGTGAATGTTTAGGGCTAGGAGTTCATCTATTCCTACTCGTAAATAGTTTCTGAAATTAAAATTGATTTTTTTTTTTTTTTATTTCATCATGAAACATAAAGGGAGAGATTAATTTTTTTATTTTTTATCAATAGTTGTTAGATTTATACTTATTTATGGAGAAAGAGTATTTTTGATTTTCACTATAGCTTAGGTCCCCTTATCCATAATTAGAATATTTAAATTCTATACTGTCCTAAGCACCAAGAGTTATAGCCCAATAATAGGTTTCCGGCCTAGACACTCGATCAGACTTCGTCCATCACATATCGATGGACTTTACAGAATGCACGGATGTTTTCTTATGGAGTTCAAACTTGTTGGGTTCTTCTCGATTTCGTTACTGTGCTCCATGTTGGGGTCATATTTAAGATCTGAGTAATTACCTTTTATGTAGTCTAGTCTAGTGTATGGATATTTGCACCAAACATTACGACGGTCAAATACTATGTTCCCAACAATTTTATTTGAAGTATGTGTGTCAAAAGGTCATACCATCTGACAATAACAACCTCAATAATCACATAGTATTTCCTTATCTCCTCATTTAAACCTCTCCTTAATTTCTGCCAATTGCCAATGCTCTGTTGAAATTTGGTCAAGCATAACTTTTTCCACGGTATTGAGAAAACTGGTGGCTGGGAGAGGTGTGCTAAATAAGCTGTTCAGAAAGTGGTTAGATGATAAAAAGGACTTCTCATGTTCCATGTGGATGTTGAGAACTGAACTTCCTGAGTACCAACAGTGGCATGTAGATATGCTTCCGCCTTACGGTATCAATAGTGTTTACAGAATTGGATATCCTTCCTTTTCTGCAAGATTTCTTCCTTCTTCTTCAACCGGCGCTAGGCGGAGCTAGTAATTCTTCTATGAAACGACAAAAAAATTTAAGGATAGATAGAAAGACAATAAAGAGTTTTGAATGGGCAAAAAAAAAAAAAATAGAAAAAAAATAGGCTTGAGAGCCAATGGATAGGCGGTCTTCCTACTAAAAAGACCCTGTTTTTTAACACTATTTTTTTACACTATTCTTTTATACCCTATGTAGCATACATCTAAACTCTAAATCTAGAATGATGAATCCTTTTAAACCCGTAGTAAGTTTTGGACTCAATGTCATAGACTAATACCTATACAATATATAGGCGGGGTATCTTTTTGGTGTCAAAATCCTGGGTCTACAAAGCATTTTCGCTTCTTCACCAAATTTTCTTTCATCAACCAAATCGGATTTGTTACCCACGAGTACAATTACCATATCCGTCTTAGCAAATAGTCGTAGTTCTAACCATTTTAGCAGGTTATCAAACGTCGGTCTACATGTTAAGTCGTGAACTAACATGGCACCAAGTGCTCCTCTATAGTAAGAGCTTAGAGCTTGTGATTGCTCGGAATCTATAAAACAAACCAACGTGAATACTTGATGTGGTTTATAAAAACAATTAGATGTAATACAAAAGGGAAAAACCTGAATTATGTCACATGTTAAAATTTTGTTTAAAGCCATGAAAAGTCTGTGAACTTTTCTGACCAGACATGAACGCGCGGACGATATTGCATATACCTTTCCAAAAGTTATAGACACATGAAGTTAGTGACTGTCACCATTGAGCTTTTTTCACAATGTCACTCCATATATACGGTTGTCGCTAGGGCTGTACATGGCCGGTTTCGGTTCGGTTTTGTGTCAAACTAAAACCGAAACCAGCAAGGTCGGTTTTCCAAATAATTTTCCATAACCGTTCCGTTTACCGTCGGTTCAGTTTTAGTCGGTTTTCTCTCGGTTTCGGTTTTTTCCAACGGGTTTCGGTTAACCGGTTGATTCTGTCAGCTTCGTGGAACTGACAATGAAAAATTTTAAAAAAAAAAGAAATCATTCTTCATTAAACCATCCAAACACATAAAATTTCAGCAATAGAACACAAACACATAAAAATTTCAGTCATGGTGCAATTAAAGCTATTTTCTTCTCTGTCAACTTTCACAAGGTAAAAAAGTAGAAATACTATGCATATTACAGTTGATAACTACTGACATGGGTTTTGGTTATGTTTATGAAATTTCTGTTCACAAAGAATGACGTACAATCAGAGTCAGAATTACACTAAATGGTAAAAAAGTAGAAATATTATGTAATTTCAGAGTCAGAATTACACTAAATGTTAAACAAAAACCAAACAAATACATACAATCAGACTACGCTATAACAATTTGTCTTTATTTTTAAACTACGCCATAATATTACTTGAAACAACCTCTACCCAGAATCTAAATCTTACTGTTATTGGAGTTGATTGAGAATCTATATCTTCCATCTCTGTAGCAGGTACCACTCGAAAGTTGAAACCTCTCCTTCACTTGAGCTTTGAGGAAAGCCTGCACAAAACCAACTTTAATCAGAAGAGGAACAATACTACTTGAAATGACACCCTTGTTCATTAATCTCTGTACAAAGAAGTTCCATGGTGCCAAACTGCCAATACACAATGTTACATCAGAACAGGACTTACTGTTACATCATACTTACCAATATATCAAGTCAAGTATAATAAAGAACTAAAACAGGTTCAGTAATTATACATGTTTAGAACTTACAACATCCACAAACTCAAATTCATATAAGGATTCGACTATTTTAGTTCTTAAAAAAGCAGTCTAAGTAAAGAAATAAAGAACATCAGACTTACCAAGGTTAACAAAAATTCGACTGTTTTAGTTCTTAAGAAAGCATTCTAAGTACCCGAACATCATACCTGTGATAAAGATGAACATAAAGATCAAACAATGAAATAAAATCTTAATAAAACCCCAATACTCAACAAAAACATGAAACCTAAACTCAAGAAAAAAAAATAAAACAATTATTCAAACATCATAGATTCATACCTGAACAGTGAACAGAAAACTAAACACGTTAGAATAGTTGACTAACAAAAATCAAATAGAAGTTGGGATTAAAAAGAAACCCAGAAGTTGGGATTAGAATTTGGGATTCATACCTGAACAGTGAATAGTTGACTAACAAAAATCAAAACTCAAGAAACCCAGAAAACTAAACACGTTAACTAACAAAAATGGAAGATTAAAAAGATCCCAACAAATTTCCCCAAATTAGTGAAACCCTTGGTTTCAACTTATGAAAATGCAAGAAAAATGGAAGATTAAGAAGAGCATAGAATAGAAACGCATACCTAATTTAAGTAATTATCACCATTTTTTCCAGCCACTCATTGATTTTGGTCATAAACTTATATAAAAAAAATTGATCAATAACTTTGTTTTTGTTACTGATCTTTCGATGGCTCTATTACTCTTAGAGGCAGAAGAGGATGAAGAAGAAGAACGATAAGATGGTGGATGTGATGGTGAACGAGAAGGTGGTGGCTGTGATGGTGGACGAGAGGGAGAAGAAGAAGAGAAATTGGAGAAAGAGACTGGAGGCGGAGAGGCTGTTGCTCAAAAAACAAAGAAGAGAATTAGGTTTAGAAAGTTAGGGTGGCTTATATATCAAGGGTATTGAAGGGTCTAGATTAGATCTATCAAAATCTAGATGAACGGCACTAATTAGTCGGTTTTCCATGGTATAACGGTTCGGTTTTTGGCCAAACCAAAACCGAAACTGTGACTACCGGTTTCTACATTTTTTTTTCCATAACCGTTCCATTAGTAAACGGTTCGGTTTGGTTTTGGTCCATTCGGTTCGGTTTTGGCGGGTTTCCGTGGAAAACCGTTACCGTGTTCAGCCCTAGTTGTCGCATACATTGACCGCGGGTTGCATGCTGCTGTCTATCCTGCTTCTCATAAAAGTGGGGCCCCCAATCCGTGGACTGGTAAGGGGTTGATCCTTTGGGTTATGTAAACCACGAGATGTAACCTGCGATCAGTTTGTCATTTTTGATATATCTATCGGTTTAATTTCAGTCGCTCCTGAATACTCGTGACTACGAATGTAGGTACAAGGCTGAAACAATGTTTTAAAAACTGAACCGGATATTGAACCGTCAAAATTACTGGGTCAGGGTTAACTGGTTCAACCAGTGGTTCATTGGGTCAATTCCTTTTGCCTTGTTAACTCCGATACTTGCCCTTAATATGTTAATTTTTCTTTTTTTTGCTAAGAAAAAGATTTCATTCTAAATAAAGATTACAAATTTAGGAGAAACTCAGGTTTATGACCTAACCATTCCCCCATTACATTATTCCTCCTATAATGTTTAGCTGCTTTATCATCTAAGGAAATAAAGATTTTGTTAACATAATCTATTCTTGAGAAAGAAAAATTATTCAAAAGAAATTGACATTCATCTAAAACAGTTTGATTAAACCAACACAATTGGTGATTATTATTATTCAGATAAGTAATTACAATCTTTGCATCACTACGAATGCGGAACTTATCAATATCTTTGTTCTTCATCCATTTGATTCCTTCTAGTAAGGCAATGCACTCTGCTTCTTCCGCAGATCTGGCTACTCCTTGGATGAGTTTGCATCCTTTGAATGTCCTTGCCATATTAGTTCAAACAAGACCAGAGCCTGCTTCGTTAGTGTCTTTTTCATAGCTAGTATCACATCACAGAATACTACAAGTGTCAGGCAGATCACTATTATTTAGTGTCTGAATAATAATAGGTGATCTAACTGGTTGAGCATTTGGTGCACGCATACAATTATCTATGTCTGTTATAAGTTTTAAAGCAAAGTTAGCAGTGTTGATTGGTGTCACAATTTTATTTTAGAATATCTTGAAACACCTATGCCTCCATATGATCCATGTTGTGACAAATATTGATTGCTTGGTTGCTAGACTATTATTACTCTTCAACCATTTAACAAACCAGCTTCTAATAGATATGTCAGGTTCATCTTCTAAAGTTACATAGTGACCACAAGGAATGTCCCAAACATTTTTTGCATATGGATAGTGGAGTAATAGGTGTGCAGCAGTTTCAGCTGAGTTGGTATCACACAAGCAACAAGGATCAATATGGTTAATGTACTGCGAGAGCCTGACATTAGTAGGAAGAACATTTTCTATACATTTCCATAAGAATAGTTATATTTTGGGTAGAGTAGGAAAATTTCAAAGGGCTTTGTAAGTGGGTTGATTAGGATGGGGATTCTGCAAGAATCTTAGCTCACCAGAAAGAGCCTTATAAAAAGTTTTCACTGAGAAATCGCCACTTTTGGTATGCAACCATACCAACCTGTCTACTCTAGTGAGGGGAATTCTGATTTTGAAAATCTTTTGAGCATCTGAGGTGAAAAAACTATTAATGAGTTTTATATTCCATGTCCTAGTAGGAGGGATAATAAAGTCTGACACTAACATATCAGGGTTTGGATAACTATGCCAAAGAGGAGAAGATGCTTCTGGTATCCAATTATCTATAAATGCATGAATACTTACCCATTCTTGACTTCCCAAATTGTGTTTTCCCTTATGATTTCTAGACCAATAGAAATTCCTTTCCATAACCAAAATGAATCCAATGGTTTCCTAGCATGCAATGGATGACAATTCTTGAAATATTTACATTTCAAGACCTTGACCCACAACTCGATCGGGGAGTGAATAAGAGCCCAACCTAGTTTAGCTTGCATAGCCTATTAAAGATTTTTAAAATTTTAAAACCCAATCCACCTTGCAGTTTGTGAGAGCAAACACTTCCCATATTTTTCATGTAAATACCCCCTGAGTTAGTCTTACCCCACCAGAAATCCCTTTGGGATTGTTCCATTTTTTGAGTAATGGTGTCTGGTATGAGGAAAGTACCCATTGGTATATTGGGGAAGATTTTAACGCATGTTGCACCATAATGGATCTACCATCTTGACAAAGTTGTTTTCCTTTCCATTTCGGAACTTTTTTGTCAAAGTGATCAAATAAATGACTAAAAGAATATATCTTATTCCTATCAATGAATAAAGGAATGCCTAAATATTTCTTTTTTAGATCAATTTTCTTAATTACCAAAGCATTTATAAGCGAGACCACATGTTCAGGGTGAATATTCTTGCTAAAAAAAGCAACTTGATCTGTCAAAATTGATGACTTGACCAGAGATATTGCTAAAATCTTTGATCAAAGCCATCAAATTACATGTTTGTTTATGGGAAGCTTTGACAAAAATTAGTTGATCATCAGCAAAGTGCAAGTGTGAAACACTTGGGAGCTCTTTGCTGACATGTACCCCCTGAATCAGTTGGTTGTTTTCAGCATGCAATAGATATATAGTAAGTGATTCCATGCATAAAATGAAAAGATAAGAGGATAATGGATCCCCTTGTCTTAAACCTCTGGTTGGTTTGTAAGAAATCCAAGGAGATCCATTAAGCATGATTGAAATATTGGTGGTGCTGATACATTGATATATAAGAATACACCAGTCATGAGAGAAACCAAAACATTTAAGAATATCAATCACGAAAGACCACTCAACTCTGTTGAAAGCCTTAGACATATCTAGTTTATGGCCCATGACACTGTTTCTATCATTTTCCTTTTTCCTTTTCATAATGTGAACTACCTCTTGCGCTATAACAACATTGTTAGAAATGTGTCTCTTAGGAACATACGCAGCTTGGTACGGAGAAATTAGTTTACTAAGCAAAGGTTTCATCCTAGTTACAAGAAACTTAGAAATTATTTTGTAACTAGTATTACATAAGGAGATTGGCCTAAAGTCAGATACAGATGAAGGGTTGTTCACTTTAGGGATAAGTGATAAAAACGTATGATTCATAGATATAAGTAAGTGGTTAGACTCAAAAAAGAACTTGGCAGTATTCCAAACAACAGTTTCTAGCAAATCTAAATTCTGTTTGTAGAACCCTGAGGGAAAACCATCTGGCCCAGGGGATGTCCAAGAGGATATTTGTTTGATGGTTTCCCTTATTTCTTCTAAAGAAATAAATCTAAGAAGATTACTATTGTCATCTGCAGTCACACAAGGTTCTATACAATTCAAAAATTTAGCATTTTGGAAGGTCTAAGGGGTAGAGCTTATGCTTTTAAAATGATTAATTAAGTATCCTTCAAGTTCATTTCTATCCTTAGACCATTTAGCATTTGGTACCTAAGAGTCTCGATGTGATTAAAGTGTTTCCTTCAACTGATAGAAGTATGATAGTAATTTGTGTTTCTATTAGCACTTTTTATGAAGTTTTGTCTAGACTTTTGTTCATAGAACTCTTCTTGAACTTTCTGCCAATGTTCAAATCAAGTTCTACTCCCCTAACCTCCTCGGCATTTTGAATAGATAGGGGTTGGCTATTTAAATGATGAAGTTGATCAGTAAGGGACTTGACTCTTTGATCTACATTCCCAAAATGGTGTATATTCCAATTTTTCAACTTATGTATAGCATTTCTGAGTTTATTAGTAAACTGAAATGCAGGTGAACCTTTAACATGTTTTGAGTATGCACTTTCAATTACATCCTTAGAAGTAGGATCACTACTCCAACACTTAAAATATATGTAAGGTTTGTGACCTTGATTACCATTTAGGTTAGTCACAAGAACTATTGGTATGTCATCTGAGCCAATAGTATGAAAAACCATAATGTTCAAGCCACAAACTGTTTCCCATGACCCTATCCATCCTTGATTTAGTTAAATTCACCCCACTTTGTCTATTCAACCAAGTAAATTATGTATTTATGGGATTTCAATGGTGGTTGGATTGGTATTAATAGATCTTTCATGGTTTAACATGGTTATATTCAGATCCCTTATTAGAATCAAAGGGTGATTCATTCTAACACCAATGTCCTTAATATAATTCCATTGTTTCATCCTCTCATTATAATGTTTTGAGCCATAAAGAAAGGTGGTAAGTAATTCAGGCTTGCTAGGGTCGTAGGAAATTATAGCATTAATCACTTTATCAGTATTATAGACAATACCTAATTGAAAACCACTTTTCCATAGAAAGGAAATGCCACTAGAAAGTCCCATTTGAGGCATGACACCAAAGGAAAGGGTAGTTCAAGCTTTTTAGATATTGCTCCATTTTTGGTCTCACACAAGAAAATTATGTCAGGATTTTGAGACATAATTAGATTCCTCAGAGAGGTTCTAGTATTAGGGTTCCCAAATCCTTGACAATTCCAGGATAAGATTCTCATGATATTAAAGTTACTTTGAAGAATGAAACAGTAATTATTAAAATGAAACAAATGTTCTTGACAACTAGTGATGCTAATGCATATGCAGATGCAGATGATATACAGTTTAAACTTATGGTTACAGAGACTAAAACTAGTAAAATTGGTTCACAACAAAAATCTGGGATTTGGTAGTAGAATGAGATGCTTAGCAAAATTGTTGCTTGTGTGATAAAATCTCATCCAAAAACCAGCAAAAGAAGAAATTGAAGCAAGCAAATTTAACCAAACTAAAGCAAAGAAAATATAATCACGAAAATGTTTGAAATAAGAAACCCTAGATTCAGAAGTGCACAATTGAAGATTCAAAGATTCACAGCAAATTGCTATAGTGAAAAAATTAAATACGAAATAACTAAGATTGAAAGGAATGGAAAAAGGGGTATTAAAATTGATATAGAGGGTTACCTATTTAGCAGCTTAATTAAGTTCCATCGAAGTGAGATCTTTGCCGCCTTGATGTCCATCAATTCCTCCGTCCATTTCCATCTCCTCTATGATATTAGATTGAAGAACAATGGAAGATTGGGGTTCTTTTGAGTGAAACAAGGTGTTATTGGAGATAAGGTTTTGATTGATGTGTTTACTACCAGAGGGGCTAGGGATTTTATTTTACATTCTTTTGTCCTTACGAGACTCATCTTCCCCTAATTGAGTAATAACCGTGTTATCGGCACCCGCTCTCTCGAAATCCACTGCCAACTCGTTTTTTCCCTGATCAATATTTTCCCTTTCCACAACTGGATAAGGGCCGCACACATCTATTTGTTCAGCTTCTTGCTATCTACACCATTCTTCATATTCTTCCGCAGACTTAGCATCACATTGAAGTTGATATGCTATGCTCTCGCAGGATTCTTCAGAGGATCTATGACCCAACATTGGGCACAGATGTTGCACGGTTGCCTTTTCCAATGATATTTCACCCAAGCTTCTCCTCCAGATGCATTTCTCATCCAAGATCCTCTTTTAAGTGGGGTACTTAAGTACATCTTGATTTTAGCTTTAACTATTCAGTTAACTAGGAATTATTAGATAATCTTATATTAGAGACTCGTTTAACCTCTAATCCTACCCCAAAACCCGGTTTAATCATTAATCCAAAAATAAGTAATTGGACTAATTTTCTTACTTGCGCGTCCAATTCACGTGAGAAGAATGAAAAACATATTTTTCAATATCCCATAAATAACCCTCTCTTGTACGAACTATAAATTTAGCCAAAATCAAAACTTCCACACAAAAAAAATCGCCAATTGGCAACTCACAGATTTTTCTTCTCTTTCTTCTCTTTCTGCTTCAGTGGTGTTTTCAGTTTTAGAGTATTGTCAATCTCCAGGTATTTTTCTTTAATCTTCTTCTCTGTATTTTTCCCCAGGTATCGTCAATCTTTGTTTTTGATTTTTTAACTGAAATCATGATAATCAACTTGATTTCATGTTTTGTTTGTTTTCTTACACTGAAATCCCGATGATTAACGTTTTCTATAATGTACATTTTGTTGATTCCATGATCGATCTCGTTTTTATTCGTGTTTTAGTTTTCTTTTCATCTTTTGAAACTGATTTTGTAATCGTTCTATTTTATTCATTAGATCGGCGTATTCAGTATTTTTACATGTTGTTTGATAATATGTTTTGTTTGGTTTTCTTTTATTTTTTTTCAGGGAATCATGATTTTTGTTCTTTCTTTTTGTATGTTTTGAATGTTTCTTCAGTACATGTTAATATGTACTGTTTTTCTAAACTTTTCGATATATAATGTTTTTATAGTATACTATTTTTGAATCAGTACATATTTGTTTGCACTGTTTGTATGTTATGTGTGTTTCTATAATATATGTGATACTTCTAAAATAGTACATATTATGTTGTATTGTAGATTTAGTATTCCTATCATCTTAAAACATATGTTTTGATTTTTGTGTTTTGTGTTATTTTATTTGCATCCCATTTCTTCAGGTTCAAAATGTCAGGTGTTGGTTCTAATCCAAATAGCTTTTGCTACTCTCGTGTATACCACAAGCAACACCACATTGCATATTTGGTTACGTTATCTTCGACTTTGGAAGATTTGAAGTTTAATATTCGTAATGTGTGGAGCTGGTTGACTCCATCAACTATTGTTGTTAATTATGTTGAAAATGGAGTGAAATTCCCTGTCCTTGCTGATGTATCTCTTCAAGGTCTTGATGCATTGCATTTTACGAAGAATTCAAATTTCATTGAGTTGCATGTTGATGTTGTGTTATCCTGTGCATCTAATTCTTTGAGAAGTGTTGATCTTGACAAGAGTGCTGAGTTGGTTTTGAGTGCTAGGAATAGTTATTTGAAAGATTTTAAAGAGGTTGCAAGTGTTCTTTTTTCTGATGGTTGGGAGAATCTTTTTGAAGATAAAAACCATCTCTTCCATGGTGGTGTTAAAGTTGTTCGGTTAGCATGTGAGAAATATTGTTTGAGGACTGGATATAAGGTTAAAAAATTGAAGAATGACCTTGAGAGATTCACATCCAGATGCATCAATGACTGTTGCTCTTGGATGCTTCACGCGGTTGCCATGAATGGGTTTTTGGATGTGTTTAAGATAAAGTATTACATGGATAGGCACACTTGTGGAGCTGGTTATAGGTTGAGGAGTCCAACTGTTTCGATGAAGCTTATAAATCATTTAGTTCATGAGCGTGTCAAGCAAAACCCTCTAATAAAGCCGCAAGAGATTATGAATTATATTAAAGTTGGTGGAGGGATCAACATCAAGTATCACCACACATATCATGCACTAGAGTTATCGCATGAAATGATTTTTGGTGACGATGTAAAGTCATACACTGATCTTGCTTGGTGGGTCACTGCTGTCGGGAAACCAACTCAGGGTCTTATATTGATTTTGATTTCAACGACGCAACAAAGAGATTCCAAAGAGTTTTTATTTACTTTAGAGCTTGTAGAGAGGGTTATAAACTTTGTCGTCCAATGATTTTTTGTGATGCGACATTTCTTACCGGGAGGTTTAAAGGAGGTCTAATGGCTACTACATGTCTTAACGGCAATCAAGGTAACTTTTTTATATGGTACATATTTTTGATATATATCTGTTTTTTATGTACTTTAGGATCATACACATCATACATAAAGTACATATTGATATACATTGTAGGTATAACATATTTTTGAAGGTGCAGACGTGAAGTACATATTTGATATGTACAACTATATGACAATAATAAAACACATCTGTAATCAAGACTTTAAGTACGTATTGATATGGTTTTTTATATTTTATTTCCCAGGTTTTTATCCTTTTGCATATGCATTAGTTCCTGGCGAAGATAACGATAATTGGCATTGGTTTATGGAAAATCTTAAAAAAAGTTGTGGACCATCGTCCCATCACCTTTTTGACTGACCGAGGTGAAGGTTTGTTGAATGCAATTCCTGAAGTTTTCCCTGATTCTTATCATAGCTATTGTTTTTTCCACTTGAAAAAGAACTTACCCATCCGTAAGGCTGATGAAAAATATAAAGAAGTGGTGGATTGTTTCCAAAAAGCAACATATGTGCTTTCTCCAGCAAGATATGAAGAAGGTCTTCAAGGAATGGTTTATCTATGAAGGCCTTGGGTTGTTCAATACTGTCGTAACATTCCTAGGGAAAAGTGTTCTAGTACATACTTCCCAGGATGTAGGTATGGTTAGACTTCTTCAAGCATTGTTGAGTCTTTTAATAGCTGGATTTGCCGCGAGAAGAAGTTACCTCCTTGTGCTCTCTCTGACACAATCAGGTTTTTATAAGTTTCTTGCAACTCTATAAGTATATATGTATAATATGTTTGTTGTTTTTTTTAAAAAAATTGTCGTGTAGGCTACGAGTAATGGAGTTGATGTCTAAACGTCGTGAAGAAAGTCTTTTGATGGATCCGGAACTCTTAACCCCTATGTATCAAGCCTTGCTTGAACTACACATTCAAATTGGTCGTCCTTGGAAAGTTAGTCAGTCGTATGCTCACGTCTTTGGAGTTCATTCCCCAAGGTTAGTTTTTTTAGGTAACATGCTCTTTTGAACTGAGATATCCACTAAAATAGTTTTTTTGTTTTGTTTGTGTAGTGCAAATATCAGTATATACTTCATAAAATAATATTCTTGGTTTTCTTGTTTGCAGGTCTCATATGGTAGATCTACAACAAAAGAGTTGTACTTTCCAAAGATGGCGCGTGTATGGTTTTCCATGCTCGCATGCTACTGCAGCTATTGCTGCATCTAGGGGAAAGTTCCTTGATTATGTCGACGAATACTCCAAAGTTAGATGTTATCGCCAGTTATATTCAATCGCTATCAGACTTGTTCCTAATCATGACAGGTAAGTTTTTTAAGCAGTACATATTTATTTATTTTATGGTAGTATCATACATGAGAATGGTTTTTAGCAGTACATATAAACCATAAACTAGAACCAGCATAGTACATATTGATTTTTAGTGTAACACACATCAACAGAAACTGCACAAGTATAGTAGTTTTTTCTTATTTATGTTTTTCAATATACCACGGGCCTGATGAGTATACCACAGAAGATATTGTTCTGCCACCAATAGTAGTTAGGGCTCCTCTAGGAAGAAGAAAAAAGAATTGTATGAAGAGTGCATGGGAAAGGAGCAAAAATCATGTTACATGTTCAAATTGTAAATTGAAAGCTCATTACAACAAGGCTACATCCAGTGTTATCCGTCAGTACCAATATACGGATTAGAATTAATTTCATTACAGTTTTTTAGTACATTTTGGATTTAAATTCTTTTAGAAGATACTTGTGGCGTTTTTTTAGGTTTCTTTTTTCAGAACTTGTTTGTGTGCCAACTAAGTTATGTTCTTAATGACAGAATGTGATTTTGATGATGTAAATCTTATATTTTTGCTCCATCTTAAAAGATGTATGAAAAATTGGTTTAATGTCATTCACTCTATAAGGGGGTCGAGGGGGCAGTGCCCCCTCGTTTTAGTAATACATTTTTATTTAATTTTAGAGTTATTAGTGATTTTTATTCCCAATACATTTTTTTTATATTTTTTTAGTAATCTTGTAGTTGTTATAAAAACACAAGAAAATATACATAAGCAAAGTAATTTTTTTAAATCATATCAATATGTACTTAATAGTACATGTCACCTTGTGTTTTTAGATTATGAATCTATTGGTTCAGAGTTTCAGAACCAAGTACATATCAATATGTACTCCCTAGCACATATCAATTTCTTCTACCTCTTGATTATGAATCTATTGGTTCATCATCCCCCAAACTTTTCCCATCACAATCAGTCTTTGCTCTCCTCTTTATAAAGTGCATCACATACAGAAGGCAGTCTGTCCAGATCCCTTGTTGTGGACAGGCACAGTCAGTCAACTGTACGGTATTCAGCATGTTTCTTTTGTGCTCGTCTAAGAACTGGTTGATAGGGTTGAACATGTATTCAGACATTATCTTGGCATTTGCATAGCAATGGTCCCTGAACGCCACAGATGAGTTGTAATGTGTGAATGTTTTTGTTTCAAACTCAAACTCTAGTAGGGTCCAATGGTTGTTGCCGTGGCACATTGGTACAAGTATCTTTTCAATGTCTCCACTCATCTTCAAGATTGGCATTATGATAGCATTCACTTCTGCCCCTTTAAAATAGTCTGGATTTTCGACATGATATTGAAAATTGGAAACGTTTAATAGGTTATTTCACAAAAGTATATATCAATATATACTTTTTTTATAACCAATGTTCAAAAGTATAAAAGAAGAAAAAAAAATACATACCCAAGCAACTGGATCCGGGTGCAACACCTTAAAGTATTTCTTTTCTTCCTCAGTATTTGCTTGGTCTTGTTAAAAATCCAGTTGAAGCTTATATTGAGCATAATTTAGGATATCTTGCTCTAATGATCTGTTGAATATCAGATCTTCCATTGTAGACCGATTACGCAGATACCACCTCTGTTCTCTACTCTCCAAGCAACAGAGCTGCACATTTATAATAAAAACACATATTGAAGTAAGTTTTTTTTGATATGTACTGCAAAAATTTCTTGATTTAAAATTAAAATGGAGGGTAGAAAGTAATTACATTCTCTTTCCATTCTCAAAGTGCGGAAGTAGAATCTCTAGTTGTTCTCCTGTCATACTCTCGTAGAGTGGTGACTTGAGAAGATCCAAGAATTTCATTCTTGGTTTCTGAGCTTTCTTAGCTTTGTTGGCTTTTGTTTTCTTTATTGTTTTCTTTCTCTTCTCAGTTCTTGGCTTTTTTTTTTTCAGAAAACATACTTCCATTATCAAATAATGGATCTGTTTTCTTCCTTGGATTTACACGGGTTACCCTTCTGCTAACCTCTTCTCTAGGTTTGACTGTCTTCTTTGTAAGAACCTTTGGTTTTGATTTTGCCTTGGCAGCAGTCATCCTGGCAAGTTTGGTTGCAAGGGGAACGTCGCTTGACGTCTGGGTTGTTGTAACTTCATTTTCCTGCATTTTTGAATCCAGATTTTCAGTACTATATTTGAATCATATTTTTTCAAACAATGACAAGAAAGGTAAATTACCATAAGTAGGAGATATACCTCCTGGTCACTTTTCTTCTCATGTGTTATTTGAACCGCCTCCTTCTCTGGTGTTATTTGGGTTGGCTGAGCTGTAGCTTGTTGAACTTCTACACGTCGCAAATCATTTCCAAATAAATTATCAAATTGTTTGCGAATGTCAATCCTAAAAAGAGTATGGCTTGAAAAACTACCATTTTCTTGGCTGAGAGATGCATATTCTTCATCATAAACATCCCTGCTTGAAATGCCTAAGTCCAAAAATTCTTCGAATGTAAATTTTTCAATGTCTTCAAACTTAGCCATCGCAGTAAACAAAGGGATTTTTATGCCGACGAAGCTGTCGACCAGAGTTTCAACGTCTTGTTCTTCTGTTTCTGTGACAACCCTTTCATTGTTTCAAGACTCTGGTCAATTGCTTCAACTACCTTCTTCATTGCTTGTTGTTCAAGCCCAGCTAAATCATCCTGCAACCACAGAGTTTTGTTCATGATAGGTAAATACATACTGATGTATACAGTTATATGACAATAATAAAACACATCTGTAATCAAGTACATACTGATATGTACAGCTATATGACAATAATAAAACACATATGTATTCAAGTACATATTTGATATGTACAGTTATATGACAATAATAAAACACATCTTTAATCAAGTACATACTGATATGTGCAGTTATATTTGATAAGCACATTTTGTAATAAAGAGTGAGATTATCCAGCATTACTTACCTCTGAGTTACTTTTCTCCTTCATCTTTTTGACCTCTTCCTCCAGGTCAGATCTAGCCCATGTTTTGATAACATCAACATCAACACCACAGAACTTGCGCACTGAAGGTGGTGTTGACAATGCAACATTAAATGGCACCCTTTTGACGGTGGTGTCACTCACATCATTTTGTTCATCTGGAGTTGATGTATGAACAGTTGGCACGTCTTCTCCCAAATCTACTCCACCTTTTGTTATGTTTTCATAAAGAGGATTTGTTGGAATAGTAGGAGGTGGGATTCTCCTATTGGGTCAGTGCCTAAATGAGTGGGACTCCAATCAAATGAGTCTCGAAACTCTCCTCCATTTTCAGGCTGCATGGGAGAAGCTTTCATGTAAATGTCATGCAACATTTGCAGAAGCTTTGACGCATCAAGCGGTTTATCCTCATGCTTCATAGTGTTAGCTTCATTCCATTTCTCAAATATTGTCTTTCTTAGATCTTCATATCTTCCTTTCCAGTTATCTTCTTCCATAACCTTTCCTGCACTTTCTTCTTTGTCTTCTTCTTTTTCATCTTCACTCTTCTCTTCTTCAACTTTTCTTATTATTCTATTCAGAATTTTCTTTTCTTCATTGGTGTATTGAACCTTGAAATTGTCATTGAACTGTACCAAAACAACAAAATATGTACTCAGAAATATGTTCTATCAAAAAAAGTTTTTTCATGAGGTACATATCAATACATTCAATACATATCATTATATATTGTATGATTACACAATATCATAAATGTAGTAAATAAGTACATATTTTTCTTACCTCATATCCATTTTTTATCAATGTCTTTTTGGAGTTCAGCACATAACTTTGACAAATTCCATTTTGCAGCTCTCGTAACAAACATTTTTTCTGGAATCGTCTTTATTTCCTCCGATTCCAGCAAATATGTATGCTCTGCATACCAAATCTGTTTTGGAAAAAAAAATCACAAAAAAAAAAGTTAAAAGTAAATCATGATTTCATTGAGTAAACTACTAAAAAAAATTAGTACATATTCTTACCAACAAATAGTTCAGACACCCTATTGTACTCTCGACTGCGTTGAGATTGTCATTCAATGACTTTTCAAGGTAAGAATGTAACAAATCAGGCCATGACACATTCTTCGCAGCTTCTAGATCCTCCACAAGACCTATGTACTTTTCAGTCAAGGCATGTGCATCTTTTGTTGTGAAAAACAAAGTGATACACATGAAAAGGCATATAAGCCTTACCAGGTCTTCAGCATCTCTCACTTCTTGACTTTTTTTCTCAATCCCTTCTTCACTTCCTTTTTCAATTTCTTCTTCTTCATCACTTCCAATTTCTTCATTTTCTTCATCATTTTCTTCTTCTTCAACATTCTTCTCAGTTGCTTGCTTTTTTATTGGAAGTTTCAACACTTTTTCCTGTATCCTCACTCTGTTAACCTTTTTTTCCTTTGGTACATCAGCAAAGAACCTCCGAAAGAAAACATTATATCTATATCCACCTCTAGATGTCAACATTATATCTTCATGTTGTCTTTTTGCTGCTCTTGGCATTCCAAAGATAACACCTAATTCTTCAGGAGTGGATGTTAGAATATGTGAAACTCCATACCTTTTGAACTCAAATCTGACCTCATCTGCAACTTTAATTCTCTTATAACACTTTATAAGATTGGTCACATCAGTTTCATTCTTCATCCAGTGATCTGCACCCAGATTTGTGTACCAGAACATCAGGAAAAGGTTGCCATATGATTGCTCACTGATTATGCGCAACTGAGTTTCACTCAACTCAAGCTTTTCTTCCTTGATTGCTTTAAAAAACGACCAAATCCCCATGAACCCACTTTTGTAGATCTTCCTAGCAGGTGCAGGTTTTGCGGTTTTCTTCAAACCAACTGCATAATGAACACACTGTCAATATCCCTACAACATATCAATATGTACTATAATATAAAACAAAGTATATATTTTTTTTATATGTTGATATGTATCTGCTATATCATGAAAAAAGTATACATTGATATGTACTGATCCAATTCAAGATTAGAACAAAGTACATATCAATATATATTATCCTGTATGCAAGATGTAGATGCTTTAGTATAGAAAAGTATACATCTATATATATGCTTTTATATCTATAGCATGAAAAAAGTACATATCAATATGTACTTATCCAATTCAATATCTAGAACAAAGTACATATCAATATGTACTTTGCAACCAATATCTAGATGATATAACATGAAAATAAGCATACACTGATATGTATTGATCAGTATATACTAAAGACCAAGTACATATCTATATTTACCCTATGTTGCATGCTAGATCTATGTGATAAAACATGAAAATATATATATATTGATATGTACCAATGATATATATTGGTACATATTAATATATCTAACTCCTAGAACATGAAC
Source organism: Papaver californicum (assembly GCA_023531435.1). Taxonomy (NCBI): domain Eukaryota; kingdom Viridiplantae; phylum Streptophyta; class Magnoliopsida; order Ranunculales; family Papaveraceae; genus Papaver; species Papaver californicum. Next base: position 5,449,005 of record JAJJMC010003761.1, on the reverse strand, counting down.
AGAGTAAGTTATATATTGATATGCACCAATGATATGTACCTTTTTTGGCAGAAACAACAACACCCTTCTTCTTTTTCTGTGATGTAGATGGAGAACGAACAACAAGAGCTTTGTTCTTCTTCTTTGTAGATGGAGAATCTACAACATATGTTACATTTTCTTCCGATGTTGTTGGAGAATCAACAACTTCATTTTGTTTCTTGTTTTTTGATTTTGCTGGTGAATCAACAACAGTTTGTTTCATTGTTTTTGATCTTGTTTGAGAACCAATAACTTTTTTGTTCTTTTTCTGTTTTGATTTTGCTGGAGAATCAACAGCAGTTTGTTTCATTGTTTTTGATGTTGTTGGAGAATCAACAACTTCATTCTGCTTCTTCTTTCTTGATTTTTTTTTGGTATAAAATCTACTTTAGAAGCTTTCTTGTTCTTCTTCTGTGGTGGAGATTTAGGAGTATCGTGATCTTCAATCATTGTTTCCTTTATACTTCTGTTGATTTTTCGTTTTGTACCCATTTTAGATGGAATTTTTGAAGTAGTATAATGCTGACAGTAACTTATGTTTTATGTATAATGCTGAAAGAAATCAAATGTTGTTGTTACAGATTTTGATTTTTGGTTTTTGATCTCTGTTTTTGGTGTTTCTTTCAGGTGTTTTCTGTTTTTGATTTTTCCCTAGTTTTTAAGGTTTTAGTGAGGGAGAGTAATGAAGTCGATTAGTGTTGGTGGGAGTAGATGAAAGAATATGTCCGCTAAGAGAAGAGTAGTGGAGGAGGTGGAGGACGTAGGATCCCCACACGTGACTAGTATATGGGCAGAATCGTAATTGGGGTTTTTTGAAAAGGTTTTTGGACTAATGGATAAGTATGTTTCCCGGGTGAACTAACCATTAACAAGGTCCGGGTTTTTTGGACGGTCCAACAAATTTCCCTTCTGCTAACTCTAGGGTGAGTATTTGTTGGGTCAATGAGAACTTTCTCTCCCAAATCTTGGATGATTTCATCTATGACTCCAACGTGTAAGTGCTCCAGTTGTAGACTTTTTGAACTTCACCATCCAAGTTTGATGAGCATACTTGATATCCTTTAGTTCTATTTTTGGATCATATTCTTGAATAGATAATAACCAACCTTTGATTGTCCAAGGAGATTTTTTGAAGATGTCTTCCTGCTCATTTTTGGTGTTAAACTTTATCACATATAAGTTATGGCCCATAACCTTGAACTCCTTCTTCTTGTACCTTTTCCAAATAATGTTGATTTCTTCTTGAACTTCCCTTACTTCTAAGAAGTCAGAACAAATGATTTTCCCAATGATGCTATTAAAACAAGTATCAGCATCTTGATCAATAGTTTGAATAGAACCAAGGGTTCTTCTTTGAATTCTAGGAATTCCAAGTGTAGTTGGTTTTAGTTGAGCAGATAAACCATCAACATGAGCTTGAGTATTGGTAGCCATTATTGTCGTAAGTATTTTTCCTTTAGGGTTATTGGGAGAATGATGCTCTACTTGGGTTTGGAGGTGGGTATATATATATATAAACATAGTTTGGTACGCCAGGTATCTCCAAAATTAGTTCATTTGGATATGTAATCCTTCCTAAATTTCCTATCTTGAGTGTAATCCCTTTAAAAATCTGAGATATTATAGGGTTTACTTTTGTATGACCAACTGGAAAAAAATTCGGTGTGTATATCTTTGTTGTTAAAGCGGTCAATACTGTTACCTAAATTGAAGTCTGAGAGGAAAAAACGTTTTTTTAATTTTTATCTGTTGAATCGGCCATGGATGAGTTGTTGGATCAGTGATGATATTTTTCATGTGATTAGGAATATGTTTGCTTCGAGAGACAATCTTCCACAAATGTTCATATTCCAACATAGAGTAAATGGGGAGCACAACTGCTGGACGGCACACAACTGTAAATAGAATTGAAGACATGCTTGACTTCAAAGAACCACAACTGGTAATCCACTACTGGTTTACTCACAACTGAAGAAACTACCAAAGCTGCTAACACAAAATATTAGTCATCCATAAACACAGCAGAGAATTCCAAAAAAACTAAATAAGAGAGAGGTGCAAAAAGAAATTAAAAGATTTAGATTAGAAAACCAAGAGAAGAACTTTTCCCATTTTTGAAACCATATAAAAGGAAATAAAACCAAGATTTAAATAAAACTTATCCACAAGTGATCTGATTCACTCTAACCAGAAAGATTGACTGGTCAATGAAGAAGAGTATCCTGGTTAGGCGTATCTTTTATTTCACACTTCTATTTTAGGGGCTTTTGTTTCTTTACATTTTTACCATTGAAACCTATGTTTAGGTTATAAAACACTTTTTTTCTCATGTCAAACCCATCAAACCTCTCTCCTTTACCTAGCCTCTACCACACCTATCACAACCATCACACAAAAACTATTGATGTAAAATGTAGTGTTATAAATATTTATATTATTTAATCAAAAAAATTAAAGAGAAAAAATGGTCTGTTTATTGAAGATTATTACTTATCTTCTCTTTATCTCTAATTAATTATTCTGTTCATCATATCAAAAGATCTGTCTATTCTGTTCACCATGGATTTTTAGTTCATGGTCATGCCTTTATTCTGTAATCAATTATTTGGGCGATCTAGGGTTGATTTTAATTTACATTTCTGGTTCTTTTAATTTTCGTTTGAATCATTTGTACCTTGAATTAAATGAGTAATAGAACAATCGATCCATCAAGATTGCCTCTTTCTTTTCTTTTCTTTTTTAAATTTCTAATATTTAATGTATGTTTCAATACTAGACTCCGTTATTATAGGATCTAAGAGAAAAAATTATATTTATTTATTTTTCAAACGAAGAATTTCAGTGTAAAAGAAAAAAAGAATTAGAAACACAGGTTAAAAAATAACTGTAGTGTACTGGTTCAAACTAATTCTAGACCGGACTGGATCATAAGGTTTACCTGTTAAACCAGCCGGTTCAACTGGTTTACAAAAATAAAGCGGTTCTTAAGTAATTAACTGGGTCAGTATCAAACCGAACTGGAAATGTGACTGGTTTACCGGTTCATTGGTCTGACCGGTCGGTCCATTCTGGTTCTTAAAACACTGGGCTAAAACTGTTTTTGGCCGCTGCTTGTGCACTTCAAATTAAATATAAACTTTTTTTTATATTCGCTTGGTTTAATTTCAAATAAGTCACATGACCATGGGATGATTACTACTTCCAAATTTGACCATAGTTGGCTTATCGAATCGAGGAAAGAATTACTCTGGTTGATTTCTTTCTTGATAAGTAACTAAGTTAATTGTGATCTTAGTAGGCTTATCGAATTTAGAGAAGAATTACTCTGGTTAATTGTTTTTCTGATGAGAAATTAAGTTAATTTTGATCTTAATAGGGTCATCGAATTGATGGTATGTTATACTTCTGGTTTGTCTTAATCTCTTGTAGGTTGTATCGAGTTCTTCGAACTTGATTGTTCTTTCAAAATGCCCTAATTATTTTTCGGACCTTTGACATTTTTTATGAAAAAAAAGAGGGAGAAATATATGAAGTGGTTTCGATCACTTGGTTGTAGCTTGTCTATAATGACATGTAAGTCTCTAGTATCATTATCAGAAGGTGAAAGAACTATTTGTACTATTTAGTCATATCTAACGGAAAAGAGATAAAACATTGACTAAGGGGGAGAAACATATCATGATGCGAGTAGTATTATCACTTGTGTGATATTGTACTACTGGAACACCAGTTTGGGATGGATTGGATATAATCCTAACTCACATATATGGGGAGTATTAGACCTGTTATTAGAAACTTAAACAACATCATTTATTTTGGATACATGCAGGTAGATAAGATGTTGAATCTTGGATCAAGCATATGAAGAAGAATCAATAGATGTTTATATTCTTGTAATTTCTATTAATTCATGTATTATCCAAATGTAAAGAGTTTTGTCACTAAAGTTAAAGAGGAGAGTTTGTTAGAGCACTGCTAGGTTGAATCCATCAAACGTTGGTATGTCAAGTTTAGTTCCAAAACTCGGTCGCTTAAATTACTTACTAAACTTAACTTTATTAGCACTACACCAAATCCTGGTTTTTGCATATATATGTTGCAAATGTTTATCAGTTGCTTATAGCAAAATTTTTTTTTTTTTGGATTGGTCCCATTTGTATTAAAGAATGAAAGAGCTACAAAATAGGTTACAGATAATTGGGAGCAGCATGGCTCCGATACTTAGAGAGAAATAATGGCTAAAGCATGTTTGGCCTTAAAGTTACATGATGGACTCCTCACGTCACTCTATTTGGGGGTGCTGGATGCCTTTGCACCCTTGATTTTTGTAGCAATAGCTTTGGCTTTAGCTTTGGCCTTGGCTTTCTTCACTGCCCTATTGAATTCTTTGTCCCAATCGATACTGATTGGCAACATAAGTTCTTCGTCTCTTACGTACTCAGTTCCCAAATACCCCTTGAGTAAAGGATCCTCATAGCGAGTCCTTGGCTTACCCTTGGGGGCCTTTTCAGCCGTGACTGTATTTTTTGGAGCAGCAGCAACCTTGGGCTTTTCAGCGGCAGCAGCTTTGGCCTTGGCTTCTGCCTCTAGCTTAGTTGCCGTAGCTTTAATCTTTGTAAGCCTATTTCCTTCCTTTTCCATATCGGCTTCCTCGGCCCAATTGACCCTTATGGGCATTCTTAAGTCTTTGTCCTCCACGGACCCGTCATCCTCAAAAGACCCATGCTCCTCATCTTCATCCGATGACTCATCGGTTAAAATAGCCAGCTCACTAGCTTTCGCTGGTGCCTTTGCATTGGCCAGCTCACTAGCTTTCATGCCTTCGGTCACGTCCCTTTCATAGTTGGTCAAACCCATATGCACCGCTTCGCTTGTGTTATTGGCTGTTGATATGTCCCTTTCGGTACTCCCTATGCTCATGTGCTTGTTCTTACAAGCTTTGCTATCCCTTGACTTCCCCTTTGAGGCGTCAATGTCAGTCCCTACATTGGGCAGTGCATTCTTCTCAGCCAGCCGTTGGCTTGTGCTGTCGCTTTCCTTGACTAGTGTGATGTCCCTTTCGGTGCCTTGCAGACCCATGTGAGCATCATCACGAGTATTATTAGCCCGTGACTCCTTCATGGAGATGTCCCTATCCGAACTGGCCACCTTGGAGTATGCATTACCTTCCAAAATAGAGTTGTCCCTTTCTTTGGTAGCTGTGCATCTTTTGCTAGCAGCAACATCACGTGAACTCACTGCTGGCCCTTGTGAGCTGTCCTGCTCATTGACCAAAGCACCATTAGCAATGTTCATCGTCTTCCTCACCTTGCATTCATCCAAAGAATGGCCTACAATCTTGCAATTTTTGCAAAATTTCGGTGCCTTTGGAATGTTTACGGCTTGAAGAAAAGAATGGCCACCAGCATTTACTTGTACTTGCGATGGAATCTCCTTGGCGAAGTCTACATCAACAAGAACTCTTGCATAGTAGCCATAGTCTCTTGCCAAAGTTCGTGAGTCGACAGCCACAGGCGTGCCTACGGCTGTGCATATTGACATTACTATCTTCTCTGTCCAGTACATGATGGGAAGGCCTCGCAGCTGCACCCATACTAAGGCCCTTGATGTTCTTTGCTTGATTGGGTTGAAATTAGGGTGGAAATCATGAACTTGCAGCACTTGATTCCCGACAGCCCAATGACCTCCCTTCCATACTCTTTGCTTATCAATATTGTTTGCAAGAACTATGGTAAAGTCTTTTGTCATTGGTACGAAGTGATGAGCCCCCGTTAGCTTCCATTGTTGGAGTAGAGTAGCTTTAACCTCTGCAAACTTTCGATTTTTGAAGTCTAGCCTTCCTATTAGTGAGAACTTCATCTTCTCCATTGCTTTACCATATAGCTCATCGGAGATATCGATCAAGAACTGGCCAGCAGACTTTTTCGCCATACAAAGGCTGTTGATGTCGATCTTTGAAGCTTCATTTCTCTTCAATGGCTCATGGGTTTTTGTCTTGGCTGTTTCTAGAAAAGATTTCTTTGTTAATACGTGGTTGTTCGGTATATTTTATTGGTTTAAAGTAGATATTTCCCGCTGTTCCTCCATTGTTGCTGCTAATAGAGCTTCTCCAAGGAGAAAACTCAACGGAGTAGCACCGTGAGGAGAGAAAATATATGCTGCACTAAATCTTGATTATTGAAAAGAAAAAAGAGAAATAGGACACGCTAGCATTTATTCAACTTGTTGAGGGTCTAAATGTCTATTCCAACCTAATTATTCTTCTTTTCTTCTATTTTCTTATTCTCTCCCAAAACGTTTTCTTGTTTTCCTCTTTTCTTCTTCTTTTCTTCTACTAAGTTTCCTAAACCTAAAGCGAGATCTTCGAAATCAAAACTAAACTTTCAGAAAAAAAAACCTTACCAAGTATGAGCAGCAGTGAATAAACTCTTCATCTTTTTCAGGAAACTCGTTTTCTGTTTCATCTTCTTCCTAAACTCAAATTTGAAAACTCCACAGATCGAACGGTAACTCTCACAAATCAAAAACTATTCCTAATACCCATCTCAAAATCAAAACCCATGTATCAAAACCTAATCCTAACCTCAAACCAATCTTAGAATCAAAACTATTATCCCCTAATATCCCTAATTTTGTAACCCTAGATCTAGTTAATTTTTCTCCTGAAATCCAAAGCAAACCCTTATCTATATTTGATAGATCTGAAGAGTACGAGAAGAATACTTCACCAGGTATAAACCCTAAACTCCTTACTTACTTCTTACAATTTTTGTGAATAACATCTTTTGTTAGGTAATATTTTGTAAAGATTTTGAAATTTTTCTTTTTGTTTACTGCATTTGAAGGAATTTTAAAGCATGGATTTTCTTTTGATTTCAGTTTTGTGGTGTGTCATAGATACTGTTTGTATGTGGTGTTGATTATTTTGTTGGTGAAGGTTTCTGTTGTTGCTAAAGTCGGTGGCGTGGGTGATTATGTTAGTGTTGGTAGCAGGTGTTGGTTGTGTGGTTAGTACTGCAGATTTTTGGGTGTAGTTGGCGGGGGTGCATCATTTTCCCTTGGAATATTGCTATGAGATTGGGTGGTGGTGGTGGTGGTGATGCAGGTAGAAGTTGGTGGTTGGTGATTTTTTGCTTGTTTGCTTGTTGTTTTTAGTGTTGGTTTGGTGGTGAAGCGGGTGATTCTACAGTTGTTGGCATGTGGGTGGTTATTGATGTTGTTGGTGGTAGCTTTGGTGATGGTGGTTGACCTGCTATTGCTGACCTACAGGTTCTTAAGTTTTCATGAGTTTACATGCTCTTGGTTCTGAGGATTCAAAAACAGTCCATCTCTTTGATAATTTTTATTTTCTAATCAATTTTGTTAATGCAACTGACTATTTTATCACTGGAATAGCAAGCCAATACTTGAATTACTTCGAGTTTACGATCTCTTCATATGAAAACTGGTAAGTTCTTTCTTTATCTACTTTGGTTATTTTTATATCCAAAATTGTATGTTACAGGCTTAACATAGGTGTGTACAAGTTCTATTGAAATTTGTTATCATTTTTTCCCACATAAGAGCTGTGCTACGGTGATTGATAATGGGAGGATATCTAGAAATAAAATCCTATGGATAACTTTTTTTCCTTCTTGACTTTTGCAGAGACTTTAGTATGGATACGTGCTGTAACATCTGGAACCCCGCCGTCTGACCGTCTGCACAAAATATTCACACTTGCTCAGTACGGAAGCACAAAATTGTAGTCATTGGTGGTGAAGATGTGTCAGATTATTTTCTCTCTGATGTTCATATTCTCAATACAGGTCGTCACTGATTTATATTAACGACGCTTGGCACTCTAAATAGGTATGATGTACTGTGTAAGCTAATTGAATTATATTTGAATGCTGACATTGTATAAATACGCGCTAAGAGTCGGTAATTTCGATATTGGTAAGGCTTTTAGTGTATTCTAATTGTTGGGTGTAAGTTTGGGGTTGTAGGAATTATGGAATAGTCCATAAGCAAATGATAGCTACAAGGTGGTGGCTTTCTTGCTATAATACTACCATACTCTGTTGTGTTATTTTTTTAAATTAGTATTATGTTGTACTCTAGTTGTAAGACAGAAATCAATTTCCTGACACTCTTTTCTATTGGCAACGCACAAGTATTGGATTTGGCTGGATCCCATCTTCCTGGTTTGGATCCTGAAACAGTTAAGTTACTAAATACATCAATACGTTCAGCATTAGAGGTGAAACAGTTAAGTTACTAAATACATCAATACATCCAGCATTAGAGGTTCGTCAATGTTCGTCAAAATACTCTCCATTATAATAAAAGTTGTTAGCAATCCTGCAATTCTTAGGCTTATAAGACTTCTGCTTGATTATGTTACACGAATAATTTTCTTTCAACTGATATCCTTGGTCAATTTGTATGGCAACATCTTTCTACTGTAGATCGGAAATTTAATCAAAATGCACTTTAAGGTAAACAACTTAAGATAAAATACTATATGAATGCTTAGTGTGTTAATCTAACTATATTTTACCATATGACTAGTTCTAGTCTCATCATATTTGTCCTTGTAAAATTAACCTTTATGTGCATGGGTCAATAAAAGTAACTCAAAGGGTAGTTGCAATTTATATGACTTGATTGATAAACAAACTAATGGACTAAGATTCATGAAAATAAACCAAGAATGGTGTTCTCGTGATGCCAATCCATTAAATGTGCACTTTCACTTAGTTGTTTCATTTCATTTATGGCTTTTGTGAGTTTTCTGTTATGCTATTTTTATCTTTAGTCCTTTATAAGATTTTTTAAAATGGCCTGACATAGAATGGTGATTTGTTTTTGAAGGTGTAGAGATACTCGACCACCGGACAATGAATGCCCACTATACAAGTTCTTGAAGTTTAGTAAAGGTGGTCTGTTGGGGGATAGCATTAAACCACCAGACAATCAGTAAGTTTTTTGTTGGGTTTTCTATATTTCGTATGGTCTGGACCATAAATTTAATTAGCGTCAAGATTTTATTACGCTGATAAACCGAGCTTCCGTATCAATTTCTGTTGGATTATAATTATACCATCTTGTATTCAGAAATTTGTCTGAAATATTATATGCAGAAAATGTTGTACCTTGGTGTACGATGGATTCTCATTTTTAATGTCTTTCTATTTCAGTATTTTGTGTTTATTACATCTATTATTGTACTAAGATTGTTAGTTTGATGGTTGCAAAATAATTTGGAAGATCTCTACTGTCTTCTCTGCTTCTTGCATGTTTACCCATGGTGTAACTGGGCGTGGTGATAAGCGCATAAATTATATTTTTTATCACCTTATTTCTATTTGTTGGGACTTATTTTTGTACTAATATTATTAATTGTTATGTTTTTAGGTATTTTTGCGGAATAAATAACTATGGAAAAATAGGTTCAAAAAGTGTTAAAGGCACCCTCAAAAGTGTTGAAGGCACTTTGGATTAAGGCACCCAAGGATTGGTTATTGACACCCATGCTTTGGTTTGGGGCGCCCACATTCTTTCCAAATTCAAAAGACAAAAATGGGCGGGAACAATAAACGATTGGTTGTTCTCGGATATTGATTTTCCAAAAGAAATAAACTCGGAAAGATTTAGTTTCCAAACCGCTCGAGATTTTGAGAGATAAACTAGGCAACTGAAAAAGAAACAATATCACAGAGTTTGTTTGGAATTAGAGACCGAGATGGGAGAAAATATTGTTCTTCACTGAGAAAAGATCTGCGAGAGTATTTTTTAAGATTCGAAGGAGTTATTACAAGATTTGGAAGCTTGAGTTGTGTCCTAGTATGAATACAAGTCGATAAAAGAGTTTAAAGGAGGCTGGCTTGCTAAGAAACACAAGAAAAAAAATCCACAAAAAAATCTGCTGCTGCACAGCTTGAGGAAGAAGAGGAGGAAGAACATAAGTCGAACAGGAACTGTTGAATACGAATCCTTTGAATTAAATGGTTATAGCTCCAGTTTCATAAACAGTTCCAGCGACAGATTCAGTTTTAGGGCACGTATCAGGCGTCGTTGATTCTTAAAGTTAATCATTATCATTTACTCTTTCAGCGACGAGAAGCAACGCTTATTCAATAGCGTCTGAAATGAATTCATGAAAACTCTTTGTAAGCAACTTTTCATTAATAAATACTTTGGTTAATTTTTTTTCTTCCATTCTTTATATCCATGAGTAGCTAAAATTATTTCTAGGGTGTAGGAGGAATCAATTTCGATGTGTATTTTTAATATTTAATTTCTTAGATATAATTCGTATTTTTTTTTGTGCCATTTAATTACTAATAATTTCTCTTCTAAATTTGCTTTGATTTAATTGTTCTGAATAGTCTTAAGGTTGTTGATCTTTTATAAGCGAAGGAGATTATATCTTTGTGAGACGATGAAAGTCATATAAATAATTTTAAACGTAGTATTTTCCAAAACATAAGATTGGGTTCGAAACTGTTTTGAGTAGTATGAGGGTATAGTGTTTGAGATATTAAATTGTTAACTTTACCAACATCAGAAGTAGTGGAACCCGAAACCTATACTTTTATTTTATTTGTAAATAAATTTTAGTATTTCAAGCATTTTTAATTTTAGATTAAAATCACTAACTCAATTTTGTTATTAGCATATTAGTTAATTAAAAGTTAGAAATTGTAATTTCAAAATCCCTGTGGAATAAACCGTGCTTTCATACTGTCTCATCGACAGATATGCTCTTACGGTATAAATTAAAACTCCTTCACGTGGTAAGTGTATTCCTAATGCATCCCAACTAATTGTTGATTTATTACTGCAACATGTGCATAGAAGTTGCTTGTTATCTGTTTGATCATTAGCTTTTTCTTCTTCTATATTTGAAATCCATGTAGAGAGTACAAATTATAGGTATCTAGTTTATCTAAGAAAGAAAGAATGTTCTAAAATATTGGATTCAAATGCATTTTTTATTTTTGACTATAAATTTAGCAACGGATATATTTGTTGCTTTAATTCAATTACCCGTTGCTTTAATTAAATTAAGCAACATATAAAAAGCTATTTCAGAAGCGTGTATAAATATTAATTTAGTTAATTTAAGCAACGTCTGCATAAAATTTGTAACGTTGTTTTTGCAATGGATATTTCAGTTGCTGAAATTCTGGGAGACGGAAATACGTCGCAAATCAGTAATTTTGGTGTAATGTAGGTTAGACTTGGGGCATAGGAATGTTGAGACATGCTCTAGTTACTCATCGAAGACTTGAAGACGTATTGAATACAAAACGTAGACATTATCCTTCATATTGATGTTTATAACTATTGACTATGATTTGTTCCATTTCTATCAAGTTTGTACAGTCGTATATATTTAAAATATAACATACGAATTTTATTTACATGGCTTTAGTATTTAGAAGACTTGATCATTATCTATGATCAAAGTATCAAGAAAAGGATATACATTAGTTGTTTCCACAAATTATTGTATTTACAAACGTGGTACAATTTTTTATACTTTCGTGATTTCGACTTAACACTAAATTGATTAGTGCTGAACCTTCAACTTGAAACTGTACTTTGAATATCGTGTTAGAAATCAATTTCTTTGACATGTATTAAAGACAGTTGAACTCGAATTAAGTTTTGAATTCAGACTAAGGATTCAGTATCGATCCCAAGTTCGGATCTATCTCAGGATCGATCCCAAATTAGGATGATCCTGATTGTACTTTCACTTGTTTGTACACTTTTGAGTTGTCCATTTCTCTTTGATTAATGGATATCGAGATGTATACAAGTTAGAACATAAAAATGCATATGTCAAGAAATATTGAACCCGTATTTAACTTCAATATATTATAGTTCATATTTATTCCTTTGATATTCAAGGAAAGATGATGCAGATCGAAAGCGTTAAAATATGATAAATTTTTGCAGTGGAGTAAAATCGAAAAGTAACCGATAAAATAGATAGAAATTGATAGAAGTTATTTGATCTTCAAAGAGATATCCTAAAGACTTCGTTAATTCACTACGAATAACGACTATAGATATGAGATTAGTATTCAAACTTCGAGGTAAACCCCCAACTATGAATAAAAATCAAAATAAAAAAACTCAACAAGTTTAATGAAAATAAAATAATTTAATTTAATCAAAAACTCCCTTAATTTTCGTTTTGGGATTTCTTTATATAGATAACTCTTACTAAACAAACTCTAAACTTATCAAAAACCTATAAACTTGTTTCCCAATGTATCTACTACCTTTAGTTAACTTTCCTAACTTATTAGAACTCTTAAAACAAACTTCTAGACTCTTCTACAATTACCCTAAATAATAAATCCGAAAATTAATTATTTTTCTACCAAATATAACATTAATAAGATATAAATAATAATAATAAAATAATGGATTTATTTACCATAAATCTCCCTCTATCATTCTAACGGTGTTGGAGAAGATTCGTCCTTGAATCTTGCCGGTACCATGTTCTGCATGTGTAACTCGTTGATGACAATCTTCATACACATGAATTGATGTTGTAAAAAAATATTTATGCACCGTATAGAAGCATGAGGCATGATGGAAGCCCAAAATGGATCTTCATAAGTTGATTCAACAAATTCTCTCTTGTTAGATAGATATGAGAGATCATTTGCGTATCACAATAATCAACAACTAGCTTACTCTCGGGTAAAAACAACTCATCAATATTTCTAAATCAATAAGTTTATCAGGATTAGATGACTCACCATGAAACTCATTAAATCATGTGAAACTTCTTGGGACTGTTTTTCTTTGTCAGAAACAGGATGTTCTTCGCCTTTTTGAGAAGAAAATTTCATATCCTCCTCATCATCGGGATGTTTATCAAAGATCGGAGTTCTATATCTCTCAACAATAACTTGATTTTGTGCATCATTGTCATGACGGAAAAACAAGTCTTCAACGTCGTTATTTGCACTATTATTTTCTTCTATAAGCGAGCATGGTTTAGATCGAGATTTTAGTGACTTCTTCAGATAACATTCTATCACTTCCAGAATCTCCTTCTTTGATTTGATCAGATATTCACATCTTCTCGCATCTCGTCTTGATGAAAATTTATTAACCCTAAATACTCGTCTTAGTAACATCTTATTAACCCTAGAATCAAACTTTGCTCTGTAACCAACTGATGCAGACTGGAAGCGTGTAAAGATGATAATAATCGCAGCGGAATAGAATTATTGAAAAGTAACCGGTAGAATGGGTAAAAATCGATAGAAGTTAGTTGATCTTTAAAGAGATATCATAAAATCTACGGGGTTATCTAGACTTCGTTAATTCACTACGAATAACGACTATAGATATGAAATTAGTATTTAACTTCAGGTAAACCCCCAACTATGAATAAAAATCAAAATAAAAAAACTCAACAAGTTTAATGAAAATAAAATAATTTTAATTAATCAAAAACTCCCTTAATTTTCGTTTTTGGAGCTCTTTATATAGATAACTCTTACTAAACAAACTCTAAACTTATCAAAAACCTATAAATTTATTTCCGAAGGTATCTACTACCTTTAGTCAACTTTCCTAACTTATTAGAATCTTAAAATAAACTTCTAGACTCTTCTAAAATTACCCTAAACAATAAATCCGAAAATTAATTATTTTTCTACCAAAAATAACATTAAAAAAATATAAAAATAATAATAAAAAAATAATAGATTTATTTTCCATAAATCTCCCTCAATTACAAGATCCTATTAATATCTTGAGATACATTTTCGAATTCATATTTGGAATCGATATTGATGTGATTTCCTTTCCCAAAAGATTGCATATAACTAATTAACTAATTTAGCAAAGTTCATTTAATTGCACCTAGATAATATTAGTTGTCATACTAGTAGGATAACTTACATATTAATATTGGAATATATTCTAAGATTTTGTGACATCATTGTGTGTTAAAAAAATTCCAAAGAATATCAAGAATATTCTTAACTTTAGAAATAATATTAATTGGATATCTTTGAGAATTTTGAAATTAGGTTCCTTGGTTTCCAATCAAAGCCTTGGTCATAAAACTATAAATATTGGAGCTTTATATTCTTATAAACTCATCTCATAACACAGCGAGCCGTCTGAAAGTTAATTCAAAAAAATTAGTAATCTGATTAAATTTTGGGTGAAGACTTGAGTAACTATTTTAAAACCTTCTTTGGGATCAAGAAGCTCTAGTACTACCGTTTGAAGGAAACTAAGAATCGCACATTTAGTTTCTTTGTTTATACTTGTTTATAGAAGTAACAGTATATTTATCTTCAATAGATATTCTCATTCATTCCATGGTCCTTCTCTTCCGCAATAAGGGCACTCGAGGATTTCAAATATTTGACTATCGTAGACTTAAGTGATTCTAAATCTATGTGACAATCAATAGAGGAATCAAGTTATTTGAGGTTGTTACTTTTGAAGATTAATTGAGAAGACTTTGGTTCTTATTTTGATCTTGGTGTGACTCTCTATGACTTGATTCTTTGGGATTTACAAGTTTTTTATTTCAAGAAACATAAGTCTTGTGAGATTTACAAGTTATTTGTGTTTTTATCATAAAAGGGAAACCTTGTATTCAAGATTAGTTATTTCGATAATAATTTTCTTTATTAATCTCTTAACCAGTGAGGGTTTTCAATTTGGTATATCATTGGATTACAAATCTTAAACGAAAGATCCTTGACTTAAATTATCATATACTTTCGAGGTTTGATTAGAAGTTGAGTTGGTTACCAAACAGGTTGATCTTTTACTATTTGGAATACGATCCAAAAGAATCTTGTCTTACTAGATTGGTAGCAGAAGTTGATAATCATTAAGGAGGTCTATTAGATCTATTCATGTAAAATAACATATGTTCTACTTGGATATATAGTTTTCCAACGTATATAGAGAATGGAAATTCTGCTAGATATTTCCCAAATTCAGGAATATTGTTGAAGCTGAGTAACTAGGGGATTAGTTTATTCATCCTCAAAGATACGAGGTTGTACTATAAACATAGGGTAGCGGCTTAATTCATTGAGTATTGAAATCTGGATTAGGTCCCGGAATTTTTTTACAAGTTTATAGTTTTCCTCATTAACAAAATTCTGGTGCGTGTGCTTTACTTTATTTCCACATTGTAACCGTCTTTATTATAATTAAAGTAATTGTATTAGTACGTTAATCACCTTGCTGATTTTGATTATTAATCTTTATAAGATCGAAAAGATATACAAGGTATGACTATATAGGTTGAACCGAAAAAGATTTGTGGCGTACACGGTCCCTTTTTCTTTTCAGTTATTCTACGGTCGGTGATAATATGTGATTAACAAGAGATAAATGAATATGTTAGTTTAATGTTTTTCTAGTAATGACGAAAGTTTTCCCAATCTTCTTTTTCTTCTTATTGTCGTTTTGATCAATCTGATCCTCTTATTATTTGCTTTTACTTTTGTTTAGCTAATGTGATAACATTAATTACACAATTCCTTATGGGAACAACTCTTACTTACTGCTACTCAACCCATTAGTGTATTAGCGGGTAAGGGCATATTTTTGGTAGGTTTGACACGCCATCAAGTTGCCATATGATTTTCGTTATATGTATGAAAGCGTTCATTTTCTCCCTTTACTTGGCGCCAAAAGATGTTAGTGGAAAAATAATTAACTCAAGAATCTTTGAGATTTGTGTAGTTTGATTGAACCCTCCATAGATTGTTGATGAAATGTAGGGGGTATCTGCAAAGACAGTTCGATGTTCAAGTAAGAGAGAGTTGTAAGCAAGTTAGTAGAGGAGAAAAGGA
This sequence comes from Papaver californicum, assembly GCA_023531435.1. Lineage (NCBI taxonomy): Eukaryota > Viridiplantae > Streptophyta > Magnoliopsida > Ranunculales > Papaveraceae > Papaver > Papaver californicum. Next base: position 5,433,130 of record JAJJMC010003761.1, on the reverse strand, counting down.
ATATAAATTGTGTATCTTTAGTGTTGGAATTCAACCTATATTTTATAGGTAGAAAATAAATCTAGTTACCTGGGATATATAGTTAACCACTTAAAATTTGTATCTATCATATTTAAACATTTAGATTTGTATCTATCTTATCATATTTTAGTTGAGATTTGTGGTTATTTTGAATAACCATCAAGATTTATATTTATTTTATTTCCTTTCAATTAGGATTTGTAGTTATCTTAAATAACCACCAAGATTTATACCTATTTTGAGCCTCTTTCTGTTATGATTTGTAATTTCTTTAAATAATGCTCAGATTTTGTCTATCTTAATAATTGTATCCCTGATCTTAACAAAGAGTTCTTATCCAAATCTGATTTTTTTGTTGGAGGACAAGTTGTGCTTAACATTCCAGAATATGGGTATTTAGAGACTAGAACATGGGTCCATTGTTAAACAAATTTTCTTTTAAGCCGAAAGGCTTGTTGGGCTTCCAAAATAACTATTTATTGCAGTTGTGGAGTAGGTTGTGTATCTTACACGGGTATCGTTTATGAGGGCACAAATATCGTTCCCTCTTAATTCTCAACCTTATTTTGGTGCCCAGCTATTCAGAAATTAAGGATCGGTACCTGTGCTAATTATTGATTGTCAACACTTCTATTTGACCCGATTATTTTGTTTATTTTGTTTATGTTATAGTATAGTTTTTCTTCATTTAACCATTTTACTTATTTACTCATATCCTTTTAATTAATTTATTTTCAAGCCTCAATTTTTATTATATAACAATTTCGCTTTTTTCTTGGACCTTCTAAAATAAAAAAATCGTCAATTTTTTTATATTTGTTAACTTAAATTAAATAAATTTTTGAATGGTCCGAAGGAAAAAGTAAATGAAGGTCCAGGTACCAACTCTTAATTCTGAAAAACTGTATACTAAAATAAAGTTTCTGTCAAAATCTGGATACCAAAGTATCTCACTAGAGGAATTTATTAGTGAAAAAAGAAAAAAAAACATAAAAAAGGGGGGCTAAACCTGACCGAGAAAAGCAACAACAACAAAAAAAAAAAATTATAGGAAGTTAATGAAGATTTGCCGCTTCTCATAGCTGAAGGAATAAAAGAAGGTGGTTGATCCATCATCAAGTTCCTGAAGTAGCACCCCATGTAGCTAGTAAAATCAGCTACAAGTTGGTTTATTAGGGACTAGTAAAAGGAGATTGGATAGTACCGGAAAAGTTACCAATAACTTTGGATTTATCAATCCATGATGCATAATATTTCAAGATATTATAAGTTTCATAATGTCTTCGGAGTACTCGAACGATATTGCAGATTCTTCCAAACACTGATCTTTCTCTTCCCAAGTCCAGCTCTGATTCAGGGATATTACACAAAAAATATACTTCCTCTGTTTTTAGAAAAATGTTATTATCATTTTTTCATTCTAACCTAAAAATAGATTAATTTAAAAAAATAATAGTAACTTTTTTCCTAAAACGGAGGAATTATTAATTATTTGTAACCTCAAATTTAATTGGGTTTACTCTATAAACAATCCTGAATAAAAGAATTTTACTTATAAACAGTCCTGAATAAAAGAATTTTACTTACTTGAGCAACTTTGTTTAGCTTTTCTTTGACATTCTCTAGTAGTTCTGAAAGCTCCCCATTCCACTTATAGGATTCCAATTCCTTGTTCTCGAGTAACTTCTCAGATGCCTGAACCTGATAATTAATGAAACATAAAGCTCTAAATATATATAGCTAGACTTTGAATCTATTTCCGTTTAATTACCATATGCATTCATATATTACCCTTTTACCAAGCATTCGACCACCGGCTGTGAGCCCGAAATAAATAAGGTAGAAATGGCAAAAGATTGCTTTAGGATTCTTCACTGCTATTTCCTCCAGATAGGACGCATATGAAATCCCAAAGGTAGTTGGTGATGGAATATTTTGAATTCCTATCTGTTCACTAAACCACTCCAAATCTTTAGCTAATGATCCTGACCTTTCTAATCCTGTATTTCTCAGCTCTTCATCTACATGAAATAAAAATAGACATATATGTGTGCAATATAGCGCTGTGGGTGGTTATTGAATCATTAACAAATTTCCTAGGAGGGGTTTCATGCCATATTTACTTACAAGAAGAATAGTCTGCATTGGTGAGGATTTTCTCAAGTGCATCGTACATAACTTTGCTATCAACTAGAAACTTAACATACCCATGTAATGAAGGCTTCTCTTTCATCAAAGTCTGGGCCATTGTTGCGTTATAGCCCCCAGTTCTCAATGGATCTTTTACGTGTAATTTCATTGCCACGGATCATAGTTCCTCTGCGAATGTCATTTGTTTCTCCTTATGATATTCGTCTTTTTTGTTCATATTAGCTAAGGCAATGACGCCACGGTATATTGATGGCATATGTAACATTCTCCCATGACTATCATTCTTACTCTCCCATAGAGCAGAATGATTCAGTTTCAGCGACGACAATGACAACTTATGGAAACCATGACGGGTTTTCATTAGATCATGAGAAACATAAGTGATACTAATACTGGAATCAATTCTGTTTAGTGTTTTTTCGCGAATGAGATTTGTTCGAAAGGAATTGAGGTTGAGATACCAATATTTTAGAAGTAGCCATGAAATAAGATAACAATACTTATTTCTTGAAGAGAAACGAAGAACAAGAATAACAACTGCTACAAAGATAGAAAGATAGAAAGGAAGAGAGTATACAAGATGGAGTAATGGAAATGTATCCACCTCCGGTATTTATTGTAGACTACATCATTGATATATACTCAATAAGAGTTACAAAGTAAACTCCATGAGCATAAAATATGTGGTATTTGCATGCAACTCGCAAATCAACTTCCCATCAAGGCAGACCAGACACGCCATGACTTTAAAAGATAAAAGCATTTAGCTCAGAAATACCAAATTATCAACTTTTAGTATTGTTTAGAATTCAAAACTCAAACAGTGTTAAGTCTTAGCAAAACAAAATCCTTATAACTCGGGTATGATATCAATTTGGATCATGCAAGTTGCAAATTAGATCACTTCACATGCATTTGTAAGATAATATATATACAAAACCTTGCGTCTCACAGAAGCGAGAACCAAAATAAAATTTACTTAGTTTTTTTACTTCATTGACTTATAAAAATGGTTTCAAGTAGGTAATCCCATACTAGCTTCTCCACTTTAAGTAGAAATACAATTTCCAAAAGAGGAAGAAATTCCTACGCTGGATGAAGTCAGTCCTACAAAAGTGGGAGAGTGGTAGGATACCTGTCTGAAAAACATTTACTGAAACTCAGATCGAAGTATGGTTCCACCGATTTTGCCAAGTGCCTATGCTCGGCTAAAAACTGGTGCTGGTTGGGAGAGGTGTGCTAATGTACTTAGATGATGAAACCGACTTCCCATGGTTCATGTGCATGTTGCTTAGGGTATCAAATGGCGTTTAGAATATGGAACGATCTCAAGACTGATGATTACGAATGTAGGTACAAGACTGAAAACTGTTTTTGGTCAATGTGGCATCCCTTATTAGATATGAACTGTTTTCTGCATTCACTTGGTAAATTTCAAGTAAGCCACACAACCATGGTATGATCGCTACTTCATCTGAGGTGATACAAAATGACCACAAAAAAGTAGACCGGACAACAATATCCACTTAATGTAGACGGGGCGAAACAAAGTCGACAATATCACCAAATTAAATAGACGAAGGCAATACAACATCGTCATAATATTAGGCAAGGGGGATACAAGATCACTAACATTGACATGATTCTTAAAACAGCATCCAACCAACAAACAAAGATATAATCACCGAATCAAATACTTTCATTTACAAAAGTTCTTGTTCATGACTTCATTTGCCTTCTTTTTCCTCATTTAAGTCTATCCTTCCTTAACCTCTCAAGCTCTTTCACCATTTGCCAATGCTCTAATGAGAGACTCGTCTCACCAAAGCTAGCGGACATAAGACGAGCCATTGTCAGCCACCTACAATATTCAAACACCCTTGCTCAAAAACTGAACCATACCAATCCAATGGGAAAATATAAGCCCAGCAAATAAAATTAATCAAGAAACCTGCTGAAGTCGCTACTTCCTAAACTTCGATCTTCTTGCCTAGCTTCAACCAAATCATTCTCGATAACCTGTAATTCAAAAATTCTCTTTTTGGTTTAAATGGTTCAAATGCAAAAACAAAATAATTTTCAGATAACAAATTTTACAATACCTTCTGTAACTCAGGGTCAATAACATGTGGTAGTGATCTTAGAGAGGCCAAATACCACCTCCAAGCTTGCAGGGCATTTGCGTCTGCATTAAGAGGCGAACCCACACTAGAAGGTTGAAAGGGTAACACCAAATCAGCTGGTAAAATATTCGATTTTCCCTCAGAGAGTACTAGTAATTGCACATCAGAAGACATTTCCAATTTATAGTACTCGAAGTCGTATTCCACCTGACATAAACAAATAAATATTCAATAAGTTTCCAACAAATCAGTATTTGCCCAGTTCTCACGCTTCTAAGACTCCACAATTTGATGCTCAACAGATGCTGGATTATTATAAAGATGCGTTAGTATTAAAGGTACATTTTGCAACTCCACCAGACTCTTAAGAACCTTCACATTCTCAACCCCCGTAGAGTTAAGGGTCCCTGGATTCAGTTGAGTTTCGTCAAGGATTAAGTGGGTACCTTCAGCAAGCTGCAAACTTCCAGTGATAAGCCTGAAGCAAAAGAAGAAAAACCTATTAGGTCCTGGTTATACGAGAAATAGCAATGTCATATAAAAGAAAAACTGAGGCTTACCTGTTTGCCTTGTAATCTTTCTTAGGGGCAAGTGAAGCAGTGTTGAGATACTCCACCGTTAGAGGTAGAGCTTGAGTCAAAGGTAAGAGACTCTGGATCACAAGATTAAGTTGATTCCCGAAAACGGATACAGTTTCTATGGTAAAACCTGTTAGATTTAGCGATAGCTTCCCAACAGCAACAGTGTCAACCCTAGCGTGTACCTGCTTATGTAATAAAACATTTAATTAAGTGGGAACTAAGATCAGGATTTCGTATCAAGTTAGCTACACTGGAAGGAAATATATTGTTACTTCCCAGCTAGAGCATCCATAGCTCAACAGGAAGAACAATTACCTTGGATAGGAGATGCAACAAAACAGATTGAGCTGCTACACCATCGTTACCAAGAACAGCTGTAAGATACCCAACTAAGGATTCCCTTATCCCTCTAATAACATAGGGTACTCGCTGTAAGATTGAAGTGAAAAGGCATCAGTAACAAACACAAAGCAAATAAAAACAGAACAAAAAGGCACAAGTGTTTATTGAATTTTAGGAAAAATAACTGACATTTCTGTAAAACGTAAAATCAAGGCTCGTGCAGACTAATTACCTCAGTGACAGGGGAACCACAGAGGAAATCTTGAATCGAAATTTTCTTATGTATTAAACAATGAAGTCTTGCTACCTGTCCACAGTATGTTTCAAACACGAATTAACTCACAGCAAAGAGATGGACAATAGGTTAATTACTTAATGAGACTGCTAAAATGTGGTTGACTGCTTTTTCGGCCCAGATATCATGTTTGAAAATCACCAGGAAATTTCAACCATGAGAAAACTAAGTCATTTTTCTGAGTACATAACTATTTGAGTGAATCAACAAACCTTGTTTGGAGGCAAATTGACCAGCTCATCTTCAAAAAGGGCATCTGACTCATTAGTCTCATCCTTAGAAGCTACAAGCTCTGGGTCGAAAGTGAACACACCAACAAACTCAAAGACATCATTCAGCTTCAATTCAGTTTCCGGTGAGTCATATATCTGCATATATACAGTTTAACTGAAGAACATCAAATATCTTCTCGAACCGGGAGACAGAAAAGTGATCGAAGGGAATATATTCATTCTTATGACAGATAAATATATGGTTCTTTTGGTTGGAATATTGTGCAATCTGAAACAAGAACAAAAAACCTTTTATAGTCTTTTTTGTAACTAAACAAATACATTTTCAGCCTTTCAGTTACCTTGACTAGACATGAAAGAGATTTTGAGTGGAAATCAGGAATCACGCTTTGCATGGAAAAGGTCTCTCCAATTTCCAATTCACGAGACTCAGACGCTTGGCAAGGGAGTCCATCTTCTCGCTGTTAAGAAGAAAGAAACAACTAAATGTTGAAGCACAACTGAATAAGACTATCAAATCTGATGTTGTTCAAGGGAAAGCTCTGAGCACAGAGAATATGCAATTTTACCATCTTTTTTGTGCTTGATGGTGAACCTTTCACTTCATGATTGGATATCTGCCAATAATAAGCACATCAGGAAGGTAAGAAATGGGAATTTCAGTTATTGTTGGGCGGATGTCAGCATCAGTTAACAAATAAAAGACCTCTCAAAAAGTGACAAAACATACATTGAAATCCATATTATCTACAGTTGTATCGTCATCTCTCCTTCGCTTCTCTCCATGTTGAGAAGCCCAGTTATCGCACCTGTTTAAAGCTGCTTCTGATGAAGCAGCAGCAGCCGATGAAGAAGCCTCCACAACCCAAGGACTTTGTCCTGGAACCTACATTGAACAAAAGTAAAATCAACAAACCTATACACATGATTTGAGAACAAAATTGACACTTCAAATGTTAAATCAATAAAAAAAATTATGACCGAGATACATTTAAATGGATTTGCCATTTGCTAGGATTGATGGTTACTTGACAACCAGCACAATTCAGTACATGAAAAACGCCAATCATAAAGGTTCAATCTTTTTTCTTTCAACTAAATATCTTAAGTATATAATAGGTCACCGGCACACAGTAAAAAAGACGGCGTTCCCACATGCTCATTTCTGATGACGAACTCATAGGGAACGAAGCAACATCTGTAAACTTGTTTGTCCTCCATGTTGATCCATCCTATAAAACAACCCCAAAACTATTCCCATTTAGTATATTCAGGTAAGAATTGAAAGAACCCCCAAATCGAAAAAAACTAAAAGGTAAAAGCAAAAACCTTGAAAGCCCCAACATATAACTCATTTCCCAGCATATCTTGTATCATTCCTCTAAATCGAACCAACGAGTTCGGCTTAATCCGATCGATACTCGAGGAATCAAGAATCGGAACCTTCAAAAACAAAAACAAAATATTTAGGGTTTTGTTACATTGAAATTACACAAAATAGACTTATTGTTTTTAAATCGAATCAAGAAATAAAAACTAGGGTTTGAAGGATATACCTGAGAGATGCAATTTTGATCAAAGAGGCACTCCTTCAAAACTTCAACTGCACCCCAATCTTTGCCGTTGAAAGTTGTTGGATCAGAACCAGATGAAATTGCTCTTTCAAATGTTATCCTTACAGCACCGAGAGGGTTAGCAAGACAATCGAAAGGAATACCACCCATCTTCTCTGCTCTGCTCTCCTCTGGATTATTGGCGGGAATGGAAATAGGATAGGCGCGGATGAGTTTCTCCATTTTAAGTAGGGATTAGGGTTTTCGCGCCAAATCTCGAGTTCCCGCCATTTCGATATTGATGTGATGGATCGAGCCGTCCATCGGTTAGGTATGGTGGATCATCATAGTCAAAGCATACCTTGGGCTTGGATACTGATATTCCGATACGACCAGATTAAGTGAATTTAGATGCGACCGGTCAATCTAAAACTTAAAGGCCTAGATAAATAAAGTTTCCCGTTAAACGGTGAGAAAATTTTTATTTTTTATTGGCCAAAATAATGTTTTTGTCACTTTTTTGAAACGAGAATTTTAGTAAAGACATTTGGTATAATTTAATTGGTGCAAATATTTAGGGGTTAAAGAAACTCATTCTCTTATTAGTTCTTTTGTTTAAAATTAATACACTTCGTTTATATCCAATACTTAATTGTACCTGGTCAACGTCACCTACAGTGGGTGGGCAACACCGCAATCAACGATTTACATCAAAACCAAATTCAATTTGGAATTCGTTAGTATTAAACCTACCATATTCAGAAACCGTGACTACGTTAGCAAACCCAAAAAAAAGGTGTAAACCTAACAGTTTTATCACGATGGGACGGGGCGGGGCGAGGCCCCGCCACACCAAATAAAAAATAAAGGATAACATTGATGAAAAGTTAAATATGCCCCGTGCGTAGCACGGGCACAAATCTAGTAAAATTAACAATTTTGCACGTTTGGTGGATGATATCTCCAGATCTTTTAAAATCCTGTTTTGAGGCATACAAAATGATTACCCTATCTAGTGTATGTTTATAAGGGGTGTCCTAGCTGCGAGAGGTGCCTTATAAATGAGAGTCATTCATTATGTTATCCTTATATAATTAAAATTATATAAATACCCTTCAACAAAATTAAAACATAAACCTAATCAAATCAAATTAAATTCAAAATCATTTCAGCCCTTTTTTCTTCTCATTCACAGCAGTTAAACCTCTTTTTTTTTCCTCCTCGTTGAGTTTTTTTTCGTCGAAGATTAATCGCTCATTCCTAAAACTTTGATCGTCGATTAAAATCAAAACTATATAATACAACCACTAAGTAGAACGAAGTGTTGCGCTAGAGATTTACTTCCAGATCCGAGAATTGGAACCCAATTCAATTAAGCAAGTACTCAAGCAAGTGAAACACAAAGTGGATTGAACGAGTTTGAAAAGCAAAATCAAACCACTGATTGCTCGGAAATGTATATTATAAGATATTTACAACAACCCATCTTGTTTTTCTTTGTTTTTATTTTGTTTGATCGATTGATTAGTATTTAATATATGTTTTTAGGTTTTTCATATCTAAGTAAATTTCGCAAAAACCCTAGGATTTAATATCCGAAGCTACCCTAGTTCTTAGTTTTCTTAGTTTCAGAAGAACAGTTCGGCTTCTATTGAAATCAATATTTTTAGCCGAACCAAGGGTATAGTTCATAAAATAATGAGTTTGGCTGTTTCGATTTAGCTATATTTCCAGCTAAAATTTGGACTTAAGTTACATTAATTTGATACTTGTTGGTTCGGCTAATAATTGAGGTGTCCAAATAGTAGCCGGACATTTAATTGTTGCTTAAACTTTAAAGGTTTAGAGAACATTGAAGTTCGCCTGATTCAATTTTTTTAAATTTTAACCGAACTCTTTGATTTATTAGCCGAACAATATTTTTCATAGCCAAACTTTTATAATTGTTTAGTCGAACCTTATATGTTTGATGTACTAATTACATTTTCTACTTTCTATTAGGATACAATCCAAAGATGGAAGTGAAATTGTAACTTCAAAGAGAACTCGGCAAGAACCCGTAGGTCCAAGTGGCGGTGGTGCATCCGATGCCGATATCGGAGATGACCATGAAGGAGGAAGTGGTAAAAGAGATATCAAAAAAGGTTGTGAAAATGGTCGTGGAGGTGGTCCTCAATGAGGATATCTCTATGAATAAATATGTTTCGTTAAACATACTTTGATATTTTGGATGTTAGTTTATATGGTATTTATTAGATTTTGTTTTGTATTTATGTTTTGGATGTTAGATTATCATAGTATTTAATAAAACTCATTCTTTTCTTTTAAGATTTGTTTTTTTTTAATGAATGGCAGAGTCAGGTTTGGCTACTAATATAAACCAAATAGCAGCCGAACCTGACAACTTTATAAATAATTTCCTGTATATATCAGGTTCGACTACTAATCTAAACTAATTAGTTGCCGAACTTTTATATGTAGGACTCAAAAATATATTTCATAGAGGTTCGTCTGCTACAATATATAAAATAGAAGTCGAACCACTGTTTTTTCAAGGTTTGGCTGATTTGATAAGAAAGTTTTATAGACGAACCTATGACTTATGTATTTAATCAATTTACACTATAAGGTTCAGCTAATAATGAAAAACAAATTTGTAGTTGAACATCACACTGGAGGTCGCCAATTATGAACCAATCTATGTCAGGTTCGACTAATAATAGTACAAGTACGAACTAGCCGAACCCAATATTTTACAAGTTCGGCTACTAAAAGCAAAAGTATGAATTAGCCGAACTTAACAATTTAAATTCAAACTTAGGTTCGACTTTATAATTACCAGTCGACTGTTCTTCGCGCGTTAAGTTTGGCTGGTAATTTTATAGCTGAACCCAAGACTGAAAATTGAAAAAATTCAATCTCTTGATGAATTCAACCTAAAAAAAGGTGATTAAATATCGTCTACAAGTTTAGTTGTGTATTGTTAGCATAAGGTTCCTTATCAATGTATTCATCTTCTGGATTTGATTCATAAAAATCATCATTTTGAGCTTTAAGTTGAGTTTGAGTTTGAGTTTGAGCAAAATCATTCTCATAATCAAAGAGTAAGCCAAATCTAGATCATTGTTGTAGTTGATGTGTATTATATTGGGTTTACGAGATTAAGATTCTCCTTCCATTTGAATCACTCATTTGTCACTTTAATCATACAAATCTCAAAAACTCTAAGTTTTTTTTTCACTTCTTCTTCTTCATCTCAAAAAACTCAACTTTCTCATGCAAATCTGATTTTCTTACTAATGTAACACTAATAATTTAATAAAACATTACCAATTAATCATTATTATTAACACATAATCATTAACATTAACATTAACACTAATTGAGTAATGGTATAATTGTCATTATAAAAAAGGTTGATAAGGGGTGGTGGGCTTTTACAACCTAATGACCTTATATTGTTTTCATTAGGTATGCCTCAAAAGTTTTATGTATGCTTCTGTTTGTAGGTAAAAACGATTTAAGGGTAAAAGCATAAATGGTGAAGAATACTAATGCTAGTCGGAGCAAATGTGGGATCAAGTTATGCCAGTTGAAGCAAGTCGCTTGAAGGGAAATCGATTAAAGACCAAATCGCTTAAACATCATACATTTGTACTGTATAAGTACCTTTAAGATTTGAGGAATCAATCTGTACGAAAATAGCCTAAATCAAGAAAGAGAGTTCCAATTTTGTTTCAGCCACAAAAAAAGGAGAATGGTTGATCTGTAGGGAGTGAAGTACAGTTTTCTGAGAATCTCTGAGATGATAGTTATATGATCATTCAAGCTCTTGTGATATAAAATTCTTGTCATTTGTCAATAGGTTGAAGAACCTATTTATAACAGAAGAAGTTAACCCATTGATCTCATAAGTGGTAGCAGCTGTAGAGGAGTTAGATAGTAGAGAAGTTGAGATCGTGTGTTGATAACCAACTCCATCGTGTTAGTGGGACATGGCAGTTGTGCAACCACTATTCCCCTCACTCCTTTAACTACCGGCACGACTTTATACCTTCTCATCATAGGTGTATTATTGCACCACACGTGTTGGAGGCCGTCAAACCAAAACCCTAGTGAATATACCCCCATGTGACAGATTGATGTCTCGAGCATGGTTGAGTCTACTTTGTAGACGTATATTAATCGGTTCGTCATTGACCTAGCTAGACTGCTAATCTTAGCATATTGATAAGTCTAGCATGTTGATTCATAATAGACGAAGCATAATTTGTATGCAGAAACAAGAAGTGATGCTTCATGGATCATAGACGTATAGAGTCTAATTGATGTTGACACTGGTAGTTGTGTCGTATCATCATGTCCGCTGAGGAGCAATGATATTCGAATGATGCTTTTCGTTCGAGCCTCAAGTCACGTAAGCGTTAGGTCGTGCGAGCACTAAGTCGGGTGAGTGCTAACAATTGTAAGATATTTGGTTTCGTCAATAAGACAAAATTGAAGTTATTTTAAATATTGGGAGCGAGACCAATTGAATCAAACCTTAATATGTCAGATGAGTCAATGGCATATGAACCAGTGACAGGCGATCAATGCCAAATGAACCAATGGCAGACAGACCAATGGTAGATGAGTGACTAGTGGAAAGAACAATTAGAGAAGAGGGAGAATCCCAGAGAAGGATGACCGACCAGGGTGGTGGACCGGTTAAGGATAGGTCCAACTATTGACTAAACACGAATTTGATAGCCAGTGAGACTATGCTTCGCGTATCATGTCGTCTTTTTAGCAATATTTTGATAATATTTAAAAGAGAAGATTTGGTGTAAAAGCAAATTGGTATGAAGACCAAAATTTAAGCAATATTAAAATAATAATCTTTTAATTAAATGGTAGCGGGACCATTCTATGTAGCTTTGCAAAGCTACAGTATTTGAAGTAAGAGAGTTTAGGCTTTGGTAGAAAGAGCATAAGAGTTTCAATGGAAGGAGTAGTCCTAAAATAAAATAATAAAGTTTTGAAGAAAATATGGGAGAGGGGACCGGCAAGGGAGGCCGGCCGGTTGGCACCGGTCCCACAATCTACCTATTTTTTGTATTATTTTGTTTCCTTCCCTTATTTGCTCTTTGCGGCTATAATCTCTTCGAAACTATATGCTCTTCGCGGCTATAAGCTCTTATAAGCTATATGTTAGCCTTTCACGTCCAAATTTCTTAGACGTGACATCCTTTAGTAAAAATGATGTGGATTTTTCATATGATGTCCGTTTTCGAGGATCATCCCCAATTCAAAATCGAAAGATTGCTGGCTATTTCCCTACGCGATAGGAATTAGGTGTCGAGCTCGTTTCGGTCATCAAAACGGAGCCAACAGTATCCCTCCAGATGAAATTCTGACAGTTTTCAGCTTGTAGTTGATCTAAGTTTTAGAATGTGTCTCTTAGACCGTTACTCAGACTAAGATGCGCTTTTAGTATGTTGTAGTGGACAAATAGAGGAACATATGTTGTTTAGAACATTTTGCCTCATTCAACACCCATTGTCACGTTTTTGCAAGGTGATTAGGATGATGTGTCAGAAACCAATATTAGGGTGGTTATATTTCAACCAATATTGAGATTTTTAAAGCAACCATCATTGTGAATGTGTTATTCAAGCTCGATTAATAGTTATTGGAGCCTTAGCTTTGCATTTGGCGTGACGGTGACCTAGTACATACACGAAGGTGTGATGTTTCGACTTATTGCATCCATGCGCAACTTGTTATGTGTTATGATGAATCAATATTATTCAATTAAAGTTTGAATATTGATGTAAAGTCACTCTAAATATTCAACCAGGGAATATAAAGAGGAATCGAATGGCTCTATACTAGTAGGAGACCTATCTGGGAGCATTGGAATCCACTTAGGAACAAAGCAGTGTTTTGGGTGTTTATTTTATATAGTCAGAAATCATCTGGGAAAAAGTTATGTTAGTGATACTATTGGGACAATATTGTTTTATACTACTGATTAATTCATCTAGGTTACCCTATCATTGTAGAGGAGTAAGCATTGAGTTGTACAGTACCAATGTTGTTTGTAGAATATTGAGAGCTCATCCAGGTGAGACTCTAATATCATATGTATATTTTTCAGAGAGAGTACAGGGTTAGATGAGATGCCTGTAGTGAGCGTTCCATATTTTAATTCTCTTGCGGAATATAAAATATGAATTTAATGCTTTTGATGTCAGTTCAGTAGCATATACAGAGTTTTATTATTTCTTTGATTCTACTGCTGGGTAAAGATGATTTTACTATTTTATCCCATGTTAAAAATCCACCATTTACATTAAGTCCCCTGCTTAGTGATGTACAATAATGTGACGGAATAAGCATTGAATGGTGATTTTTACTGACATAAGCAAAATAAATTAAAAAGCTTAGTCGTTAGATATTACCAGGGATTCTGATTTGATGATGCTCTAATGATGTCGAACAATCGTCCAAAGTTGAAAGACCTTTGAGGTGGAATCGCCGCTGAGAGTTTCATCTGAGGAGCACAGATTGATGAAGCATGACCAGGTAGGACTAGCATAGCAGAATGAGCAAATCCACTTCAGACTAAGTCCAGTTTGAATAATATTTATTTATTATTATTTTATTTGAGGAAATAGTTGGTTGTCGAGAGTGTTGAGACGATGTTGTCGTCAGAACACTAGAATGAGTGTTGAGGCAATGCTACCGTCAGAACATTAAGATTAGTGTTGAGGTAGTTGTACCGTCGAACACGAAGATGAGTATTGAGGAAGTGGTGCCGTCGAACACTAAGATGATTAAAATCTAAGCATTGATACGTATACAGAACAAGTTCAAGGAATTCCTTCGTGGAAGTTCTGCGACTTGTAACAAGTTCAGTGTTGCTCAATAAGAGACTTAATAAATATAAAACAATAGTAGGTCCATGCAACTCAACGGAGTGTGATCATGGATGAGTTCAGATTGCATTATTGATAAATTGACTTCAAGCACTGAAGGTCTATATAGATACTGTGAATATAATAATGAATCAATATGACTCAATATGACTCAGTATAAGTCTTAATATTGATATGTGTATATGGAACATGTTCAAGGGATTCAGTCGTGGAATCATTGCACCTGGAACAAGTTAGAATTGTTCTATGCTAGTAGATAATCCATCTAGGAGCTAGGTTCAAGTTGTTATATACTAGTAAACGATCTATCTAGGAGCTTTGTTATTCAAGAACAACGTCAAGGAATAGATTGGCACAAGAGTATGTTCTGAATATTTTGTGCAGTCATAGAATATTTGGTAGTATAGCAACAAATACCAGTGATATTCCGTGGACAGTAGTGTTCTATACTAGTGTGCAATACATCTAGGAGCTTGAGATTTAATATATGTATGATTTATAAAATATTTGGTAGTATAACAAGTACCAGTGATATTCTGAGGACAATAGTGTTTTATACTAGTGTGCAATACATCTAGGAGCTATCAAATCATTATAAACGGACAATATTGCTTTATACTAGTGTGCAATACATCTAGGAGTTGTCCAATCATTACGCTTCTACCCAGGTAGAGGAGTAAGCACTGAGTCGTACAGTACTAATATATATTCATATAAAATATTGAAAGTTCATCCAGGTGAGAGTCTAATATTATATATATATATATATTTATACATTTGCGGAGTGGCTACAGGTTCAGTGGGATACGCCTGTAGCAAAAGCTTTATACTTTAATTCACTTGCGGAATATAATATAAATTTTATGTTTCAGAAGCTCCGTAGTCAGCTTGAGTTGATACTCATGTCGAATGATTGCCTAAGAACAATGACCGGTGAAGTAGAACTAGCAAGGTTGAAAGAGCATCGTCTGGCTAGTCTATAATAATCTTGAACGAAATACGAATATGCATTGTTGTTGCTGTTTCTAGAAACAGACTCCTTCTAATAATCAAATTAATGATGGACTTCGAGTATCTTCAGAAGACGAAGATGGGAATCGACATGATTCCGAGTCACGCGAAGAGGATAATGACTCCAATCGCAATAACAACAATTCTACTTCCCGAATGGTTTGGGGAGCACCCAAGTGAGTGTTCATCTTGTACTATCTTAATAATAGCATAAAATTGTCCTTCAATGGTAGAATTGATGAAAATTTATGTGAATGAATGAAGAATTTTGTTATAGTTTGTCGTCAGAAAATTCAAATTGAGGGTCTTTATTGAAAACGCCGTAAAATATTCATATGGAGTCCGTTCTCAAAGATCTACCTCAAATTTTTCATTCGCAGGAGATGAGATATCTTACGTCGCGAAGGGATTTGAGTTTTGAGTTCATAAAGGGCCTCAAAAAGACGAAACAGTAAAAGTCAGGAAGAATTCAGGAACTTTCCAGTTGTTAGATAGTTTACCGTTTCGATCATATCTTTTAGCTCGTTATCCGACTGATGTGAAATTTTCATATGTTGTAGATAACATCAGAGTTTCGTATATAACTCATCCTTAAATTCATCACCAATTTCTCCCAGTTTGCAACTTTGCATAGGGCAGCGCAGAATTGCATCTGACGGGCTTGATGCAGAAACATTGTTTTATGTCTTTAGATCATTTGCTTGTATCTTGAATACTTGATGAAGGAATTTGATGTCATCGGTTCACTTGTGCTCTGAACCTCTTGTTTGGCGCATGAATCTGGTGCTTGCAGTACCATCTTTATTTTTGTGAGTTGTAGAAACATCACTTCTGAAACTTTATTGGGCATGGGACCATGATTGAGGTTGCTTTCAAGAGTAAATGATGCAAAGACCATGTTGGTGCGTCCTAGTATTAGCATGAAATGTATGATAGATGGTTAGCATAGACGGTCCGAGTGCCGGTCACATGATTTTGGACTGTGAAGCAGATCGTCATGGTCAGTGGACCGTCAGTCCCCAGTATTATCAACTCTTTTTTTTTTGTTCTTTCTCTTTCTCCTTTCCTGTTTATGGCTAGCAAAGTAAAGGACTTAGTAAAAAACTAGGTGGGTCCTGGTAAAGATTCCTAGGTGAAGAACTTGGCGGAAAGACCTAGGTGGACGTCGATCGACTGTGAAGGTTATGAATCTCGTATAGAAATTTTTGCTTACATGTCGTTCACTCGAGAAGCTGTAGAGACTTCATATGATGTCGTAATTCTATAGTTGACCCAAAATTTTGAAGCTAAGAGACTAAACTATCATATGCAAAAAGAATCACTTGATTTGAAGTTGTCTAGGTCAGTCAACCATGCGTATACATTTAGAACTTTTAATCCCGTGCAAATTTTCAGCTTTCATGGACTTGAGTGTAGAAGCAATATCTCTCCGCTCGTATGTCTTATTGATGCACCCTTTTGGTATGTTGTAGCAGAGACATAGATGAACATCTTTTGTTAAGGAAGCATTGTCCCATTTCCTACCGATTGGCATGTTTTTTTGAATCAATGGCATGAAGTGTGTTGTATCTCATTTGTAGAGGTCATGAGAACATCTTGTAGAAAATTTTGACTTGTGCTCATCCGTTGTGGAAGCTTTGGGATGGGTTTATATTAATATATTTCCATGTCTGTCTTGATATGAACCCTTTGTGCTTAGAGAATATCCATCGAGTAACATTTCCCAAGTTAAGGTGATACAGAACGAATGATTGATGAAGTTGATCATGAGGACGTTGCTCCTGAGAACATTGTTGATACTGAGACCACGATTGGTGTTGCTATAGAAATCATTATTGATGCTAAGACCATTGTAGACGCTAAGACCATGGATGGTGTTGCTCCAAAGACCATTCTAGATGATAAGACCACGACTGGTGTCAGTCTTATCTTTGATCCTCATTTAGTGATCCCCTGGAGTCATTACATGCTATGACTTTGATGTGAAATAACTTCGTCAGGGGATAGATGTTGTTGCTGAAGATAGTAGCAGCAACGATACAGTCTCCACCCAGGATGTGATCGGTGAGGATAGGAAATTTCTCATTCGTACAGAGGTTGTGATGTAGAGAGGTTCCATTGGTGATGTCACATCAGGTTTCAACGACTTGTCATGTGGGTTATATTGATTAAAATGGATTTGAATTGATCTTCCCAACAAGATCAAGTCCCCAAGTGAAGCCCAGAGGTGTTCATTCATTTGACAGGAAGATATATGTTGAAAGGCTTCGTGAAAATCTACAAATGAATGATGTTGCACCTGCAGGAGTCTTACCACGAGAAGAGTAAAGATTACTGATTGTAGTTCAGTTACATTCTGATCGAATGGGTCTTGAATCAGTGTATATAGTCACCAGGATACTCGTCATCTCAAGGAACAAAGGTGTTGGTGCTGATGAAGTGGCATTTGATCCATTCACCTCTGTAAGTTGATCTGTTGTCTCTTTGACGAATCTGCTGGCTCTTTGACCAATTTGTTTGCACTCCATGCGTGAGTGCATGCTGAAATGGGGATGGTGCTGCACGTTCAGGTTGTTGTGCTTTTAGAGGGGTGGTTTTCCCTTTGCTCCCTTCAGTAACAACGTTTATAGATGGTCGAAGATTGTATTTGCTTGTTGACGAGACGCTGATTGCTACGAGTCTCACGTGATTCTTCGACTTCGATGGATTTGGATTGCTGTGGTAGAAGAGTGTTTGGCTGCTTCACGGAGCTCTGAAAAGGTTTGGACTATGGACTTTTTAACATAGTCACTTGGATGCTCGTTGGTCCTCTGGAACATCCTTCATAGGTCAAAGAGAGTGATTTGTTCTGACACGAAGAAATATTTCTTGTAAAAGGCGTTAACCATTCCACACCAACTTGCAATGTTCCCTGGTGCGATGTTGTTGTACCAAGTATATGCTCTTCCAGTGAGAGATTTGGAAAACACTCCAAGGCGGAGTACATGATTATATTCATGTTCCCCTAGTGACTCCAAAAATCCTGAAATGTGTTCACCAGCATTCACAGTTCCATCATAAAATAAGAATGAAGGGGATGAATATCCCCTAGGAAGATGAATCCTCTGTTTTTCATAGGGATAAGAGGGTTGATGTTGATGAATAGCAGACGAATTCTCTTTTCTACTACTTTGGAAATTTTGTTTCAAATCTTCGCGAGTGACGAAGTTGGATTGTTGACTATCAGCGAGAATGTGAACTTCATCTTCGTCTTGAGCATGACCCCTCGAAGTGTTGGCATCAATGGTTGCTTCAAAAGTATTTCTAGTATGTTTTGTTGGTGATAATATCTTTGTAAGGGTCTTGAGGAAAGTGAGGACCTCCTTCTGAGTTGCAACCATCTCCGTTTGAGTCCTGGCAAGGGTTTCCTATATCTGCATTAAATCGATGATGGTAGAAGGAGTTTGTTTATCCCTTGCTTCTTCAATGTGCTGCTCATATGGAGGCGGAGTAACATTGTCGGCGTTGGTAACTAGAGAATTGTTACCCGGAGTACCACCAGTACTGGTACTGGCAGAATTCACGTTAGGAGTGGTTACTGAACCCGACCTAAGATTAACCATCTTGAAATTGAGGAAATTTAAAAATTGAGAAATTGAATTTGCAACTGAGAGATTGATCTCCCACTGTGGTCGCCAAAATGTTTGTGGGTAAAAACGATTTAAGGGTAAAAGCGTAAATGGTGAAGAAGACTAATGCTAGTCGGAGCAAATGAGGGATCAAGCTATGCCAGTTGAAGCAAGTCACATGGAGGGAAATCGATTAAAGACCAAATCGCTTAAACATCAAACATTTGTACTGTATAAGTACTTTTAAGATTCAAGAGATCAATTTGTGCGAAATTAGCCTAAATCAAGAAATGACCGTTCCAATTTCGTTTCGTACACAAAGGAAGGAGAAAGGTTGATCTATAGGGAGGGAATCAGAGAAGGTATTGAGATCAATGAAATTGAATTCCAGTGATGGTAAGATGTGTTGAACTGTTGTGAGGACGAAAATCAGAAGTTTGAGTTTTATGAGAATCTCTGAGATAATAGCTCTATGATCATTCAAGCTCTTGTGAGATAAAATTCTTGTCCTTTGTCGATAGGTTGAAGAACTTATTTATAACAGAAGAAGTTAACACATTGATCTCATAAGTGGTGGCAGTTGCAGAGGAGTGGGAGGGTAGAGAAGTCGAGATCGTGTGTTTATAACCAACTTCATCGTTTTAGTGGGACATGACAGTTGTGCGACCACTATTCCCCTCACTTCTTTAACTGCCGACACGACTTTATACCTTCTCATCATGGGTGTATTGTTGCACCACACGTGTTGTAGGCCGCCAGACCAAAACCCTAGTGAATATCCCCCCATGTGACATGATTGATGTCTCGAGCATGGTTGAGTCTACTTTGTAGACGTGTGTTAATCAGTCAACCGTTGACCTAGCTAGACTGCTAGTCTTAGCATATTGATGAGTCTAGCATATTGATTCATTGATAGACGAAGCATAAGTTGTATGCAGAAACAAGAAGTGATGCTTCATGGATCATAGACGTATAGAATCTAATGGATGTTGACACCGGTAGTTGTGTCGTATCATCATGTCCGCTGAGGAGCAATGATATTCGAATGATGCTTGTCGTTCGAGCCTCAAGTCGCGTAAGCGCTAGGTCGTGCGAGCACTAAGTCAGGTAAGTGCTAACAATTCTAAGACATTTGGTTTCGTCAATAAGACAAAATTGAAGTTATTTTAAATATTGGTAGCGGGACCAATTGAATTAAACCTTAATATGGCAGATGAACCAATGACAAACGAACAATGCCAGATAAACCAATTGCAGACAGACCAATGGTAGATGAGTGACTAGTGGACATACCAACTAGAGAAGAGGGATAATCCCAGAGAAAGAGAACCGACCAGGGTGGTGGGACCGGTCAAGGGTAGGTCCAACTATGGACTAAGCACGAATTTGATAACCAGTGATACTACGCTTCGCGTATCATGTCGTCTTTCTAGCAATATTTTGATAATATTTAAGAGAGAGGATTTGGTGTAAAAGCCAACCGGTGTGAAAACCAAATTTAGAGAATATTAAAATAATAATCTTTTAATTAAATGGTAGGAGACCATTCTATATAGCTCTGTAGAGTTATGGTCTTTGAAGCAAGAGAATTTAAGCTTTGGTAGAAATAGCATAGGAGTTCAATGGAAAGAGGAAACCCTAAATAAAATAATAAAGTTTTGGAGAAAATATGGGGGTGAGGACCGACCAAGGAAGGCCGGCCGGCCGGCCGATTGTCACCGGTCCTACAATCTCCTTATTTTCTTATTATTTGTTTCCTTTCCTTATTTTCTCTCCGAAGCTATGATCTTCGAAGTTATGCTCTTCGCATATATAAGCTCTTCGGAGCTATATGTTATCCTTTCATGTCAAAATTTTTTAGACGTGACATCCTTTAGTAAAAACGCAGTGGATTTTTCATACGATGTCCTTTTTCGAGGATCATCCCTAATTCGAAATTTAAAATTTTCTGGATATTTCTCTAAACTAAAGGAATTAGGTTTCGAGCTCGTTACGGTCGTCAAAACGGAACGAACAGTAACCCTCCAGACGAAATTCTGACAATTTTCAGCTTGTAGTTCATCTAGATTTTAGACTGTATCTCTTAGACCGTTACTCGGAATAAGATGCCTTTTTAGTATGTTGTAGTGGAAAAATTAGGAAACATATGTTGTTTAGAACATTTTGCCCCATTCTACACCCATTGTCACGTTTTCGCAAGGTAATTAGGATGATGTGTCAGAAACCCATATTAGGGTTTCGTTATATTTCAACCAATATTGGGATTTTTAAAGCAACAACAATTGGGGATGTGTTATCCAAGCTCGATTAAGCATTATTGGAGCCTTAGCTTTGCATTTGGTGTGACGGTGACCTAGTGATTACACGAAGGTGTGATGTTTTGACTTAGTGCATCCGTGTGCAACTTGTTATGCGTTATGATGAATCAATATTATTCAATTAAGGTTTGAATATTGATGTAAAGTCACTCTAAATATTCAACCATCGAATATAAAGTGGAATTGAGTGGCTTTATACTAGTAGGAGACCTATCTAGAAGCATTGGCATCCACTTAGGAACAAAGCAGTATTCTGGATGTTTATTCTGTATAGTCAGAAATCATCTGGGAAAGAGTTACTTAGTGATATTATAGGGACAATGTTGCTCTATACTAGTGATCAATTCATCTAGGAGCGAGCTGCCCTATCATTGTAGAAGAGTAAGCATTGAGTTGTACAATACGAATGATGTTTGTAGAATATTGAGAGCTCATCCAGGTGAGGCTTTAATATCATATGTATATTTTTAGAGAGAGTACAAGGTCAATATGAGATGCCTGTAGTGAGCGTTCAATATTTCAATTCTTTTACGGAATTTAAAATAAAAATTTATGCTTTTGATGCCGGGTCAGTAATATATACAGAGTTCTATTATTTCTTTGACTCTACTGCTAAGTAGAGATGATTTTACTATTTTATCATCTATTAAAAATCCACCATCTATAACCTCAAAACATGATTCATCTTTTAGGCACTCAATCTCAGATTAACCGAGCACAAGGCCCATTATGTAGCGGCCTAACGAAGTTCAACATTTTTTTCTTTCTTTTTTTCAACGAAAATCTTTTTTTTTTTTGATCGGTAAAAAGTTTAGTGCTGACGAGTTTTGAATTCGGGTCACTGGTATCATCACCCGATGACTTTACCATTGTATACAGTGAATTTGGTAAAGCTAATTAATATATCGTCAACATTTGTCTATGAAATTGGAGTACATCAATGAAGAAGTACAATAAACATTATAATTAATAATGAGAATTCCTATTACAGAAAAACTAAAATACATCAAACATACTAACTACATGTAATTCCAAGAATAAATCGATATTTTTTGATCAATAGTTTATGAATTCATATCTAACTATTCATATTTTTGAGTTTATAAGCTTTGGTTCTCCGTTAAAAAGAAGTAATTAGCCCATAAATTTGTAGTCGCATTCATAACAAACAAGCACTCATAACAAACAAGCACTCATAACAAACAACCATTAATCTTGTATATATATGGATGCACTTCGTATAGGTATGAAGTATCTTCAAAGATGTACTTAAGATCGCTTTGGATACATATAGTAAATCAATTAAATGGCAAATATAAACCATTTGTGATATAAAAACATCCAAATAGTAAGAACATTCATTAATTATTGGGGATTATCAAAAAGAATGCCATACTATTTAGACTTGATTTATAGAAAGGTCACGCTTCACCTTTACCAATCGATTATTTTCAGTTAAACAGGGTTATTGACAAAATGTTCCACCAATCAGATTTACTTTTACACATAAAATTACTTGCTGGTCTCTAAACTCGTAGTTACATTCCGAAAATGCTTTATACCTCGTTTCCGTATCGTTCCCCCATTGTACACGACATTCATATGAGTTAGCTGATAACATTAACGCTAATAAGATTATCACACTTTTAGCGACTGCACGGTCTTGTGTTGAATACTTTAACTAGTGACGCTAGTGCTGTCATCGTGACTTTGCATGCATCTAGTTCTAAAAGTAAATGTGAAGAAGAGATTATAAGCGTGAATACGACATCGCATGATTAGTATATTACTAAAATGACGCAGTCTTCAAGCTGGCAAATAAAGTAGAGGCAAAGGAAAATTCGAGATGGTCAAGTCCAAATCTCCCAAAAAAAAAACAACAACTAATTATACCTGACGTGTGATAAACACGCTAATCGAGATTCCTTTGTTACGACAGAAACATATGACTCTGTTTACTAAAGAGGAATAGATCAAAGTATCTTGGTCCTCTTTCATGACCAAATATATAAGTCAATTTTTAAAAAAATAATTTTGCGTCTGGGGTTGGCATCCCACCAAATTGTTATAAATGAGAATCACATTTTGGAATATGCGTGAAGTGGGAAATGGACCTACTCAACACGTACTTTCCGCTTACTGTAGAAAATATAACTCATATTTTCTATTCGTTTATGAAGCATGGGTTTATTTGATTTCATTCCTAATTTATTTTGAAAAAATCAGGGTATCAAGTTGGTTACTACTAATGACAGAGGTAACAATTTACTTCCAAATATCTGTGTCTCTGTTTTATAGATTTAAATCCGATGAATGTTTCTCGTTTTGGTTTATGTCCACAATTCGTTGGATCGATTTGTACGATTCTCCAGTCTACTAAGTTCTCCGTGAAGGTTAATGGTCAAGCTATGGTTATTTCAGTTGCAATTGTGGAGTTGTAAAAAGAGAAACATACCATGTATACCACCAACTTTTTTGTTACGAAACCTATAAACTTATTCCTTCTGTAAACTTCAGTCAGAGATTAAAAAGACAAAAAATATCCTTGGATAATCTAAATTAGAGATTTTTAAATCACAAGGATTAACGAACGTAAAACTTGCTTGTGTTATTAATTATAAATATAAAATCAATATAATATGGAAATTAAAAGTAAAGCAAAGCACACACCAGAAATTGTGTTAACGAGGAAAACTACAAAGTAGAAAAACCCTAGGACCTCGTCCAGTTTGAACACACGTTGTATTAAACCGCTACAAACACTAGCTTACTATAAGACTTCAGACTGGAATGTAGTTGAGATGGAATAAACCCTCAAAGTTACTATGTTGTAATTATGCCCCCACGTGTCTTGATTATCACAAGAATTTACGTACTTGATTCCCTATATGATGCCCTTCATAACCCTAGGAGTTATTCCACAGTTCGTCGTGGTGACTAGCACTACCCTGCCTCCAACAGGACACCTGGTGATTTCATTTCTGATTCAAGATCAAGGATGTAAAAATTAATTCCCTGAATTTAGATGAATCTAAATCCCAAGACTAAGGTTCATTCTCTTTAAAACTTATAGAGATACCTAATATTTTATCTACACAAGAATCATAATCTAAAACTTGATATAAGATGTATTCTTGTGAAAATCTCACAAATAAGATCTCAATAGATAAGAGTTATACTCAATCGTGTTTTAGTTTTCTATGAAATCTGGATTTGAACTATAATTCTTGAATGGCCCTATATCATAAGAGAATGATCTTAGAATAGACAAGAATTATACACAAATACAGATACAGGCTGCGAACCTATCTTTCTTCAAAATAGGTGAACCTGTGCTTCACAAATCCCAAATAAAGTCTTTCAAAGTTGAACCTTAGATCATGAAGATCCTTAGGTATTTGGAGGATAAACTTTGCAACAAGATACACAAACGTGTAGGGATTGAGTTTTCAGCGTTTTTGATGTCTCCAATTTATAATAATCAATCAAGGGTGGGTTGTTTTAGATGTAATCAATGAATTTCTTTCAACCCACGTTAATTCTCAATTGCTAAATTAAAGTTGTTTCCTAAGATACAGAAAACTGTTTCTTTGGTAAGAACTTGATTTGCAATTAGGTTCGTTCCATAGTTTGAAGTTGTAGACAATTGTTACCGCAAGTGAATTATATGAAAAGAATTACTACCAAAGATAACATTACAATTTCAAGAAAAGAACTAGACTTTCCAAACAAGGAATTAACTATGAAATAGCAATTTATAAGTATGTAGAAAGTTTGTCTTGAAAAAACAAAGAAGAATGATTAAGCCCAAAGATATAAAATTATGGGTTGGCTCATTAAGCTTTTTAGTCCATGAACTAACAGTTGAGTTTTTTGGAACAATAAGAGAGAATATATAACCTGTTGGCTATGTAGGTTCACGAACTCAAGGAATTAGGTTCGCAAACTCAAATGCAAATAAGTTACAAGAGCATTCAAACTAGTTAGGTTCGCGAACTCACCATATTAGGTTTGGGAACTCAAATGCTCAAAAGTCATAGGAGAATTCTCTTATACTAGATTTGCATACTCACCTATATAGGTTCACGAACTCAAATATAATAAAATCTCGGGAGAAGTTTTTCTTTTATAGGTTCGCTGACTCACAATAATAGGTACACGAACTCAAAAGAAAAAAGTTCTCAGAGAAATTCTCTATAATAGGTTCACGAACTCTCAAGTTTAGGTTCACAAACTCAATTTTTAGGTTTGTAAACTCAAGTAATTGAAAATCATTCGTAATAAACTACTAAGACAAAACCTTATAAACTCAAGATGAAGTTGCAAGCCTTGAGATTTTCATCAATACTTATGCTTGTCTCTCAATCTTAGTTTCGATTTATAAACAAGCAGGTGCTCGGAAGTCAAAACATCACTAGACTTAGTAGAAGTTAATCCGTGATAAAATCCTCTTTGATTACGATCATTTACTAAAGTTATCGACTTTTACTGATAGATAAATAAATAGATGGAAACGAGTTCAAAAGGAAAGACCAGTATTTGTTACTTACCTCGATGAAGTTTTTCAAATTGATGTTTTGTATGATCTTTAATTCTTCATCCGTCTTGAGTAACTCGGTAAATCATAAGACTCTACTACCTAATTTATTCCAAACCTAAGATGACTTTAGTAGGCTAAATCAAGAAATAGTTTTGGCATCTAAATTTAACAACATAATCAACATACCAAGATATGTAGGTTCAACTAAGTATTCCCTTTAACAAGTTTGACAAGGTGACCCATTATCGCTTATCTTTCTATATTGCCATCGTCTCTTTTTGACTAACAACAAATTCATCATATGTCGTCGCCTAGATATATTATCGCCCCTACTCACCGTTTATTATGCTGATGATGTGCTAGTTTTTTATAGAAGTTTCAGCAGAGATGTTGACAGCTTGATCAAACTCTTTGATGGTTATGGATAATTCTTGGGTCAACTAATTAGTACGGGTAAGTGTATTATATGTGAGTATAAACATAATCATCGAAGGGCTCAAAAGCATAACATACCAATAGATTTTTTGCCTTTCTTTTATCTTTTAGTCCCCAGATATTTTTCAAAGTAAACCAAGAAAGTGTTACTGATGCACAAAGGTGTCCAATAGTATAAATGGTTTTATTGATTTTATTTCTCATCATAGTCTTATTGATTTACTATTAAAGGGGGCTCGTTTTACCTGGACCAACGGGCAAGTCAATCCTGCCATGTGCCGTCTTGATAGATTTCTAATCTCCCCGGACTTCGAAACTCATTCCCCTCTTATTTCTCAACTAGATAAGACGAGACCGACTTCCGATCATATTCCTATCCTTCTTGACATCTCTGATCCTTCTATAAGGCCTAGTCCATTCAGGTTTGAAATCATGTGGTTTCTAGAGAAAGATTTTATTAACAAGCTTGAGGGATGGTGGAACTCTTTTTGTTTTGTAGGTACACCGAGTATAGTTCTTTGGAAAAATTGCAAGTGTTGAAAGTAAAATTGAAGGAATTGAATAGTCTACGTTTGGTAACACCTTGCAGAAACTCAATCATTTACTCGCTAAGATTCAAGCTATAAATGCGACTATAAAATTGGCAACACCATACGAGAACCAATATGGGAAGAAGCTTCGATTACAAGTAGAATTTGAAAATATTTCTAATATGGAGGAGGTGTCATGGAGAATCAAGTCTAACACTAGATGGTTGCAAGAGGGAGACAGAAACACATCTTACTTCATCAAGAAAGCCATTGCTCGTCGTCGATATAACCGAATCAAACAACTATTTATCGATGGTGAGTTAGTGACAGATAGGTTTATTTTGCAACAACACATTGTAGACATTTATAAAGTGTTATTCTCTGAAGACCAGCTTATTCGTCCAGAACTAGAAGGAATTGATTTTAACAAAATTTCTAATATGGAAGCTGAGATTCTGGAGGGAAGATTTACCGAAGATAAAGTTGTGCAGGCCATAAAAGATTTGGGAGCTGATAAAGCTCCCGGACCGGATGGGTTTCATATAATATTCTTTTTAAAGTGTTGGTCTTTCGTTAAACAAGATTTTATGGCTACTGTGACAGAATTTTTTGAAACAGGTGGTATTGATGTTCGACATAACTCCACGTTTCTCACTCTTATTCCTAAGAAATATATTGTAGAAACTGTTAAAGACTGTAGACCAATCAGTATTTTAACTAGTGTATACAAGATTATTTTGAATGTCCTGGCATCTAGATTAAATTTGGTGATGGAAAAATTAATCTCTCTAGTCCAGTGCGCATATACTAATGGAAGGCAAATTATTGATAGCATTCTAATTGCTAACGAGTTAGTAGACTCGAGATTAAAGTCTGAAGGACCCGATATTATTTGAAAAATTGATTTGGAAAAAACTTTCAATATGGTGAATTGGAAGTATCTAGAGGGCATCCTAATTCAGATGGGTTTTGGTACAAAATTGCGCAATTGGCTTAAAAATTCTGCTACTCAACAGCCACTTTTTCAGTCTTAATAAATGGCGCATCTTTTAGCAATTTTAAAAGTTTTATGGGAGTTTGGCAAGGTGATCCCCTATCACCGCTTCTCTTCAATATCGCTATGGAAAGGTTTTCCAGGTATATTGGTAGGGCTACAAATTTGGGTCTCTTCAAAGGCTTTCGAGTAAAACAAGATGGTGTGGAGGTTAATCATTTGCATTATGCTGATGACACAATTTTCTTCATTGATAGCGATTAGGAGGCTTTGTATAACTTGTTTTTGATCTTGAAATGTATTGAATATGTATCAGGTTTGAAGTTAAATACCTAAAAAACAAGGTTAATAGCTATCGGTAATGTCCTTGACCTACAAACATGGGCATTTGATCTTGTCTGCTCAGTTGATACTCTGCCATTTATTTATCTCGGCATGCCGTTAGGAGCAAAGACGAATTCTACTTCTATATGGGAGCCGATTATTGAGAGATTTACCATCAAACTTTCGTCATGGAATCAAGTCTTGCTGTCTAAGGGAGGTAAACTAGTGCTTCTCAAATGCATTTTATCATCTTTACAGTTGTACTACTTCTCTATTTTACAAGCACCAGCTAAGGTAATTGCTACTCTCGAAAAGAAGATGAAAGACTTCTTATGAGAAAGGAAACCCGGTTCAAAATGCTCTCACTTAATAAATTGGAAGACTGTTTGCATGCCAAAGTGTGCGGGTGGTTTAGGAGTGAAAACCTTGCGTGAAATGAATTTAGCAATGCTAAGTAACTGGTGTTGGAGATATGGAGTTGAAAAATCTCACCTTTTGTATGAAATTATTCAGGAAAAATACAAGTGCGATGATTATTTCTGAACTTTAGTTGAAGTCACAACAACACATGGTATTTCATGTTGGAAATCAATTACCGGAACGTCAAGTTTAATTAAGCAGTATTCTACTCTAACCTTACATTCTGGTCATAGGATTTTTTTTGGCAGGATATTTGGGTGGGTGTTCAGCCATTACAAGGTATATATCCTTTACTTTTTAAACTTGTAAAGAATAAATGGTCGAAAGTTACAGAGCTTATTCACATTGAGGGTATTGATTACAGTTGGAAATTTGATTTTAAAAGAGGTTTGAATGATGAGGAAATAGTACAACTAGTTTTTCTATTGCAAACGATTGGTTATGTACCTCCAATTTTAGATGCGGAGATGGATATTCGTCGATGGTCTTTAACAGAGGAAAGGGATTTCACTGTGAAGTCACTTTACTCTCGTTTAACATCTGCAAACCAGGGTGAATTCTCCACCAATTTTGTGTGGATTCCAAAAGTCCCTCCAAAAGTTAATTTTCTCATGTGGTGCGTTGTGCATAACAAGTTAAATACTTTGGATATGATGCGTAAGAAGGGCATCATTTTGGATAATGTATGCGTTATGTGTGGCATGGAAGAAGAAGATGTGAATCATCTTTTTGTACATTGTCGGATTGCAAGGAAAATTTGGTCCTCTATTACTCCAAACAAGGGATGAGCATGGGCTTTTCCTCACAGTATAGTTGAATTGCCATGGTCTTGAACATCTTGTGGTTTATCGACGAAAGGGGAGGTAGCTTGGAACTTCATTCCATCAGTTGTTATTTGGGTGTTGTGGAATGAACGAAACAAGAGAATTTTCGAGGATAAGTACTTGTTCAAAACAGATTCTGACCTTTGTTCCTCGGCAAAATCTTTTGTTTTGCATTGGCCCTTGCTGCTGGTTCTCGCCTACACATTAACTTCTCTAGTTCAGTAAATGACTGAGAAACTATTTTTATGTAACATTCTTACATTTTTCTGTTTAGCTACTTCTTGTAACTACTTGTACATTCTTTTCTAATATATTCTTCTTCTCCATAGAAAACACACCAAGAAAGTGTTCTATTCAACCAATACTTGACAGGATAAAACTAAATTTTTCTACCTGGAAGGGTAAATCCTATTGTATGATGGTAGAGTTGAGTTAGTTAGATCTGTTATATTGAGCTCTTCATTGCATAACTTTTCATGCGTATGAATGTCCAAGAACCACTATTCAAACACTTTAGTGATGGATGAAAATTTTTATTTGGTCAGGCGGTATCAATATTCGTAAGCATGTTACTGTCGAAAAACTATTTTCTTACCTTTTACAGAGGGTAGATTAAATCTTTGTTCTATTGATAATCTAAATAATGATGCTTTAAAAATGGAAAATCTCAACAGGGAATTCCTATCGGAGTGAGTTCATCAAAGCAAGATTCTTTACAGAACTAACAACGACCTCTTTTTACAATAAGTCATCTATCTAGCGGGCGTATTAAGAAACAATGAAACTCACTTCAACATAATTTGGTTTGGTTGGTGGGTAGTAATGCAAATATAGGTTCTTCAATCTCTAGTTACTTGGGCATGGACACTTCGACCAGGCATAATAATGTTGCTGACGTGATTATTATGGGAGTGTGGAGCATACCCCACGTGATAACTACTGATCAATTTCCTCACCTGATTGATATGCTAAAAGCATTTCCTTGTGCAACTAGTATGTAAGACGTTATGGTTTGGAGTGATAGCATCAATGGGTCAATAAATTAAAAAATAGGCTTATGAGAACTGTCGTACTCATAAGGGATCCGATGATGTTTTTATTCAGCTGTGGACTGCTTCCTTGCCTCCGAGAAGGGCTTGGATTGTTTTGAGGATGTTGCACAACAAAATTGTGATTGATAACGTCAGCCAACAGTCCGGATTGGTCGTGATTTTTTGTTGCCTTGTTTGTGATTGTCCTTGTTGTAGTGATACTCTGCATCATATGTTTTTCGAGTTTTTTTATGCTCGTTCTTTTAGGCAGTGGATTATTAGCACTCTCAGTGTTCAATTGAACTTAACCTCAATGCGGGATTTAATTTAAGTACTCAAAATTGCAGGCTTTTGCCTCAACTTAAGCAGGTGATGTTCATTGTTGTTATCCGTTATGCTATACAATTCGGGAATCCAAAAATAATCTTCATTTTAACAGTAAACATACCACTTTAGGACAAGCTGCTTCTTCGATCATCAAATTCATATTGGAATCTGTTCGAAACGTGAAGGGATTATATGAATAATGAATTCAATAATTATGAACTTTGCGATATCTTGGTATCCCATGTAAGGTGACAAAAGCTCCTACTTATTTAAGGGGGTGAAGTGGTATCCTCCTTTCTATGGATGTACTAATTAAACTGAATTTGGATGGTTATTCCTATGGCAGTCCGGAAGTTTCATGTTGGGGGGTTGTGTCCAGAGATAACAATGGTTTGGTTTGGTGTATTTGCGGTGTTCTTGCATATTACTACTACTACTTTGAGGGTATAAGTGGATGCATTCAGATGTGGATAGTGCGGTATCCACATCCAAATCCGAAAACACCATACAACATCCAACATCCGAATTCGATCCAACATATAAACATATCTCGTTCTTTTCACTTCGAATTTGTGTATGGATTTTATATGAATATCGGACAATTATTGATCCGAAGGGAGCTTGACTGCAAGACCCATCCGTCGAGCAGAGACGAAAGTCGGCCTTAGTGATCCGACGGTGCCTCCTTTCTAACTAGCGCTTGCCAGCCCAATGGATCATGCATTTCTCGCGTCCATTGAAGATTTATCCCAGGTTCTACGTCAAAGGCATCTATCGTGGAGCTGATTCGAGAAGGCTATAGTCTAGTCAAGTGGTTAATGCTAGAGCGGCGTGCTGTGTATGCTTTAGTAACAACGGTTCTCATGGCTCTTGCTAGGTTGCCGCCACTAGTTATGGTGGTGAAGAAGGGGCCAACTTTAGCTAAAACTTATCCCGTTGCCAGTTGGAAAGGCAGGGAACAATTGAAGTTCCGCATTTCCTATCTTTCTTTTTCATAGCATTCCCTTTCGCTAATGCTAGGGCTTATAATGGAAATAAGCTCTTAAATTCATGGATTAGTTCTGTACGGCCGATAAAGGATACTAAAAGTGCTTTCTTCTCTATCTCACATGTAGAACATATGAGTCAGTGCCTCCCTTCACTTAGAAAGTCAAGTAAGTAAACTGTCCTTCTCCACTAAGCCAAGGGATTCAAGTCAAGAAGCGTAAGTAAACTCCATGCGAACAAGAAGAAGATGTAGAAGCCTGCTTGAATGAGAGGCAAATCCTAACAAGATCTTCCTCTTGGCTATACCAATCCAAGCTAAACGGAGGGAAAGGCTCAAAGAGACTCGAGTGTATGCGTTTCTCCTCTTTTGTAATTGGTTACCAAGATCTTACACTAACCTATAAAAAGGTGATAAGGCGCTCTCCCTGCCTTGTGGGACAAGACAATAAGTAAACTCCCTTACCTCCTGACTTTGGAAAGCAGCGCCAAAGATGCCGAAGAACTAATACGAACGAAGCGAATCCAGTGCCAACGGCCCAGCTCTTCACTATGCTTTGCTTCGAATGATTCATTTTGATCTTTAACTTATCTCGCTTTTTTCGGTTGATGAAGAGAAGGCAGGCTTTGCAGTGGGAGTCAGCGGCGGTGGGATTTTGACCATTGAGCTGACCAGGGGCCTTTTTCAAGCAAATCAAGGTTTCCCTCATAAGTGGTGATAAAGGAAATCTCAATCCATTCAATAATTGGCCTTCGCTGATGGAAATTTCGCCATTTTCAGTCTTTTCGCCCAGCTCCGTACCATATCTAAGGGTAATACCTTAACCATAAGACAAACAATACGTTGTTTATGAATTTCCAAGAAACTAATATCATGTAACAAAAATACATTAGGATAATGATATTTACAAACGAGTTTCTTTTATAAACTTTTGATTAAATATTAAACAAAAAGGAAAAACAAATCGAATACAAATAATTCAGGTGCAGATACTTTCATATCCGAATTTGTTTCTTATTAGTTATATTTTTGGATATCTGAACCCGATTTATATTTTCGGATAATATTATTCCGGATGCGAATTCAGACGGGTTAGGATATTTCGGATATCCACTGACACCCTTGTGATTACCTAAAATACGGTAGCACAATCAAATGAATCAATACAATGAAATGAATCAATTATTTAAAAGATATTGTAAACATGATAAAATCATTAACAAAAAGATTTGTGTAAAAATATTGTTTATTGAAGTTTTGAATGATTATATATGATGATCGAACAATATATTGAGCCTCACCTGATTGTAATTTTTTCTTAGTCTGGTTACTCTTCTATTCTCTTAGTCAATCTTCTCTTTCTAATATTTTTCCGACCCCTTCTTCAGTTTTAGAATCCAGTATTTATAGTGTTTTATAAGGGTCCCACCAAATCTTATCCGTCCAGCTATTTGATCGTATCTCAACTCTCTTAAGTTATTTATCCCGTACACTTTTTGCATGTTTGGCAAGACATGATGCATGTCTTCTTTGATTTATCCGATCATATGTTGGGCGGATTGCACCCCCCTTGCGGTCCTTCTGTATGGTTGACACGTGTTCTTCACACAACAAATGTATTATGTAATCTACGAGAAAAATATATCGTACTTTGATTTCTCTTATCCTGCAGCCTGCATGATCGATACATGTCTCTCATGCAGTAAAGATGTCAGGTTTGTGACATCTGTCTTGCTTCTGTCAGTCTTGCACCATCTGTCCTATTGTTTTTATTGTCTGTTGAACTTATCTGAACCGTTGATTTTTCTTTGAGATATGAGGTCTTGATCTGGTGCTTCTAGAGCTATCATAATCTGATGATTTTATTTTAAAAACTCGACATATGTACAACAGAGATTTAGTAATCACAATTTGCCCCTTTTTCTTTCATATTCTATAGAAAGTAGAATTTGGGAGGAAACTTATCACGTTCCTATTGATTTCCACGCCGCCTTCAATAAAATTTATCTTCCCTATTTAATGTGTTTTTATTCTTCAAATGGTTGCTTTTAGAAATCCTCATATAAAGTTAAGTTTCATCAGATTCTTCAGTTGTTATATTTGTTCCCCTTTGTCTTCTTCTTTATAAAGCTTCTGCTTAATTCCTGGAATCTGATTAGTTTAGTCTTTCTATCTCGATCTTTTCTTTTAATCAAGAATTTATTTTTATTGGGATTGGATATTCTTTTCTTCCTGATTTCAAGTTTTTTTCTGATAAATTTTTTGATTCTTCCATTGCTGCAGGTAAGAATCTTATCTTCATTTCCTGGTTTTATTCTTTGGTTCTATGATTTGCTTGAGAAATGATGATAGTAATATTAATGATCAATAAATGATGATAGTGATGATTCTGAAGTATTTATAGCTTCAATCTGTTGATTTTGTCTACATGAACTTTGATAATGAATAATAATAGTTCTGGAAAATCCATGATTGATACTGTTGATTTTCAAGCTTTTTTTGATAAATTTTTTGATTTATGATAAATTTTTTGATGATATTGTTGAAATTGTTCGTGATTGATCTTGTTCATGATTAATTTATTTTCATCTACATCCTTTCCATGCTCATTATCAAAGTTGAAGCTGAATCTAATATTGTCTCTGTTGATTATGTAGATTTCATTATGTCAGGAAAGAAAGGTAGGAATACTTCTAAATCTGTTCCGCACCAAGATAAACAGCCTTTGAAGAAATTTGTCCCGCACCAAAGTAAGCAGCCTTTAAAGAAATATACCCGCACCAAAGTAAGCAGCCTTTAGAGAAGAAAACATCTCGATACCATGCGGAAAAACGAAGAAAAAAAGAAAATATGGTCCTTTAGATCCTCAGCCTCTTAATGTGATTCACTCTACACGGGCTTTACCGAATATTGCAAGTGCTATACTGCTATGGCCAAGAAAAGTTCTTCTCGTAAGAACAAACGAGCCAGTGATAGTTTGGTTTCAGATCTGAAGATTTTAAAGTGTTTAAGAGAGAGCATAATTTGACGGACTTCAAAGTTTCCTTTTATGAACCCGTTGAAGGTGATGAAATAACGCTTGATATGATTAGGAAGTTCCCGTATAATGCAAATAAGTTGTTGATATCTGCGGGTGCGTTAGATGCGGGCCTGGAGCTTCCCTTATAAAAGAGTGGAGACTCATTTC
This sequence comes from Papaver californicum, assembly GCA_023531435.1. Taxonomy (NCBI): domain Eukaryota; kingdom Viridiplantae; phylum Streptophyta; class Magnoliopsida; order Ranunculales; family Papaveraceae; genus Papaver; species Papaver californicum. Next base: position 5,398,377 of record JAJJMC010003761.1, on the reverse strand, counting down.
AATATAAAGTTCTTTCGGGTCGCAGTAAAGGAGATACTTATTTTGCAGACCGTTCCATTGCTCAGTATAATGGAAATTGGTGGCGCATGTTAAATGATTGTAATAAACGTAGCAAAGGGGAAACAGATCTCAAAAGTTATAATCCCAATCCTTCGGAGCGTAAATATTATACCATAACAAATTTCCACGCTACTTACGATGATGCTTTGGCTGCGAAGAATTTTCAGAAATAAAGTATCGGTCCCGGCCGTAGAGGTGGTGAGGATATAATCCCTTGAAAGAAAAACTTCGTGATGATCATGACTTCCTGTGGTATCGTACCCCTCTGGTAATCGAAGGTCCATGGATTTATGGCTTTGCGCAAGATATTGTGGTCCGCAACCTTACTTCTGGTCCATAAGTTTATTGCCCCTGACAATTAAACTTTGATGGTTTTTCTTTCAATTATGATAAAAGGGTACGTATGATTCTATTGTTTATTTTTTATATCTGCTTCCATTTTATTTAAGCCGTTGTTGTCTTGTATAGCCTCGAGTGGAAGGAGATTCTGAAAGTGATGCGTGCAAGAAACGAAAAGTTATTGCTGTTGGAAAAAAGAAGGTATAGTTTACTTAAATGAATTTGTATAATATGGATTGTATTTATTGAGTGATTTTCTCATTATTTGTGTGTTCGATAGGGTAAAAAAAAAGATTAAGGCTACATCCGCACTTCTACTGAGCCTGATGAAGGGGAAATTTGTGACACTATTACTCCTTCAAAAAATATTGAAAGAAATGATGGTGGTAGCTCTGATGATGATGAATCTAAAAAAGGTGATGAGTGCCAAAATATTGCATTTCAATCAACGGACCAGGAGCAACATATATTGATTAGGCCCTTAGGTTCCAAATCCACAGATTACCATATCTGAGGGTCAGTCTACTGTGAGCCCGTAAGTTCTTCTGTTGGCGTGGGAGAGATCGAGACTGATGAATTGATGAATCAGTCAATCTCCTTGGATCATGGTGTGGGTATTAGTGCATCTGCTTCTCAATCTTCCACCTCTGAATTTTCATTTCTTCCTCCCCAATTCTCGCCTCCTTTATATGAAGATGATTTCGTTGTGCACTCTGTTAGCGAGGAAGGAAGTTTATCTGATAAAAAAGAACATGAGGTGACTACCACTATCATCACCAATGAAGGTGATAGTGGGGGTAGAACTGTTACTGATGCTCCCCACAAGAATCGCAATGAAAGTGCTTCCAACAGTGATAAAGGCAAAGGAAAAATAGAAGATGGGAGGCTTATTGATGAAGAAGAAGAATCTTTTCGTTGGTTCATGTCGAAAGATTTATTGTCTGTGCCGTATAATTTCCAACCCATAGAGACTGATATTCCCGCAGTGGCGTCTTTGCGAGAGCATATGAGATCCGCTCCTTATGAGTCAGTGAAAGAAGCTTGGTTAAAGGATCAAGGCGAACCCGTTCGTTCTTCCTTTGATATTAATCTTCCTTCTTCTCTTTATGATATGATTTCTCTTGCGGATGGTGCGGCATATTATTTCCCTCAACAAGCCATGTTACCAGTATATTTATATATATATATTTAAAAAAATTTACTGAATAAATAAAAAAAATTGTAGTTTGCACGTGATCAGAATGCTACTTATGTTGCGTACAAGTACTACATGGGCCGGCCGATTAAAATGGAAGAAAAATATAAGCAAGTGGAGGTAAAATTGATTAAATCTAAAGAAGAAAATTCTAACCTGCGGGAAGAGTTGTCACAGAAGAATGTTGCGGTCCAAGTGCAGAAGAATTGAAACGGGACAATGAGATTCTTCGTCAGCGATTGTTGGATTTTCAAAATCAAGGTTTAACCTTTTTCTCTTTTGCTATTTCATTTTCTAATTTATTGTTCTTTCGCTAATGTATACTTTATGGAATCAGCGGGGGTTTAGGTCTTATAGATAGGATGCGTATTAGAAACAAGAGTCTTACTGAGCACGTAATTGAAGTTCATAAACAAAATGTGGAGGTTAAAGAAAGATGTAATGCACTGCTTGATGATTTGGAGCGTGTAAAAGTTCAGCATGAAGCATTGTATACAAAATATCGTTTGTTAGATTCAGACATGCGTCGTAATAATAATAAATTGAATGCTGATCTTTCTTGGACTAAAGATAGTCTTACTAAAGCATGGGCGCGGGTGGAAGAGTTGGTAGACGAGACTCGCAGACTTTACTTAAAACACAAAAATATCCTAACAGAATTCTCATCTTCCGGGTCGTTTTGTGATTCTCAGTATTCCTCTTATGTTGCACAACTTATTCAGGATAAAGATAATGCAATAATAGATGTTCATGCCAAGGAAAATGTGTTAATATGGGCTAGATCTAAGATATCTATATTATTGGAAGTTGAGCGTTCACATGAAGTTGATATTTATTATTATCAAAAGGGAGCGGGAAAACTCATAAAAGAGACAAATCAATTACGTCATGAAGATGCATTAAAACAGGTAGAGTTGGATCGATACCGTCAAGATTTTTATCGCCTTAGAGATGATTATCAAAATCAAAAGAATATGAATATCTTGATAAGTCCAGAGATGCAGTAGTTCGTGAACTAGAAAAGTCTGAATCCCTCGCAAGAGGTATCTTATTTATTGGATAACTGAGGTTTCATACAACTTTTTCATTACTTAAATCTTTTATTTTACATTATGTTTATAGGCTTTGAGGATAAGCTCAGAATTACGACTTCTTGAGTTAAAGAAGTTGAGGGACGACTCACTACTTCAACATCTAGAGTTGGAGAAGTTGAGGGAAAGCTCCATCTTACAACTACCAAAACAGAAGAAATTGAGAGACAATTGAAGCTTGCAAATGCTAAAATTATTGAAGTTGAGAATCAACTGAAACTTACGAACATCAAGGTTGATAAAGCTGAGGGAGATCTAAAGCTTGAAATCTCTAGAGCCAATGATGCGGTCCATTTGACCATTGAGCAGGGGAGAACAAAATACTGGAAAAATCAGGCTACTTTATTGGATGGAAGGGAAAAAGAAACTGCAAATCAAATTTCTCAGTTAAATGTTGAACTTGGAATCGCACGTGCCAAAGCTGTCTGGATGAAAATCGAAGCAGCTATAGGAGTGGCTAAAGAAATTAATAGCACTTTAGATAGAGTGGAAGATGATGGATTTACCAAAAAATATCTTCGTAAAGAAGTTCCAAAACATCATTCTCCAAGTGTTGGTCCCGATGCCCCTTAGTAATTTCTTTTCATCTTTAGGTGCGCATGTTTGCTTCTTTTTAGTTTGTAGAATATAATACCTGCCAAATATTTTGAATATATATAAGTATTTTAATCTTAGAAACATAAGCATTTGATTGAATCTTTCAATGAGTGTGAATTGAGAAACTACAAGATAAGAATATACCTTGAGTTACCTTTGAGGGCACAGTTACAAGATCAACTTCACCTTGTCCAAAAGGAAGTCAACAATGTAGTCCTAATTGTGAAAGCAATATACAGATTACACCTGTTTCCACAATAAATAAAATGTCATGTTAGGCATCTCTTGCTTACGAAATATCCATTGCAATTATCTTGCTTTACATAGTATGAAGTAATGTGGTGTGCTAACACATGATAGCACATTTTGTGATATTGAAGTTGTTGTTGCATGATCCACTTTTATTTTTTATGGATAATATGGCTTGAGGTATTGTGCATTCCAAGGAGTGCCACAACACTTCTTCGTCTATATTTCGTAGATGATATGATCATTGTCCCGCAATATCATGAATAATATAGGGTCCTCCCCATATGGGTGCGACTTTCTTTGTTTTTTTGTTTCTTTGGTATTTTGGGATTCAGTATAGTACATATTGTCCTTCCATAAAGTTTTGCAATTTCACTTTCTTGATGTACTCTTGGGCTAACCTTCTTTGATAGTTTTCCATTTTATGGAGCATAGTTTCTCTTCTTTCTTCTAAGTCATCTAATTTTTCAAGCATTAAATCTGTGTTTAAATTCTTTTCCCAAGCTTCTGTCTTTGTAGTTGGTAAGATGATTTCAGTGGGAATAACTGCTTCTGCTCCGTAAGTAAGAAGGAATGGTGATCACTAGTTGTTTCTCTCCTTGTTGTACGGTAAGCCCATAAAGTATTATGAAATTGTTCACACCATCTTTTATAATGTCCATATAGAGCCTTTTTCAAATTTATAGCAATGGTTTTATTTGTTGCTTCAGCTTGACCGTTGCTTTGAGGATAAATAGTAGTGGACTTATTTTTTTGAATATTAAATGCTTCAAAAAGTATATCAATATTTTTCCTTCAATTGTTGTCCGTTATCAGAGACTATAGCCGCTGAGATTCCAAATCTATAAATTATTTTTTCAACTAGGAACTTAAAAACGTCAGTATCTCTGATCCGGCTAGAGCTTTTGCTTTGACCCATTTAGTGAAATAATCAGTTGCTATAATCATGTATTTTCTTTTCTGCGTGCCTTACACTAAAGGTCCAACTATGTCCACTCCCCAATTTACAAAGGGCCATGGACTCAATACATAATTTAGTTCTGTTGTGGGGGATTTGATTTTTTTAGCAAAACATTGACATTCTTCACATCTTCTTGCTAGGTGAGCCGCATCTTTATTCATATATGGCCAATAATATCCTTGCATTCTTGTTTTGAGTGCAAGTGAGCGTCTTCCACTATGATTCCCTGCGTCAATGAATATCAATGAGAATATGTTGTCCCTTGCGCCTTGATAAACATCAAACCAAAGGTCCAAGAAATGATCTGCGGTATAAAAGTCCGTCACGCAATTGATAATTTATGGATTTAGATTGAATTTTTCTTGCATCTTTTGTGTTTGCGGGCAGTATTCCATTTTGTAGATATTGATATAATGGTAGCATCTAATCTTCTCCAGTTATTAATTCATCTTCCTATTTTCGCGGAAGAATTGCATCATCTTGGATGGCTTCATCTTCAATATCTTCACCTACCTCTTCTTTCAAATTTCAAATAATTGTACCTTGATTGATGGTTCATATATTCGTCCAATTTTAATTGTTGAGGTTCTTTGGTCTTTCAATATTGATGAAATATATGCTAAGGCGTCAGCCTGGCGATTTTTTTCTCTAGGTAGATGACGAAAAATAATGTTCGGGATTTGAGATGCCAGTTGTTGAATAAATTTTTGTACGCTATCAGATTTTTATCAAAAGCTTGATATTTTAATTCAACTTGTCGAATTACCAATTGTGAATCATTTGTGAGTCGTACATCAATTACTCCTAATTTATTGATGAGTCTAAGAGCATGAACTACGTCCTCATATTCCACTATGTTATTTGTATGCTCCTCAAATTCCAAACGAAATACATGAACCATTCGATCTCCAGTTGGAGTTCTAATCTCGATTCTTATTCCAGCTCCGTCTTTATTTCGTGCTCCATTAACAAACACTTCCCATCTGTGGGTATTGACAGAATCTAAAATATCCTGGGAATCATCTTTATCATCTACTGCTCCGACATATTTCGAACTTCGGATCCATCATCCAAAGGTAAGTCCACAAGAAAATATGCTAGAACTTGTAATTTTTGAGCAGTCTGTATTTCGAATAAAATATGGAACTGTTCCAATTATGCGTTCCATTTTGCCATTCTCCCTACTTTTCCCGCATTCTTCAATGCAGATTCTAATGGAGCTTTGCTTGGTATCCGAACATAATGTGTTAAGAAATAAGTGCGGAGCTTTTGTATGACAAAAACTAATGCAAGCACCAGTTGTTCGATCTTGGTATAATTTCTTTCTGCTGGATTAAGAGTTTTGCTAATGTAATATACCGGTTTTTTTACTTCCTCATTTGTTCTTACCAGTACTGCACTCACAACATCTTCCGTTGCGGCTACATATAAAGCTAATACCTCCTCTGGTTCTGGTTTTTGTAATGCTAGTATTGTTTCGATGTAATCTTTTATGCTTTGAAAAGCGCGTTCGCAGTTTTCATTCCATGCAAATTTGCTCATTTTCTTTAGAGTATCAAAAAATGGTTTATACTTGTCAGAAGATCTTGCAATGAATCTGTTAAGCGCAACTAAGCAGCCATTTAACCTCTGAACTTCTTTGATATTTCTTAGAGAGGGCATATTAACAATTGCTTGAATTTTGGCTGGATCAACTTCAATTTCATTATTAGTAACCACTTATCCTAAAAAATTTCTTGATGTTACTCCAAAAGTATATTTATCTGGGTTGACCTTCATTTTGTATTGGCACAGGGCTTTAAAAATTTCTTTCAAGTCCTGGAGATGATCTTTTGAAAGTTTACTTTTTACGAGCATGTCATCTACATATATTTCCAATGTGCGGCATATCCATGGTTTAAAAATTACATCTACAAGTCGTTGATATGTTGCCCCTGTGTTCTTCAATCCAAATGGCATTCTGGTATAACAATATAATCCATGCGGAGTAAAAAATGTAGTATGATTTATATCCTTATGTTCTTTTCGCGGATGTATTTGTTGGTACCAGAATATAATCAAACTTCTTCTTATATTCTTCTCTACTTTCTTCTCAACTTTTGTAGGCAGAAACTGAGTGTTTCTGAGACATTTTGTAGTATAGATCACTGTAATTAGTATCAGCGCTCTCGATTCTAAGAGACCTTATTACCATGTTAAGCAAAGCTGAATTGTTGTTTTAGCTAAGTAGTTAACATTTGTTCTTTCGTCTCAAGAAGCTAAATCTAAAGAGGTTAATTAAGGAACTGAAACAGGAAAATGATAATCCATCTCCACTAATGATTTCATATACGATGGAATTCTTTCGTGTCGAATTGAAGAAGTTGTTTGAGGAGTACAAAGACCAATTTCTCAGATCCGGTGGTGGTGTTCTTCAAACTCCTAACCATTCTACTTCACAAGATAAATCGGGTGGTAGTAACCTATCTGGTGAGATCTCTAATGTTTCTCATCCTCATAAACCTAGATTTGTTAGTGTAACAACCCAGATCTTGGGTAAGGAAATGTAAGAAATATTTTCAAATTCATATAATGGGTGAAAAACATAAGGTGCATATAGCATCTCTCTATACTTAGATGGTAAAGGTGATGTATAGTTCCAAGATTACCAAGAGGGTAAGAAATTCATAGTTTGGGATGAGCTTGTGAAGGATATGAACTCTATCTAGATTCCAGGAATTGAGTCATGATGATGCGGTTGGTGAGTTTAATAAGTTAAGCCAAGTGGGTACAATGTTGGAGTATCAAGAACTATTTGAGGAACTGAAGGGGCTTTGATGATGGCCAATAACAAACACTTTACTGAAGAGTATTTCACCTCTAGTTTCAGCAATGAACTTAAAAAAGAATTGAGGATACTTGTACAGATGTTCTCTCCAATAAGTCTGAAACATGTTATTACCTAGTAAGGATGCAACATGCATTGTTGGAAAACACAACTAAGAAAGCTAAAGTTGCAAGGTTACCACCACTATTCAATTCTAATAACAACAAAAACATGGTGAATAACCACGAATCTAACTTAACATCTTCCAGAAGCATCACTATCACTAGTCCAAGAGTACTCCCTATGAAAAAAATTAACTTATGCAAAAATTAGAGCTAAACATGAAAAAGGATTATGTTACAATTGTGATGAAGTCTTCAAGCCTGGTCACAGGTGCATTAAAAAACAGTTGTTCATGCTAGCAGTTGTGGGGAAAAAGGTGATGACATCAGAAGAAGAATCACCCACCAACTCACCCCTGACCTAAGAGATAGTGGAAGGAGAGGTGAAAATTTCAGTATGTGTTATTTCAGGTAATATAACTCAAAACACGATTAAAATTCAAGGCAATACTAAAAATAAGAAGGTACCCATTATTCTGGTAGATAGTGGGAGTACATATAGCTAATTGGATTTAAAAGTAGTTGGGTGGAGTGGTTTTTATATTGAACCAATCGTTACATTCCAAGAAGTTGTAGCTGATGGAAACAAGCTACTGAGTAATGCCAAATGCCCATAATTTCAGTGGAGTATGTACGGGCATATGTTTAAGTTTGATGTGAGCGGATATTATCCTTGGGGGTTGTGACATGGTACTTGGAGTTGATTAAATGATGGAGATTAGTCATGTTAAGTTTGACTTTAAAGAATGAACCATTTCTTTCAGTACAGAAGGCACAAACATTGAGTTGAAGGGTATGTCTGGCAGTCTAGAGGTGTAAATTGGGTCGTGCCACCTCAGCACAACTCATTCTAGCACGTGAGTTAACCCAGTACGGCCCAACATGTCAGTTTTATATGTGTTGTGCTGGGCCAGATATTGGTCTGTCAGAGCATAACATGTTGTACGATACAGCACAACATGCTAAGAAAGCACGTCATAACATGTATAAAACACAACGCAATACGGTATAGTATGACACATTTTGTATATATTTTACAAATATATGTTTATTATGACCAATTTTTGATATTTTATCTTCGTTATGTTGTATTATTTATAGAACAACACATATAGTATATAAATATCTGAAAAATATCAACTTTGAAAAATATAAAATAAATGTGTCAGGTACAGCACAACACGCCCTTGAACACGGCACAGTACGATACGTCTTAATTTCTAGCACCACACAGCACGACATGTAGCACGATGGGTTTACCTTTTAACGGGCAGTACTAGACTGGGCCGGCCCGTTTCACACCTGCCAGAATATCTATCATGACGGGACATATTTGAAGAAGAATATACATGGGATCATGGGTCACTTGTTTTCCATTATCAGTGACAACACTCAATCTTCAGTACCTTCTACCATTCAACCACTGCTAGACTCTTTTAAATCAATTTTTAAGGAACCAACTACCCTACCTCCTACCAAAAATCATGACCACCACATTTCACTTCAACCTTTCTCCACCCCACCTAACCAAAGAACGTACATAATCCCTTATGAACAAAATGAAGTGGTAGTGAAGCTGGTACAGAAAATGGTAGCTTCTGGAGTTATTAGACCTGTCACAGTCCATTCACCTCACCTATACTGCTAGTGAAGAAAAAAGATGGGAGTTGGAGGTTTTGTGTGAACTACAAAAAGTTGAATCATATAACAACCAAAGACAAATACCCTATACAAGTTATTGATGATATGTTTCATGAGTTAAATGATACCATCAAACAAGAGTCAATCCTCCTGACATATACAAAACAACCTTCAAAACTCACCAAGGATATTATGAATTCCTTGTCATGCTATTTGGCCTCACCAATACACCAGAGAGTTTCTAAGCTAACGAATGACGTGTTTCAACCTTACCCGAGGAAGTTTTTTTGGTATTATTTGATGATATTTTGATTTATAGCCCTGACGTGGAAACTCATTTACAACACTTAGCCACTATATTATCCATTTTCAAGGAGCATTCTCTTTTTTCTAAGCTCAGAAAATGCTCTTTTGGTCAATCTCAAATTGACTACCTAGGCAACATCATCTCTGAGAAGGAGCAACTGCAGATCTTGAGAAAATTGCTTGCATGAAGAGATGGCCTAATCCTACAACCTTGAGGGACTTAAGGGGATTTCTTGGACTTACTATATATTACTATGGCCTCATCTGTAAACCTCTAACTGAATTGCTCAAGAAGAACAACTTCCATTGGAATGCTACAACTCAAAGATCATTTGAGCAACTTAAAGAATTTGTTACTACAACTCCAGTTTTGATTCTTCCTGATTTCACCAAGCCATTTGAAGTTACAAATGATGTATGTGACACTGGAGAAAATACCTATGGTTTTCTTCAATAAAGGCATGTGAACTAGATTTTTAGCTATATTTACTTATTGGAAGGAAATGATGACCATTGTAATGGCAATTAGCAAATGGAGACCTTATCTGATAGGGAACCAGAGTATCAAATATTTTATTGAGCAAATGATTCATTATATGTTGCAGCAGAAGTGTCTTTCAAAACTTATAAGTTTACACTTATGAGCTAAGGTATATGAAAAGAGTTGATAACCATGTAGTTGTTGCACTTTCTAGAGTTAACACAAAAGTTATCTCTACTTGTCAAGTCTTGACTCAAATTCAACCAACTTGGCTAGAAGAGGTTCAAATGATTCTCTAGCTCAAAATTTGATTCTAAAGCTAATGGTTGGATCTAAAGATAATGATGACTTCACTTATCAACATGGCACACTGAGATACAAGAAAAGAATATACATTGGGGAGTCTGAAGATCTTAGAAAAAAGGTTATTACTGTAATTCACTCTTCAGTCATTGGTGGTCATTCTGGAGCACAAGCAAGGTACCAGAAAGTGAAGTTATACTTCTATTGGGTTGGAATGAAGCAGAAAAGTACTCAAATATGTTAATGAGTATGATGTTTGTCAGTAGCACAAGAGATTCAACATCTTACCAGCTGGTCTGCTACATCTATCACCTATTCCATACCAAACTCTAAAGCACATCAACATGGACTTTATTACAGGTTTGCCAAAATCATAAGGTAGAGAGGTGATCTTGGTCGTGGTGGACATATTTACAAAATATATCCATTTCATAGCTTTAAGCCATCCTTATACAGCTTCCTCACTGGCTAAGATGTAACTGGATGCAATCTACAAGTTGCATGGAATGTCTAAGTCTATTATGTTTGACAGATTCAGTGTGTTTCTTATCAATTTCTGGCAAGTGTTATTTGCTAAAGCGGGGACTTCCTAACACATGAGTAGTGCCTATAACCCACAATGGACAGACAAAGAGAGTCAATGCTTGTTTGGAATCTTATTTGGGGTGTATGATCAGTTTTAAACCTTCAAAATGGGTCTCACAGTTATCTTTGGCATAATGGTGGTTCAATACTACTTACAATTCCAGCCTCAAACTTACTCCTTTAGCTCTGTACGGATATGCACCACCACAATTTGGGGATTGTATCTTCTCAAGCTGGAATACATGTTGTTGCTGAGGATTATTTACAACAGAGGCAAGAGATGGGACAAATACTTAAAGGGGCACTGGAGATATCTCATCACATATCAAGCAACATGTTGATAAAAAGAGTCGGAAAGATCACTTCGGTGGGAGACTGGGTCTACTTGAGGTTATATCATATAAACGATCATATGTTCAGTTGAGGAGAAATTTAAAGCTAGTTCTTTGGCCCATACAAGGTGTTGGCCAAGTTGGGAGCAGTGGCCTACCAACTTCAATTTCCTGCAGGTTCAAGAATTCACTCCACCTTCCATGTTTCACAGCTAAAGCCTAAGTTAGGTGCTGGAGTGGTTGCTCAAACCATCCTACTCACTGCTGATAAGGAAAGGAACATTAAGATGAACTAGCAAGTTGTTGCTCAAGTTTTGGTACAATAGGAAGGAATGTCAGTCATTGATGCTATTTGGGAAGACAAACTATTCATGCATAAACAATTTCCAGAGCTGATCCTTGAGGATAAGGATCTTGTGGAGTAGAGGGTATTTCACATGTCCTGGATAAGGGCTAGCCTTTTATTAAGGGGCGTCTGTTATCTTACCTTAACTCTTAGATGTTAGTTTTGATTTTGTTAGTCATGACTGTTAGTTACTCGTGTGGGTCGCACGTAATGCCAGATGATTTTTATCCTTATATTCTCTTCTTGGATGGATTAGCTGTTATCAGAAAATTAATCAAACTTTTTCTTATCTTATTATCAACTTTTGTATGCAGATATTAAGTGTTTTCGAGAGCTGTCACAGTTAGTGACTGTATTCTAGCTGGAAGTTTGATTTTAAGAGAGCTTTTCAACAAATAGAAGCAGAAGAATTTATAATGTTACTGAATACAGGTGAAGAACCTTCATCTTTCAATACGGCAGCTAACACTAGAAGATGGGAGTTAACGAATGATGGCATATTTTTGGTAAAGTCTCTCCATGAGAAGTTAATTCAAGAAAAAAGGTATGATGATTTTCCAGTGAACTTTGTGTGGAATCCTAACATTCCACCAAGGGTTTGTTTTTCTACGTGGTGTGCAGTGCATAACAGACTCAATACGGTTGACTTACTTCAGCGGAAAGGCATCAACTTATATAGTAAAACCTTTTCAGGAGAATACTTTATATAAGAATAAACTTCATATAAAAATAAAATTTTCCAGTCTCAATTCGGACAAGTTATATTTAAGAATAAACTCCATATTGGAATAAGTCATATTTTTTTTGATCCCGTCTTAATAAACTTACCTCCATATAAGAATAACTGATATTATAATATAAATAATATATATCTTGTTATAATACATCAAAGTTTAAGATGAAGAAAATACTTATCTAAAGTTATTTGAGACAATGACTTAATTTTTTGAATTGCTACTACATCTTTTAACTTACGAGTATAAACTAATTCATATATTTATACATATAAATTAAACAAAAAACTAATTAATATTATATATTTCCTAGGTATCATATTTGTGTTTTTTATGTACATGGATGTATTTTTCCTAGGTTCATATTTATGTTTTCTATGTATTTGTATGTATTTTTCCTAGGTGCATGTATAGTAATTTATATTTTTTAAATTTTTTTAAAGGGGACCTCCATATAAGAATAACCCTCGTATAAAAATAATTTTTTCTAGTCCCTAGGATATTCTTTTAGAAAAGTTTTATAACTCTTGTATCTTATGTCGGAACTAGGGTTTAATCCGTGTCGTAACGGCACGCTAATGGATATTTTTCGAAATGTATCTTCCGACCCTTATATATTATAAATTTTTAAAAACAATTTAACCCTTTGTATTTGTAGTCACAAAGTTAAATATATTGAGTCCTTATTTAACAAAGAATTCAATATGCTTAAATTAATATTAAAGTTTTATAAAATTAAGTAACTAACGATGTATATAACCAAACACATAAATTAACAAACTACATATCAACCTCGATATTTTATTTGACCGCGCATTCGGCTAGTGGGATACTTAAGAAAATGTTTTTCCAGTCCCTTCACCGTTGATCAGCAAAAACATTCGACCTTATGCACTTCCTAATAACAGGAGATCTTGGCTTTGCAATTACCTAACACAGCCGTATATTTTGTTCACCAAAAGTATTTAGCTTATTTTGTTGCCTCTCAAACATACACCCCAACTTTGTCTTGCGGTTCCGCTGGTGAATAACATCCTCTAAATGAAACTTGTACTTGATACCAAAGAAAGTGTATGGTTTACACCTCTTATTATAATATCCGTTACACGATTTTAACAAAAGTCAATCGATCGGCTTCTCTAAGCTTTTTATTTTTTATAATAACATTTGCATCTGGCATTGTACAAATGAAACCCTTGCTTGAACGAAGCAAGGCAGATACATTGGCCAGGCTCGTTATGCACTTCCCTTAGTAGACCAAGAGTAGTGCATGTCAAACGGCCAACATAATTGATTTTCTCCTACAAACTATTGATAGCACAAAAATCATTATGCAGTGATTAGAAATAAATGAAGCCAATGAATGTCATTATTATTTGAGTTTTTTATTCGAGGGTTTAATTATCATTTTATATTCTAGAAAAAAAAGATTTACAAAAATATAAATTTATGATCGGAAAAAAAGAACGATTAAAAATAAATATTACAAAGGGAAACTACAATAGACAATTCAACTTTTCTCCACAAAGGCGATCACAAATTCACAATGTCATCACTTGTTCATCAGCCATATGCGTCCCTGTTGAAGTATGAGCTATCTTTGAGAACTCCAGAAGGATTCCATCAGCATAAACTTTGAAGGTTTTAATCACCATTGTTAAATAACAACTATTCAACATTGATGGATCAAAACAACATACTTGTCTTATCATTGATTAAAAATCAATAAAAAACTGAAATGTACTTGAACAGTATTTTAGTTAAATGAAATGGCTATGTAAGCATCAATCAAGTCCACTAACAGTACTAAGCAGAATCCGTTATCCACTTTTTAGACTTGATACATACTTGCAACGCCCACGATGATGATTATTTTTTCACCCATTTAGTGCCACCAAATAACTTTACAAACCTGAGAGGAAAAGAGAAACATATTTCAACTAAGGCCTTTGCGAATGAAACCAACATGACCGTGATAAGTAATGCCCTAACAAAAATACATCTAGAACTCAGAAATTAGTACATATGTAAACACAAAATTTGTAACCATATTTCCTAATTCACTGGATTATGTATGCAAATTTTAACCTTGAATCTGCGTTCTCCAACTTTCCAATCAAAAAACGATTAAGAGTTATTAATGGCACAAAAAGGAGAGAACAAAAAATTTTAACCTTAAATTTTAAGTGCCTCCACTTTCATTCAGCATTATTTATGCATCTCCCACACTCTTCAACAACAACTAAGAAGACCTGCTTAGAAGCAACAAAATTCAACATTAATTGCGGGATTTGGATCCGTAGTTAAAGTAACTGTAAAAAACCATGCCCATGTATTAATTCTTCCAAACATCCATTTCATCTTCCAGTTGTGTACTGCTTCGTGTTAACTTGGATTAGACTATACCTTCGTGTACCATGAAGAAATTGGATGTTTCCACTGCCGATCAATAAAAAAAATTTATGCCTCCACAGTATTTCTCAGCCTTAGCCATGACATCCTGCAAATCAAAAACAAAAAAATGTTAAATCACTTAGAATCTTCAAAATATTAGAATGAAAATTCTTTTGAATCAGCTATTTGCATATTAATACAATATGTTTGGATTTTAGAACAAAAAGAAATGATAGACTTCACGGTATGACTTAGTATGAGAACAATCTAGTCATCTGATCTCAATTTCTAAAGTGGAAAACGTGAAAAGAATGATTATTTCTTTTTTATGATCATCACTGCACAAAAAATTTCGCAGATGGAGACTCATTATGATAAAAGGAAAGTGTTTTAGAATTCGAGTAAGAAAAGTGATTGTATGAAATACCAAATTAAGAGAGGAAGTAAAATGAAAATCATTATGTTCAGAACAGCCTACACGAACTCACTAAGCACTTCCTAACACCAACTTCAAATAAGCACAGGAAAAGTCCATTATCAAATATGAAAGATGAGTAGGTGAAGACCCCAACTCTTGTACACAAATCTATCTTACTTACCCAGATGAATAAAAAATCCATAATAATCTGAAAACATAAATCCAAATAGTCCATAATGATGTAAATTTTTACAAATTCAAGAAATATGAGCTAGTGGTAGGTATGCCAAGTAGATATTTGCTTCCCAGGTCTGGAACAAATGTCATGACACCAGAAAGAGTAGCTAGCACATTCTCATGGGACATCACTACTCCCTGCATGCAGTGTATAACAAAAATCCAAAATGTTTAGCACTGCAGGAGATTAGGGGTTCAAATTTAGGGAAGTAATCAAGTTAATAAGTGAACTGTTTTCATAGATATCTTGAACTGATATACATCAAAAATTTAAAATAAGTCACTATAAACACAGTTCGAGGGAACTGGCAAGAGGTTTGGCATAATTGGATGGTGCACTTCCTTATGCGAGGATGCCTATGAAGGATACCATCCTTCAAGTTTTACGACACATCTTTCTCAGTTGCCAAATTTGTGCATACCAAAGTGATGGAGCAATTAAGAGCACAGATAGAAGTCTGTGCATCTACATTCAACTTAGAATTTACTATCTGGAGAGAAGAAGAGAGATGGAAGGAGCACAAAATTAAAACAAGATGCTTCCACCAACCTTTGACAATCCAGTACTCCCATTGGTATACATTATAAATGCAGTATCAACTGCTAATGGCAAATCATCATCACCAGATTCTCTCCACAGATTCTCTCCACTTCTGCAAATGAGGTGATTGACCAGCTAGTGCTGCTCTCCACTGAAAATCACACGCTTTACAATGGCCAACTGTCCACTTATGTCTGCAAGTTTTTTCAATTCCTTTTTTCCACAAATGACAGTTGAAACTTCTGTCTGAAAACAATAAGAAATATGAAAGCCTCTGAATACATTGACATTGTTACATATAAGCAATATTAGACTGCATACAGATATAACGTAATATCTGCAAAGATGATAGATGTATATCTGGAGAAAAAAATGCAAGGGGGATGGATAAAACCTCATGAAGTGAGTGAGCTAAAGCCTCCTCTCCCAGAGAAGAATATATATAGTGACAACTGTGATACTGCGCCTGAAGCATCTCTGTATTTACACCATGACATTAATACTTCATCCCTGCCAAACAAAAAACAATTTGTGAACAAAGTTTGAAAACCTAGATCTTAGAAACTCAGGTCAAATATGAAAGTTGTGTGTAATTTTATCAATAAAAGTACAATAGGCCATTAGGGCGATTACTGCAGAACAAACCTTACCAAGAGAAATGGTGTACTGATTACGACTACCATTAGCTAAGTTTACCATGTCCTGTCCAACATCCCAAATTGATAGCTTAAGCTTTTCTCCACCATTTGTGAACATCTTTATTTTAAAAATCAACACCTGAAATGATTGATAGAAGGGCAAATACTCCATGAACACAGACCCAATTCTCTATAATAAATATATCTTGGCATAAAGACAAAATCAAATTACCCACTTAATGATTTTGTAGTTTCTAAGATCTAAAGCCAAATTATCTAAGATAATCCCTGTTAGATTCGTAACAAACTAAAATCTCATCTCTTTATAAAAACAAAAAACCCTAAAATAATTGTAAAATAATTGTAAAATGTAGCAGAAACCCTAAAAACCCTATATATGATAAGATGCAGATAGATTCATCATTCTAATACCTTCAATTTTCAGAAAGTATGAAATAATGGAGAAATAACGTTGTTGCAGAAATCGAATGGGTTAATGGTAATGGTATTACCATAACTAGCACCACCAAAGAAAAATTAAAAGATAATACTAATCAGATTCAAATTTAACTAGGTCATGAAGATATGGAAGAAACAGAATTCCAATTGAAAAAACTAATCAAATTCATATTTAAAGAAAAATTAAAAGATAGCACT
Organism: Papaver californicum; assembly: GCA_023531435.1. NCBI lineage: Eukaryota > Viridiplantae > Streptophyta > Magnoliopsida > Ranunculales > Papaveraceae > Papaver > Papaver californicum. The sequence goes on along the minus strand of JAJJMC010003761.1, from coordinate 5,381,344 downwards.
AACCTGGTAGTTTTGAGACTTGAGAGAGTATGAAAATTTGTATAGAAAAATCTACTTAAAACTTCATCACTAACTCATATAAAAAGGCGGAAGGCAGTTCAATCCTAAAGGTGGAACCTTGAACAAAAAGAAATCCAGAAAAACATAATTGGGGTATGTAATTTCGGCTCATTTCTTCATCAAAATCAGCCTGCAGTTCAGTCAATGATCAAAATCGAAATTTACAATACATCACGATCGTCCACAATTCCTTGACCATATATGTCTACAATTACCCACTAAGTACTAACAAAATCAACAGCAAAAAAAATTAACAGAATCAGTTAGAAATCATTACCTTTTCTCAACATCAAAGGATTAATAGATCATCAGAAGAAAAATAAAAGGAGGAAAATAGAGAAGATCAGAAGAAAAAGAAGACATACTCTTCAACTACAAAGGGATTGAATGGCGCGAAAAGAAGACGTACTCGATCAGAAGAGAAGCCCTAAATTATTTTTTAAACGTAAGAGGGGATTAAGTGTGACGGTAGAGGGGATAATGGGTTTGTAACCGAAGAGTTAATTTTTTTTAAATCCTGACCACTCTTTACACTGAACCGCAGCCGTCGATAATGAAACTTATCAGAGGATCCAACCTTAAAACTAAACCATCAATAAGATCCATGTATCTAATCTAAGATTAAATGTCAACCACCACTTATAACCCACTCTGGTTTTATTATAAAAATCTGGACCGTTACTTATCCCACCCCTTAAAACAGATCTTATAATTCTTACCATTCTTTGTCCCCTTAACTTTCCCAATGAAATCCAGGCCACCACTTATACCATTGGTATGCTTTATATTCTTGATGAGGAGGAAACCAACGACCATTTACTTTTACATTGTAAGATAGCTAGAAGGGTGTGATTCTATCTCATTCCAATAGAAGGCGGCTGGTCTTGGGTATTTCCAAGGTCTATGAGTGAGTTGGCTTGGTGTTAGAATTCAACGGGACTCTCGAATAGTGGCAAGAAGGTGTGGCCTTTTATACCTGCAACTGTAGCTTGGGTGCTGTGGAGGGAAAGAGATTGCAGGACTTTTGAAGAAAAGCATGTCTTCAAAACTGATTTGGATATGGGGATATAAGCTAGGAAATTGGTGTTAGCTTGGGCACCATCATAAGTGAAGCAACTTCATGTAAACATCTCTTTGTCGATTTTGGTTTCAGAATCTTTATTCTTATAATCTCATGTAATTTACCTTTCTTTTCTTCTACTACTTGTAGACTATTTTGTAAATTGTATATCTTTTAATCTCTCCCTTTTGATAAAAAAGAAGAAGAAAGAAGTGTTTTCGAGACCCTTTGTAGTGTAGATCACTACAATAAGAATTATTTGTTTTCAAGGTTCATACTTTTTTTATGGAAACTCCACTTGTTGTTGGGTTTAAAGTTATGGTTACGGTTGAACATTCATTGACATTGATTTTTGGATGATTTTTATCTGAAATCTTACTGTTTAGACTCTAGTTACCTATATTAATTTTCAGACACTTTGGCGTAAACCTGGAATTTGTTCTGACGTTATTGTTTGTGTTGGAATATCAAATACTGAATGCAAGTCGCAACACCAACAAACGTAAAAATCTTATATTAACCAATGATTATCTATTAGGAAAAATAACAAACATATATTGAACAATTTCACGATTTTACAAAATTCAGAACAATAAACTCAAATAACCAATATCAAACAAGTAAAGATTGTTTCAGATGAGAATTAACAACAACCCAATGATATAAATACTAAACTAAATACTATTAGATTGCACTGAGGCGAGAAAGTCCTCTTTTCTTAAAGCATTTGCATCCCATACCAAGGTGCTAATATGAAAAGTGGATGAATGCTTACCAAGATTCAACAGTGCTTTTGAACATATAACCAGCACTAGAATATCTTCAAACAATCGAATGCAACCAATGTAGCAGCAACTCTCATCAACGAATCTATTCTAGATTTTTATTTATGTTTCTTATAAAACTATGCTTTCTTCTATGTTTTGAATGGGAGAAATCAATTGGGTTTAAACTGGTTGAAACTAAGCGACGGTTAGGATCTTAAATCTCGACCGTTGGATGACGTTCAGTTTTTATTCAAATTTTGGTTTGATCTCAATCATTAGATCATATCAGTTAGTTATCAAAGATTATCATTAATCTTATTTGCAACTGTTCACTAATGGTTGCAACTGTCCACCAATAATTTGAATAATGTCCATCCATTTCAATCTAGTTTCACAAACTAAAGTTCTCTGTTTAGTTTAACACCCAATTTCTATTCACACTAGAAATAGGCTTGAGTAGCCAACCCAAGGCCATATTTCCTACAATCCCCCACATGAATGAAATTGTATAGAAATGCAGAATGATACCCTAAAGTCTAATGCAAACACTAGAGAGTTGTGCGCGGAACGTCGCTGCATGGGGATAAATAGCTTGTGGATTTGAATCTTCTTTAGTGAATATCTACCGGGTTTACTAGTTGCTCAGTGAACGCGATGTCTTGAACTGGCAACTGTATAATATAAGACGATGCAATAGATATCACACAATTATTTCCTTACATTGTTGATTCTAGGTTATGTTCATTTCGGCCCTGAACAAACTTGGTATTCATGAGTGCTCTAGTTTAACATAGCCTTATAGTTATCATAGAAGCGGTCACACTTCACACTCATATAGGTGATCTCCTATTTGAATGTATCCTGCCATACTTTACTTAGTAAAACTAAGCTATATGAATCATTAAAAGAAAGTCTTAACCTCTTACATGACAGGTAACACTGTTTCATCATAAAAATAGGAAAGGGAAATTTCTCTCAGTGTTCCCGATGAGTATAAATTTATGACTTGGCTGTCCCTTTTGAACCTAGATAACCATAGGATCTCCAATCGCTAGGTTGGGTTTCTGATGTAAATACTACTCTATATCTGTAGGAAATAGTCCATTCCCCTCGATGATGCAATTACTAGATCTCTAGATAACCCTTTTGTACACAGATCTACGAGGTTATCCCTTGATCTTATATAATTCATTGCTATAACTCCAGTTTAGAGTAATTGCTTAATGGTTTCATATCTTCGACGAATATGTCGAGACTTACCATTATACATCTTACTATGTGCTTTTGTGATAGTTGCTTGATTGTTACAATGTACAGTTATCAGAGGCACGGGTTTGGGACATATAGGTATATCATCAAAGAAATTCCTAAGCCACTCGGCTTCTTCGACTGCTTTGTCCAAAACAATGAATTCATCATCCATAGTCGATCTAGCAATCAACGTTTGCTTTGATGATTTCCAAGATATTGCTTCCCCGCCTATAGTAAATATATAACCACTAGTAGCTTTAGTGTCATCGGTGTCTGAGGTCCAATTTGCATCAACATTTCCCTCTACAACCGCTGGATATATTTTATAATACAAACCATACTATTTGGTGTTTCTTAAATATCTTAAGACTCTTACTATGGCCTGCCAGTGAGTTTTGTTAGGGTTACTTGTAAACCGGCTTAACTTTCTCGCTACACATGCTATGTCTGCCTAATACAACTCATTAGATACATCAAACTTCCAATAACTCGAGAGTATTCCAATTCATCCTCTACTTTACCCAAATTCTTTTGAAGATGGATACTTGGACCTAATGGTGTTCTAGCCACTCTGTCATCATGGTGGAAACATTTTAAATTTTTCTCAACATAATGCTCTTGAGATAATTTTATCTCATCTTCGATTCTAGAAATTTTAATTCATAGAATGACATCTGCTATGTTTTGAATCTTTCATATTAAAATTTTTAGACAACATTCTTTTTGTAGACTTTATGATTTCTGGGTTGTCACCCATTATAAGCATATCATCTACATAAAAACATATTATCACGGTTCTTATAGAAGTATTTTTGGTGTAAACACATTTGTCACACTCATTAGACTTGAACACCATTGGATAATATAGTTTTGTCGAACTTTTCATGCCATTGCTTAGGTGCTCGCTTTAATCCATATAGAGACCTAACCAATCTACACACTTCTTTTATTTTCCAGGTACAACAAATCCTTCTCGTTGTTCCATGTATATTTATTCTTCCAATTCTCCATTCAAGAAGGAAGTTTTTTTATCCGTTTGATGTATTTCTAGATTATACAATGTTGTTATTGTTATGAGCATTCATATAGATGTTATTCTAGACAACGAAGTATAGGTGTTGAAATAATCCAAACCTTCTTTTTGTTACTAATCTGGCTTTATACTTGTCGATAGTTCCATCGGTTTTTATTTTTCATTTAAAAGCCCATTTGCAACCTAAAGGTTTAAAACCCGAAGGCAAATCAATTATCTCCCAAGTGTGATTTTGCATGATGGAATCTACTTCGTTGTCCACCGCCTCTTTCCATAATGGTGCTTCCGGAGTAGATATTGCTTGTGCAAATGTCTGAGGCTCATCTTCTAACATACAAGTTATGTAATCAGAACCAAATTTTAGCGACTATCGTTCTTTTACTTCTTCTTGGCTCCTGGACTATTTACTCCACTTGTTTTACGGATAATTGCGAGGTGCTTGTATCACCCTTTTCCTGTTCCTCTATTATCTTTCTCTTTAAAGGATTTATACTACTCTCTGGTTTCCCAGGAAACAAGTTTTTGAAGAATATTGCATCCCTCTACTCCATAATGGTGTTTACATGTATTTCTTATATTTTAGATTGATAAACAAGAAATATGTATGTGTTGCTGTGTTCCTCATACCCTATGAAGACACAATCAACTATTCTCGGTCCTATTTTAATATTTTTAGGAGGAGGCACTGCCATTTTCGCCAAACACCCCCACATTTTGGTGTAGTTATAGGAAGCTTTCCTTCCTTTCCACAACTCATAATGAGTTTTGTTTTCCTTCTTTCTTTTGCTTTTGTTTGAGTCATTCTTCCTTTCCCTTTTCTTATTGTTGTTGCCCTCCTCAACCATGCTTACTTTGAAACTTTCAAAACTTCACTCAGTTTTCTTCTCTGTATTTCTACTCTCTTCTTCCACTGGAAGAAGGTGTGGCCTTTTATACTTGAAACTTGTAGCTTGGGTGCTGTGGAAGGAAAGAGATTGCAGGACTTTTGAAGAAAAATTTGTCTTCAAAACTTATTTGGATATGGGGATAAAATCTAGGAAATTGGTGTTAGCTTGGGCAGCAACATCAGTGAAGCAACCTTATGTAAACATCTCTTTGTCGATTTCGGATTGGGAACCGTTATTCTTGTAATCTCATGTAATTTACCTTTCTTTTCTTCTACTACTTGTAGACTATTTTGTAAATTCTATATCTTTTAATCTATCTCCCTTTTGATAAAAAAAAAAAGAAAGAAGTGTTTTCGATACCCTTTGTAGTGTAGATCACTACAATAAGAATTGTTTGTTTTCAAGGTTCGTACTTTTTTTTATGGAAACTCCACTTGTTGTTGGGTTTAAAGTTATGGTTATGGTTGAACATTCATTGACATTGATTTTTGGATGATTTTTGTCTGAAATGTTACTGTTTAGACTCTAGTTACCTATATTAATTTTCAGACACTTTGGTGGAAACCTGGAATGTGTTCTGATGTTATTGTTTGTGTTGGAATATCAAATACTGAATGCAAGTCGCAACAACAATAAAACATAAAAATATTATATTAACCAATGATTATCTATTAGGTAAAATAACAAACATTTGTTGAATAGTTTCAAGATTTTACAAAATTCAGAATAATAAACTCAAATAACCAATAACAAATAAGTTAAGATTGTTTCAGATGAGAATTAACAACAACCCAATGATATAAATGTTAGAGAAAAGGGCTTGGCCTAATTATTTTGTTCTTGGTCTTGGATAAAATGGGCTTAGGACCAACTAGCTTATTTTCACTATTTGTGAATGAATCTTTAGTCCCACATTGGAGAAACTAAAGATGTTGCCTCTCCATATTACTTAGACATTTGTATCTAAGGGAGGCCCCTTAGGGGTTTAGACTCTTTTGTATATGGGAGAGGACTAAGGATATGGGCTAGTTGTTGCAACCATACATTTCACACACACGCGGTGATTCGCACCAAAGCACGCACGCCGCCGCCGTCCGTCTGGTCGGTCGGGTCAAGTCGGGCTCGGGCTCGGGCTCGGGTGCCGGTGTGGTGTGGGTGTGGGTCAACCAAGACTTATCTTTTTGGAAAAAATATTTTAAATTATTTTCTTAAAGAATTTAAAACTAAATCAAATTTTGTTTTTAATATGGGGGGGCGCCTGACCTGGCGAGTATTATTCTTGGCCGTTTTCTTACCGGTAACTAATTAATTCGCAAATAAATCTTTTGATTAATTATAAAATTAATTTTCATTTATTACTGGATGATTTCTCTCATATTCTCGCCTATAAAGAAAACCAGAATTTTTCATTTGAACTCACACCAGAAGCAGCTACTATCCTGCCTTCTTTTCCCCTCTTCCTGCTTTGTTTTGCGCACTGCTTGTTTACTTCCCTTCCGTAAATATCTTGATGTTAAGTTCGTTTGAGGGTGATTTGTATTGTGCTTATACAAATCATAACGGGCAGTTCTATCCTGGACACATCTTCGTTGTGGGGGTATAACATCTCTCATTCTTGAGGAGTACCCGCGGACTATTGTATTAAGGACAATTTGCTGAGCAGGTGGCTCTGTCCATTGTGTGTATCAGAGATTTCATTAACGTTAACATCTTCTTCTGTTTAGTATTTTTATTGTTGCAGATCTAACTATCTTAACACAATATACTTTTTCTGTAACAATGGGTAAAAATTATGTTGACAAACCAGAAAAATTTAGTGGCAAAGATTTCAAATGATGGCAATCAAAAATGTTGTTCTTTATGAGTTTCCATATATTAGATGACTTAGTTCTGAAATCTTTTGATGAGGGTTTGAATGATGTTGTAAATGAAAGGGAGTTGGAAAGTTGGGTTAGACAGAATTATATAGCAAAAAATCACATTTTGAATTGTCTAGAAGATGCATTGTATGATTTTTATAATGCAAAAGATAACTTTTCTGCTTTTGATTTATGGGCTGCTTTAGAGGCAAAATACCAAGCTGAAACTGCTGGAAGTAAGAAATTCTTGGTAGCTAGGTTCCTGGAATAAAAAATGTCGAATGAAAAATCTGTGGTTGATCAATTCCTTGAACTTCAGCGTATTATCAATGAAATTCTTGCTGAAGGTATGGTGATAGATGAAACTTTTCAAGTGTCTGCTATGATTGAGAAATTACTGTCTTCCTGGTCTGAATACAAACGTAGACTGAGACATGAAACTGGTGCAGTCAGTATGGTTGATTTGGGTAAGAAGATTCAAGTGGAAGAATTACTATGCTCCAAAGAAAAGAACGTATCTTATGCAAGGGACATGTCCAACAAGGATCATGTAGTTGAACACAAGTCTTCCAATACTGAAAAGGGCGACATCAGCAAATGCAACCCTAAGCCTGGTCATCACAAGAAAGATATATTTCAGAAACCCAAATCTTGCATTGGTAAAATTAAAGGTGCATGTTATGTTTGTGGAACTCCTGGCCATATGGAAATACACTGTAGAAAACGTAAGGACTTTAATAATAAGAAAAACAATGCTAAGTTGGTTGAAAACAACAAAATCGAGTTTTCTGGTACGGTGTCCGAAGTTAATTTGGTAACCAATGTGAGAGACTGGTTGGTAGCCTCTGGTGCTATCAAGCATGTCTGTGGAAACAAAGATATGTTCACCTCCTATCAGAAGGTAGGGGAAGGGGAGAAACTCTACATGGGTAACTCATCTGCAACACAGGTTGCAGTAAAAGGCAAAGTTGGGTAAAGCTCACTTCTGGCAAGACTCTCACATTGAATGAAGTTCTTCATGTTCCGAACATCTGTAAAAATCTTGTATCTTGTGGTGTTTTAGATGATAAGGGTTATAAACTTGTTTTTTAATCTGGGAAAGTTGTTGTCACTAAGGGTATGATTATGTAGGAAAGGGTTATAAGACTGAGGGTCTCTACAAACTTAATGTAACCTCTGATGAAATGAATAAAGTTGATTCTTCTGCTTATGTTTGTGTGTCATTGAATGTTTGGCATGGTATACTTGGACATGTAAACTATAAGTTAATGCATAAACTGGCTAGCATAGGCTGCATACCCAAAAAACCTTTTGGATAATGAACATAAATGTGAAGTATGTGTAGAATCAATATATGCTAAAAAACCTTTTAGAAATTTTTTTCAGAGAAATTCTAAACCCTTAAAATTAATTCATTCAGACCTAGTTGACATGAAATCAATTCAAACTAGAGGTGTAAGAAATGGTTTGTCACTTTTATAGATGATTGTACGAGGTACCGTCACATATATTTACTTAAAGGTAAGGATGATGCCTTAGAAGCCTTTAAGATGTATAAACTAGAAGTTGAAAACCAAATGAGTGCTACCATTAAAATTGTTAGGTATGACCGTGGTGGTGAGTATGTAATACCTATAGGAAATTTTTGCATAGAACATGACATTATACACGAAGTAACCCCTCCTTATTCACCACAATCTAATGGTGTGGCTGAACGGAAGAACCGAACCCTTAAGGAGATGATAAATGCCATGTTAATTATTTCAGGATTACCTGCAAACTTGTGGGGGGAGGCCGTCCTCTCAGCTTGATATGTCTTGAACAGAGTACCCTTTAAAGGATCAGACAAAACTCCATATGTGTTATGGAAAGGTAGACAACCTTCTTATGCATACTTTAAAGTTTGGGGGTGTTTGTCTAAGGTTTTCATTCCTCCACCTAAGAGAACCAAGATAGGACCCAAAACTGTTGACTGTGTCTTCATAGGGTATCCTGAGCATACTACTGCATATAGATTTATGGTTGTAAGTTCTGAAATTTCTGAAATTTGTGTGAATACTATTATGGAATCTAGGGATGATGTATTCTTTGAAAATATTTTTCCTTCAAAATCTGATTCTCACATTATATGTGTTGATCCCCTAGATATCCCTTCGATCAGTCAGACATTACCTTTAGAGGAAGATGAATTTGAATTTGAGCCTAGAAGAGGTAAAAGACTTAGAACTGAAAAATCTTTTGGGCCAGACTTCATAACATGCTTAGCTGAGACTGATCCACATACTTATAGAGAAGCCATGACTTCTTATGAAGCTCCATGGTGGAAAGAATCCGCCATTAGTGAAATGGATTCCATTATACATAATGGTACTTGGGAGATTGTTTTATCTCTAGGGTGTAAACCCATAGGTTGTAAATGGATCTTCAAAAGGAAACGTAAGGTAGATGGAACTGTGAAAAATACAAAGCTAGATTAGTAGCTAAATTCTATAAACAGAAAGAAGGTGTAGATTTCTTTGATACTTATTCACCGGTTACGAGAATTACTTCTATTAGGATGTTAATTGCTATTGGTGCCATTCATAATTTAGAGATACATCAAATGGATGTAAAAAAAACTTTTCTAAATGGTGAATTAGATGAATAAATTTATATCGACCAACCTGAGGGATTTGTAGGGAAAGGTTGTGAAAACAAAGTTTGTAAACTGAAAAAATCTGTGTATGGTTTGAAACAAGCACCTAAGCAGTGGCATAAAAAATTTGATCATGTAATAGTGGTTTTAAAATCAATGAATCTGACAAGTGTGTGTATACTAAACTTGTGAATGATGCATGTATGATTGTATGCTTGTATGTTGATGATATGCTTATACTTGGTACAAACATGGATGTTATTAATTATACAAAAAACATGCTAAATGAGAACTTTGACATGAGAGACTTAGGCCCCGCTGATGTGATCTTAGGAATGAAGATTAAAAAAAATTCTAATGGATATAGTCTTAGTCAATCTCATTATGTTGAATATGTGCTTAAAAAATATAATCAGTTTGATTGTAAACCTGCTTGTACTCCGTATGATCCTTATTGTAGACTCAAAAAGAATAAGGGTAATGGAGTTTCACAACTTGAATACTCACGTGTTATAGGAAGTCTGATGTATTTGATGAATTGTACGAGACCGAACATTGCTTATGTTGTGAGTAGGTTGAGTAGGTATACCTGTAATCCATGGCAGGAGCATTGGGATGCACTTATTAGAGTGTTAAGGTACTTGAAGTACACTCTGAAATTTTGTTTAAATTATGAAAGATACCCTGCAGCCCTTGAAGGATTTTATGATGCAAAATGGATATCAGACTCAGAAGAGTCTAAGTCTACGAGTGGATATGTGTTCACTCTAGCACGTGGGTCTGTATCTTGGAAGAGTTCCAAACAGACATGTATAGCTCGATCCACTATGGAATTGGAGTTTATTGCGTTAGATAAAGTAGGAGAGGAAGCCGCTTGGCTAAGATGCTTTTTAGAAGACATTTTTCTCTGGCATAAGCCTGTGCTAGCTATATCTATACATTGTGTTAGTCAAGCTGCAATAGCTAATGCTAAAAATAACAACTATAATGGGAAGTCTATACACGTTCGTAGAAGACATAATTTCCTGAAACAACTAATCTCAACTGGCGTTATTTCTATTGACTTTGTGAGGTCTAAGGAGAATGTCGTGGACCCTTTGACGAAAGGTTTATCCAAGGAGATAATTAACAATGCATCGAGGGGGATGGGGCTTAAGCTCATTAAATATACTTGCCATGAAGGATACTCAACCTTGCTGACTGAAGATCCCAAGATCAAGGTTTTGAATGAGACAACTGATTTGTGGTGGGTTAAAGGAACACTATCATAGAATTTCATTCTCTGTCCCTTCCCTATGGTATAGACGTGATAGTGTGACTGCATGTGAAGGATGACATTTTATTAAGTCTTAATGAGTTTTATAGGTTCAATTTAAGATTGAATTGGGGTGTAGCAGTAAACACTCTTGATGGAACTCACCTATTTGAATGTGGAAGTGGGCCGCTTCCTATGAGAATTGAGCTTATTCTCTAGAGCATTCTGAGAAAGGAGATACGTCCAGGGCCAAAATGCACACAACGACACGAACTTGACAACACCTAGAGTAATATCACGCGTGGAAGTTATTGATGAGCTACATCAAACGATAGTAGTTCAAGACATCGCGTTCACTGTCCATCAAGTAGGTCCGGTAATTTCTCACTAAGCAAAGGTTCAAGACCTTATGGACACCTATTGCCTATAGTGGTATTTCTCTCTTTCTGATTTCTGATTTTCATCGGGTTTTCATTCATGTGGGGGATTGTTAGAGAAAATGGGCTTGGCCTAATTGTTTTGTTCTTGGTCTTGGATAAAATGGGCTTAGGACCAAGGGGTCACTAAGGAAAACTAGCTCATTTTCACTATTTGTGAATGAACCTTTAGTCCCACATTGGAGAAACTAAAGATGTTACCTCTCCATATTACTTAGAAATTTGCATCTAAGGGAGGCCCCTTAGGGGTTTAGACTCTTTTGTGTATGAGAGAGGACTAAGGCTAGTAGGTGCAACCATACATTTCACACACGCGCGGTGCTTCGCACCGAAGCACGCACGCCGCCGCCGTCCGGTTGGTCGGTCGGGTCGGGTCGGGTGGAATCGGGCTCGGGTTCGGGCGTGGACTCGGGCTCAGGTTCGGGCGCTGGTGCTGGTGTGGGTGTTGGTCAACCAAGACTTATCTTTTTGGACAAAATATTTTAAATTATTTCCTTAAAGAATTTAAAAATAAATTAAATTTTGTTTTTAATATGGGGGGACGCCTAACCCGGCGAGTATTAATCTTGATCGTTTTCTTACCAGTAACTAATCAATTTGCAAATAAGTTTTTTGATTAATTATAAAATTAATTTTCATTGATTACTAGCTGATTTCTCTTCTATTCTCGCCTATAAAAAGAACCAAAATTTTTCATTTGAACTCACACCAGAAGCAGCTACTATCCTGCCTTCTTTTCCCCTCTTCCTGTTTTGTTTTGCGCACTGCTTGTTTACTTCCCTTCCGTAAATATCTTGATGTTAAGTTCGTTTGAGGGTGATTTGTATTGTGCTTATACAAATCATAACAGGCAGTTCTATCCTTGACACATCTCCGTTTTGGGGGATAGCATCTCTCATTCTTGAGGAATACCCGCAGAATATTGTGTTAAGGACAATTTGCTGAGCAGATGGCTCTTTCCATTGTGTGTATATCAATTCAGAGATTTTATTAACGTTAACATCTTCTTCTGTTTAGTATTTTTATTGTTACAGATCTAACAATAAATACTAAATCAAACACTATTAGATTGCACTGAGGCGAGAAAGTCATCTTTCCTTAAAGCATTTGTATCCCATACCAAGGTGCTAATATGAAAAATGGATGAATGCTTACCAAGATTCAACATTGCCTTTGAAGATAACCAACACTAGAATAGCTTCAAACAATCGTATGCAACCAATGTAGCAGCAACTCTCAACAACAAATCTATTCTAGCTTTTATTTTTGTTTCTTGTAAAACTATGCTTTCTTCTGTGTTTTGAATGGGAGAAATCAATTGGGTTTTAAACTGGTTGAAACTAAGCGACGGTTAGGATCTTGTTATCTCAACCGTTGGATGACGTTCAGTTTTATTCAAATTATGGTTTGATCTCAACCATTAGACCGTATTAGTTAGTTATCAAAGATTATCATTAATCTTCTTTTCACCTGTTCACTAATGGTTGCAACTGTCCACCAATAATTTGAATAATGTCCATCAATTTTCAATCTAGTTTCACAAACTAAACTTCTCTGTTTAGTTTAACACCTAATTTCTATTCACACTAGAAATAGGCTTGAGTGGCCAACTCAAGGCCATATTTCCTACATTTTGATTGTTAGTCTAACTAGTTTGTTTGAAATCAATGATTTAAGTTCCTCCTCTCAGTGGAACTGTTGCTCCGTATGTTCAGCTGTTTAGCTACTTCAAAAAGAAAGATATGGCCAATATTTCATTACTTTCAAAACATAAGTGAAAAAAATATATTTGCATTTTCATAAAGAAGTCACACACATATATATGCCCAAAACTTCAATAGATTATGCAGCAGTTTCACATAAGTTGGACATGATAATTTGATCATACAGATCAAGCAAACCTAGTTACCCTAAATCTAAATATGATCCCATTCAATCACCAAAATTAGCTAGCTAGGCATCACATATGTTTCAACATTTCTACCAAACTAAGGCATGTATAACTTGTTCCCACATTTGCATCTCCAAGCTTCCGGGTAATATTCTGTTGTAACTGGTGTTCCAGGAGGAACCGGAACATGAACCGGCTTGCACGGCCTACACTTTCCACATTTTGATGCACACCGGGGAGGCGAAGAACCTGGTACACTCATCATAAACCCCTTTTTACTTCTGACCCTACTGCCATCGCTACTTAACTTTTTCCTCGCCAATGAAGTAATTAACAAACTTCTTCTGATTACGATAGATTTAGTTGCAATTATCATCTCATCATTTTCCTGCTCTTCAAATTTCTCTTCATTATCATTTATCATCAGGATCTGACCCTCATCATCATCACCAAGTTGTTCCTGTTGAAAAACGTACATTCATTCAAATTTTGATTAGCATATATCACTATCTTTATTGCACGTGCACAAAATTATATTGATGTGATACCAACACTAATGTACAAAACTTTTTGGATGTAATAATTTTTATAAAGAATCTAAAAGTTGTAATCACAAGGGTGTTGCCTTAAATTTAGTGGTGATAAACAAAATAAGAGACTAAACAAGGGCCAAAAGCATATCTTGGAAAATACGACTAGCCAGCTGAGGAGACATGAACTCTCAGAAGAGTGTCACGAGATATAGCCCAAGCAGCTACAGGGATTTGGTTTATAAAGACAATAACAAGTATGGGTCCGACTAATATGCTGTTAAAAACAAGAAACTATTACTAAGCTGGCACATGTTTACTGAGCCCTGAACCTTTTCAAGGACATTTCCTACAGCAAATAAAGAAGTGAAACAAAGAGACGAGTTCCACGGGTTTCTCATTTATGCCTGGCTCCATTTTATTTTATTTTGATGGATAAAAGAAATGATCATATTGATAAAGAAGAGGGGCTCCATTTTGCCTGCTTACAGTTTATTTGCTTAGCTCCAGAGCCGAGCCAAAATGTTCATTTTTTTTTTGTCAATTGCAACGACATTATCTTTGGTAAAGTGACATCTTACTGGTGCAAGATCCGGACGATTATGTATGAATGTGCCTACTGGTTTCGCAGGGTCTCTATTATATATGGACCTTTGCTAACGGTGCCGTGGGATCAAACTAAAGTCAGTGGTATTCCTATGAGTTTAATGGCTACAAACTCGCGGTACATTTTAATAGTTAACCTGATTTTAGTACCGAAGAGTCTGCCTAAAACACAACATATGCTCTTACAGTCTTACCAGAGGAGACACTGTCTATACTATAGTACGCCTGCATTTTCTGGGTCAAACCCGTGAATTTCTTCTTCCTATTCTATGTGATTCCTTTAATAGATCAGAAAATAAACGACAGTGGCTCATTATAGCGTGAATCACTTGTTTTTACTAAGCTTTCACAGAAATTAATGGAGCAAAAAAAAAATTAAAAAAAAATGAAAAAGACAGAAAGACAGAAAGACAGAAAGACAGAATGGCAGAATGGTCGTAAAACTGAACTTACCTGAAAATGATAACAGTCTGATTTTGTTTCAGCCGAAATTGTTACGCCTGTAAAAAAGATTAGTTGCAGAGTCATAATTTAGTTGATGAAAATCACTGTACAAGATGTTGTAAATTAAACTGAGACAAAAAATATGAGATGCTAATTACAGGTTTTCTTACCAAGAGATGCAGTTTTGGTGTTGATAGTGGTGAACAGAGCATAGAGAGAGATGATTGAGAGTGAGAAGAAAAAGAAAAAGAAGATAATTTTCCTGCATATAATGAAGTTGCGATTGTTTATCTCCCAATCCATTGATTGTATATGTAAACTACTTAAAGCCTTTGAATTCAAACAAGACCCCAAACTCTGTATTCCTCTGTTTTAGTGATTGAATTTATTGGTTGAGAAGAAATACTGAAGTAGAAGAAATATAGACTTGGGTTTCTCTCTGTTTTATACAACTCTCATGATAACTTGGTATGGCTTTTGTCAAGGATGAATCTCAATTAAAAGCAACAGAAGAAGAACAAACTGGTAGGATTGAAGGAACCTTAGATCTTAGCAACTTGAAACATATAAAGCTGACAGATTCTACACAAGAATTTAATAAGTAATCCTCTCTCACTCTTACAGGAGAGTTGGAACTATAAAAACCTCAGTTCTTGTAATGTTTTTTTAAGTTGTAGATTTTAGCCACTGATGACCAATTTACCCCTTATAATTTCTAAAATCAAATCAACAGCAGGGAAGTAATTCCTAGAATCACTTTTTTACTAGTTAAAGGATATTTTTTGCTTGTGAGTTGTGACCAGTGTAGTCAATCTCGGCCATCTCGGCCGAGATCTTGTTGAAATTACCAGTATCAGTACTCGAACGAGATAAGATGCATGATATTGTGGAGACGAAATTTTGACCAAAAATATCGTTTAATTTCAGAAATATCGTTTGATTCGGCCAAGATAAGCTGAGATTAGATGGTGAATGAATAAAGCTTTAAGCCGACCCTATCTAGTTCTTTCTTTTTCTTCGCACTGCTTTATGTTGCTATCATCAAGACCAGCAACAACACCACCATCTTCTTCTATCACTAATTCTTATTGTTCTTTAGTTTGATCATTAATTCATCACCATCAAAGACTCACAGTCTCCACCGATAGCATCTCAAATTCACAACAGAAATCAGGTTAAGAGAAGTGAATTGTAGACCTTCTATTGTGTGATAGATGACTATAAATATTGATTGTTTAGATTTCATGGTTGATTAGGAAGCTTGGGTTTGTTTCCTAATCCAATATGCAGGAAAGGAGAAGATATAAAAAAGTCTTAGCATACATCTAGGGGTGTTCACGGCCGGTTTCGGTTCGGTTTTGTGCCAAACCAAAACCGAAACCGCCAAGGTCGGTTTTCCAATTATTTTTCCATAACCGTTACGTTTACCGCCGGTTCGGTTTTACTCGGTTTTCTCTCGGTTTCGGTTTTTTTCAACGGGTTTCGGTTAACCGTTTGGAAAACTAAAATTCAAAAAAAAAAAATCAAAAAAATCAAAAAAATCAAAAAAAAAAAAAAAAAAAAAAAAATCAATTTTTTTTTTTAAAAAGTGGATTATTCCATAACTAGAAGAAAATTCTTCCATAACTAGAAGAGAACTAGGGTTAGAAAGTTAAGGTGTAATGAAGGGTTCAGATTAGATCTATCAAAAACTAGATCAAGGGTCTTAAATAGTCGGTTTTCCATGGTATAACGGTTCGGTTTTTTGCTAAACCAAAACCGAAACCGTGACTACCGGTTTCCATACTTTTTTTCCGTAACCGTTCCATTAGTAAACGGTTCGGTTCGGTTTTGGCCAATTCGGTTCGGTTTTGGCGGGTTTCCGTGGAAACCCGTTACCATGTACAGCCCTACATATATCATAAAGACTGTCTCACAACCACAAATTTCATGCCTGCAAATAGTTTGATAAAAGGTTTGAATGAATGAAAGAAAGGAAAGGGGTTCTTCCATTACAGCCTGTAAACTGTTGCTAGCTAGGGGTAAATCAGGAGCGATAAGCCTCTCTAATCTTTTCTTTTCTTTACTCAAGACAACACGTGTGTATGGTTTTGGTTTGTCTCCATCATCTTCTTCTTACATGTACTTCATTAACCATCTTTTGCCACCTATTATCCTAATCCCACCAAATCAACAGTCTTACTTACTTACCGTCAAAGTCTCGTTAAAAATATTTTTAACCTGTATAAGTAAAATTGTTAATATTGAATGTTGTAAATAAAGATACAATAGGATAAGAATAATAAAAAATATATGATTTATGTATTTTAGGTACCAAAATTTTATCCGATATTTAACAATAATTTTTTAAATATAAAATTGTACGAATCGAAATCCGATATCAACTATATTAATTATGACAAGTGAGAGAGTAAGTAGTCAGGGCAGTTATATTCGGTTGATAACTTGATATCAAGCAGAAGACCAGAGTGAGACCTATCAAATTGCCATTACAGAACCCAACGTCACTTTAAATTTAGAGAGTAGAGTGTCAATTATTTAGCACCATTTTTGTGTAACACAGATGGAGTGAGTCTATGTATTTGGAATGAGTATACTTACAATTCTTTCTATCTATGTTCTTTCTTATTTCTTACACCTTAGAAAGCTAAAGTAATCCCTATAGGATATCACCATTTTGGTGCAAACAATTTGGTTTTAGTGCTTCCTAGGAAGTATTTTGCTCAACTATTAATTCATTTTATCTCAATTCCATTCATTATTTAATGGACATCAGATATAGTAAGGTCCCTATATATAAACTATCGGCACTATCCTAGAAAGCAGTACCTTGGTTTTTTTTTTGTTTTTTTTTTTTTAATAAAACTCATTAACTTGTAGGATATCGGTGGTTAATGGTAGAATTTTTTTTATCTGATTAGAGTTTCTATGCATAGATAAAATATATCATGTATACCATAACATTCAGTAGTGTGGCACGCATACATCGTGGCTTAATGGGTCAGTATATTAGAAGCATTTCGTGTTGTCTATTCTTGTCATTCCAAAGTTTGGCACCTCGTGCTGGCACACTTTGACACATCCATTTCATGTTCATCATAAACCCACACGGAATAAGTATCAAAAAAGATAGAAACCTTCCACGCTTTCATTTTCCAACGAAAAGAGAGAAAATTCACCCATATTTCAGAAATAGATTTGTTTAGATTATATAATGAGCTATATATACAATGATTCTAAACATCGATTCATTGTATATGTGGGTGGGGCCCGGAAACTACTATTTAAATGGCATTACTTTGATGTTTTTCAAAACCTATGAACAACGTTATTTGAAACGTCCGTTTGTTTCCAGGAAGCAAAACCCAAAACTAGTTTGAGGTACCGTCCGATCTCTGTTCGTATATTAATGTTGTCACAAGCATCCTTGAGTTCCTGAGGGTATATGGCTAGCTCCACCTGAGCACTGCTACATCCTGAGCTTTGGACCGAAACGCAAAAATTGTAACTGTAAAAGCTTGGATCCCAAGTAAAGAGCACAAATTGCTTATCACTTTCTACATGGAATGATCGGCTTTTCATTGGAAAACTATTCCCTGTGATACCCGCGTAACCGAACAAAGTTCACCAGCTAACTTAAAGTTGAATTCTACTGTCTTTAACAGTCCCTAATTCCCCCTATAGCAATGGGCATGCAGTATCGTTTTTATGCCTTGAGAAAAGCTTATGATAGGTACTGAACACGTGGGATACACGTGTGTGTAAGAAAAATGCACCATTATGGTTGGCTGTGGCCTCAGCCTGAGCCTGTGGTGTATATTATGGGTTTCAGTTCCCTATATCCTTCATATACCATAGTGCAATAACAAAACGATTACCCATCTATTAATTAATAAACCTAACAGGTAAACGTGTAAGGGAAAAGATTGACACAATGCATTTGCTCCATTCCCAAGTGCTCATAGTACCGGCATTTGCTAATCTCGTTAAAATAACTTAATAAATGCTGGTAATAAATCTGGTTCCATTGTACTGTGGATCAAACACTGTTTATGTTGCACTAGGTATAATCATGGTCAGATGAACTTATGGCCAAGGATGAAATGACGACATTTATTAGCTAAGGGGAAGTGAAACAAAAAAATGCCATTTGATTAGGTAACGTATAGTCTGTTATTATGCCCATTTTTAGCATCCGTGGTCGATGGTATTGAGTGATCTTCTGTATACATAGACTATTCTCAAGCAGTGTCCCATCAATTGAATAGCCAGGTCACAGTCTAAAGCTTCAGAGAACCACATGAACCTTAGTTAATTTGCTCTCTGACTTGTTTCTGGTTTGCTTTTACCTCTATGGTAGGCCTTTTTATAAGCATTCATAGTAGGACGATCATTCCCAAAGAGTAAAGAGTAAAAAATTTGATATTTACTCCGCTTGAAACGCAGTGGACAGCGAGTAAAATTTAATCGGGCGTAAAAGTAAATTAACGCTTGTCGTTGGGCGCATACACAACTATTCGTCTGTTGAAATTGTGTTATACGGGAGTAAGAGTAAGCTAACGCTTGGTTGGGGCAGAAGCAGGATGAACGCTCGGTGTGAGACGCTACCCAAAATAACATCTGATGATAGACGCAATGCTTAGCATCACGCCCTATTTACAGACGTGTGTGTAGGCGAACGCCTCATGGGGCGTGAAACTAGCCATATGCCCGTTAACCTCCTACACGTACAAATGGTTCGTGTGATAATACTCCATCAGGCGGTGCGCTAGACGAGCACGATTCCCATTAGGCGTTACGCTAGACGAGCGCCAGCCTTCATAGGCGTTACGCTAGACGAGCGCCCGTCATGAGTCTTTTATTGAGAAGAGCGAGAGTTGGGAATTCAGTAATACTGTGTAGAAGTAATGTGGAATTACTATTTCTTTCTCAAGGAAAACCATTTTTGACAGCAGTTAGCACAAAAGTAAGCATTTTGACAAAGGTGAGGAAACTCTTCTCATTCACTGTTGGTGTTTTTCTTATCCTTCTTTCACATCACAGGAGGAGCAGCAACATAATTATTAAAGCTTATTGATCTTGTTTAGTTAGCAATAACAAGATTTGTTGTTCTTGTTCAGTCTGTTAAACATATATACATTTGATAACCTTGATCTGACAATAAGTAATTAAGGGCGTTCACAGTCATCAGACCAAACCCAAAGATCAAAGAGTAAAAATTTTACTCTTTGGTCCGGCCTAAATGCTACGGGTTAACGAGTAAAATTGATCGGACAGTTGTCTAATCTAACGCTTGTAGTTGGGCGGACGTCTGGGTATACGTTTGTTGAGACGGGCGTACGTCTAAGAAAACGCTTGCATGGGACGGACATTTGGTTGAACGCTTGATAGGAGGCGTTAATGAAAATTACGTCTGATGATAGACGCACTCCTACACGCACGCCCCAGAGACGGGCGCTTTCTTAGACGAACGCCTGATGGGGCGGTTTCATAGCCATACACGCGTAATTTGTCTAACACTTGCAGCTGATACGTGGAAATGGTGAGACGGGAGGACGCTTAATATAACACCTGGTTTATCAGGCGCTTCTCTAGCCGAATGCCCGTCCTATCAGGCGGACGGCTGGATGAGCGCCTGTCTGTGGCGAACATATATGTTCTCTTCTCATCCATTTTTCTCTTGCAATTTCTCTTGAACACTCTTTTATCTTGATAAACTCCGCCCGCCCACCACAACAACACCACACAGCAAACACCAATTTGTGAGAAATCTCTAAAATCAAGCTTAACCCCTCATCAATATTGCAAAGGCTGAGTTGATTTGATACCAACGATTTCAAATTTAGATTACTTCAAAGGAAGGTAATAACCTTAATCTTTACTATAATTTTTAATGGATTTTATTTAACATTGTATTGTTTTGTTTACTAATTTTGTTTAACGATATCAAATTAATATTAACACTGTATTGTTATGTTTACTGATTTTGTATATATCAGTCATATGAACATAGCTAGATAAATTAGGTTTTAGAAATTATAATTTCGGAATCAACTCATGTTGTTTTAATTGAATTGAAAAAAATTTATTATGAGAATTGAAGTTATGGTGTTCTAATTGAATTGAAGTTATGGTGTTTTAAAATTGGGTATAAAAAAATTATGGTGTTTTAATTGAATTGAAGTTAAAATTGATTATGAGAATTTGGGTATAATTCTAGGGTTTATGAGAATTTTTTTAATTGAAGTTAAAATTGATTAAGTATTTTGTTAATTTTAGTTGGGTTGTGGATAATTATATGATTAATTGAATAATATTATTGTTTATGAAATATGAGAACTTAATTATGTTGATTTTTATTTAGCCGTAAACTTTACGTAGATTCTAAATATGAACAGAAATAATAATAGAGTTACAAGATCGGGACGAATTGGAAACTTGAATACAGCATCAACTGAATCTGGAAGTGGTGTAGTTGTTGATCCAGCAATCTTTATTGATTTGGTGAATGAGGAAGTTCAATCACCAGTGATTGTTAACGAAATGTCTGTTATAAGGGATCGAGCAAATCTGTTCGTCATGACATTGACTCGTTCGATTGACGCTGGGGAGTTGATGAGTGTTGAAAAACAACGGGGAGTTCTACAAGTGCTTAAAGAGATAACAAATTTTTCTTCTGAAGAGAATGTTGGTCGCCCCACCTGAATGAATTATCTACATAGATATTTTTATCTTTTAAGCGTTGTTGTTTATGGTGTTGAACCTTATTAGTACTTTTATTACGAATATGATTCTCTTATTAGTATCTTATTGGTAAAAAAAATTCATCTAAATTAATTAGTTACTCGAAATTTAAAAAGAAGTTCATTAACATTTAAGATAACAATATATTGGTTAAAAACAAACTGAAAATAACACAATTAGTTCATAAAAGTTGAAACTGAAACTAACAATGTCAATAAGAATGTTGTCTTTTTAGGTTTCAGGTATTCCAAGAATCCTTTAAGGTTGGATTCTCCTTCTCTGCAAAATGTCTTCCTTCCTAAGTTCGATGTACTCTCTTGTTACCGGATCCAACCCGGAGACATCCATCATATTATACGAAACTCTTCGTCTGCTTTTTTCTTTGCGTCAATTTTTTCTTTCCTAGCTTGTTTTGCTTTAAACTTTACCAAAGACTCATCTAGTTTTGTTGTAAACTCGGATTCTCTCTGCGCCATCTTCATTTTTGTTTGTTCTGCATATTTAGTGTTGAAGTTTTGTTGCTCTTTAATAGTAGTTTCCATCATAACCTGTTGGCCTCTCGATTTTGCTCTCCCTGTTTTCTTCTGTCGTTTCGCCTCTTTTTTTTCCCCATTTGACGGTTATATGTGTTAGCTATATCTCTTATGTCTTCATAGCCACTGGAATTGTCTTGGCTTGTTTCCTGTGTTTTCCGGTTTTCCTCACCGCTTTCATAATCTTCCCCAGCTTGTGATGAATCGAAAACAACTGTCGATCGTCGTCAATATTTTATACTTTCTAACATAATTGCGTAGCACTCTTCATGCTTAAATCTTTTGCCACCATTAGCTTCCTTGAAAAGCTTCCTTACTTCTTCAATCTGTTTTTTTTTTAAAATAAAGTTTAGTGAAGGATATAAAATTCAAAACAATAATGTAATCGTCAAAATTAAATGGGAAGTTACCTTCATTTCGGGGCCCCATCCAGTATGGTGTTCACGTTCCACTTCCGCCTCTTTTGCAAAGAAAAGTGCCACATCATTACTTATTCCCTAAAATCGTTTCTGAATGGAGGTCCAAGTGCGTTGTGGCATCGTAGGTATGACTTCTTTCATCCCATTTAATATGCGAGACCATAATCTTTCTTCTGATTGATCGGCACCAATACTACAATCTTGAGATATTGACAAATGAATTTTACACATCGTTACATCTTCAAATGTGGTAAAATTTGGACCTCGTGGTTTTGGTGCCATAATTGATGGTTTAGTAATAATGGTAATAAAGTATCATTTCCTCGAACTTGTGAAGATTGAATTTAGATTTAATAAATTAGTTTTAAAATAAAAATATACACAAAATATGAGAATAATATTAATAAATACTGAGGTTACGGATTTCACCACTAACCAATTAAAGTGATTCAAACTAATCAATATTCATGCAATTCTTACATTTAATTTGATTCTAAAATATTACAATAAGTAGATTTTCAAAATAACAGTTGTATAACAAAAGCATAGAACATCTAAAACCTAGGCCAAAGCATGTACCATCTAACGAAATCACAACTGCTTAACAAAAATCATTAAATCAATTTTTAACCAAGGCAAATAATCATAAAAGAATTTACAAAAATTAATTAAAATACAAATATACCACTTTTCTTGGAACAGTTGCTTCCTCCATCACCTCAACAAAGGGGTTTATCTCATCATGACCAAAACACTCTCAAAAGGTTGGTACATAGCTCAAAAGTGCTTGAGAAGAAGAAAATAAACAATAAAGACTAAATCAGGAAAACTGCAACGTTTTTAAGTGTTGCATTCTTCACTGTTACAAGACAAGTGTTTCAGATTCAAAATATACGTTGCAAGAACAGCTATTAGAAATACGACTGTTTCTTGGAGATGTTAACTTCAAACGAATTAGCCACAGAATCAGCGACTTTTCTTGAGTGTAGTATGTTCTTCTTCTTCTCCTTCTTTCACGAGATGATCTTGATTTTTTTTCTGATTTTTTTTCTGATTTTTTCCTGATGTGATTTTGGCCGAAGCCAACTCTTTGTGGTTGACTCTTATTTATACTATAGCATCCAAATCCTCCCATTAACTCCTCAATATCTTTTCATTCAATCCAAATAAAATCTCGGGATTTTTCTTTCTCTCAAACATTTTGATCCTGATTTTCCTCTTTGGTTGTTTTGTTTGTTGCCCGAGTTAACCCAAAACATATTGATTATTATAGGAACAGAATCAAGTGAATCGGGAAAGCAAATCTCGTATTTTTACGTGATTGAGTTCTCTCCCTGTGAACAGTGAGAATGAGATATTCAACGAGATTCTTGTCTGATTTTTAGCTCTTAATATTGTGTACGAATCCTTCTAAACATGGTAATAGCATATCCGTGTTTTAATCCCTTGAAATTCTTCTCCAAATTAAAAGATACTAGGATAGTTTGAGAGTTAAAATTCCCGCCTAAAATCAATTTTTGAAATGAAAAGGTGGGTGCCTTTAAAAAAAACATGGGTGCCTTTAGTAATTTGGGTTCCCTTATCAAAATATGGGGTGCCTTTAGTAATTTTGGTAGGTGTTTTTAACACTTCTTTTCGAGCCAAATTTTTCTAAAAATGTTTATTCTTCCGAAAATACCTACGCACATTTAGTACACAAATTAGTAAAAAATAAATACTAACAATATATATTTTTGGGACTAATAAAGACACAAATATGTGTCTATCAAATACCCCAAAACTTATTAGTCCTCGAGCAAATTTAATCTAGAAAATAAAAATAAATCCTAGCTCACTTTCGCAGGCATCGTGATTACACTTAGCGTGTGCAACAAGCCTTTAAACCCATAGGTGTCCCTATCGGAGGAGTTTTGCCTCGTGAGGGTTTACAAGAGATATACCCACAAAACCTTTACTCCAAACCCTAGCTACTTGTGAACGATTGAGGTAAATACTAAACAAGTTGGCATACTAAATTCTTCGGCTATGGGAATCATTACCCTATATGAGTCCAATTGGTGCACACGAGTTCTCACTCAGCTTACTAAAATTCATAAAAGAATTCAAAACTCTACTCAACCACGATACTCAGAATCTATCAAAGTACAATCACATGAAAAGATTTAGAAGATGGATGTGGACAAAATGGAGTTCACGCATGTTGACTAAGGTGAACGGTGTTTCCCATATCTGTCTAAAGGTCACTGCCAGGATGAAACCTAATGGATTGAGATACGCTCCCACTGGTCTTAATCCTTAGACTAATATCGACTCAGCTGGTATATACAAGGGCCCCAGCGGTCGATTTATTGAAAGTAAAATAATTATCTTTATACTGACAACATGATTAAATCTTTTGAATCTAAGCGCATGGTCCTTTTCAAAAGATTACATGATAGTTCCCATGGATCCTGCATTCCATGCTTGCTTAGGCGATGGAGACAAGGAGAACACACACATATTGCTATCAAAGTGTCAATACTCGATTTTTTTTCCTTGAATAATGCTCTAAATAATACTCCATCCGTTTCAGGAAAAGAGTTACTTTCCTATTTGCACAATTGTTAAGGCAAGATAAAAGAGAATAACTTTTATAATTTATTTCCAGATTTATCCTAACAAAAAGTTTAATACTACATATATCTTTATAATGAGAATAATAACATTTCTTAAAATAACAAGGGTAGTTTTGAAAGTTTGTTATGTTGAAAAATGAAAGTAACTCTTTTGTTGGAACAAAAATTTAAAGAGAAAGTAACTCTTTTCCTGAAACAGAGGGAGTACAATAATGGGGCTTGATCTTAAACACTCAACTTCATTCTGACAGCGATAACAATTCGATATTGGTGCCCCACCAAACCACTTAGAGAAACACAAAAATTACAAAAATAAAAACAGAAGGTGATATGGTCGAGATGGACTCCGAGATATGGTGACAACTATCATGCTATTTCTAACACCTGAGCTAGGCATCCTTTTATGAATAGACCATTTAACTAGGCACACCAATTCCTATAGAAAAAGAGCTAAGTTTCCATCTACCTAGAATGGTTAGTGTCATCCTGAATTGTTCACATGTTTCTAGACTTTGGAGTTTCATATTTCACTAAAAGTTTCTCCCTTACCCTCAAACTTAAATCTAACATTGTCCTCAATGTTCTAAAGATGAATGATTAAATATATGAACAAGGAGAAACTGTTACTAACCGAAGGAAATAAGTTAAGAACAAATATTACCGTGTCACATGAGCATGGTTACCTCCCAAGAAGTGCTAAGTTTAAAGTCTTCAGCCAGACTTTGAAAAGAATTAGTCACCTCATAAAATCATATAACAATAGTCGGAACAACTGTGAGTCTTCTGAATAAAATAATGTTATCCAAAATAGAAGGAAATTACAGCAGGCCCAGAAAGTGAACAAACCGAGCACACCCTTATCTACTTTTCTGTTTAAGACAACTACATCTAGTTGTGGTTCAGGTTCAGGCTCTATAAAAGGGTCTAGATAAATCTCTTTAGGCTGAATTTCCTCATAGGAAGGATCCGGAGGATCAGGTTCTAGAGTTTGGAAAAACTCAAATAATAAATTTAAGGCACATAATAATAACCTGAAAATTTGTGGATCCTCAAAGTCAATCATATTTGACCCACACAGTTGACTACTATGAAAATGGTAGTTATTCTTAAGCAAATGTGTCGATTTTAATCTCCTAAAGTAATTAGGCTTAGTCTCAAAACTTAATAACTGACATATTTGAAATTCAAACGTTCCCACATATGGAAGAAAATATTTTGGTGGGAAAATAAAGTCAATCTTGGTATTATTTCCTAGGTGAACCACATCGACCATAGGATGTGTTTCTAACAACTGAACTTTTCTTTGGACATGGTTAGGTTCGGGAAACAGTTCTTGAAGATAGTCTCTTAATATGGTAGAGGCACAAACATCAAGTCCCAAGTGAGGGACTTTTAAACGAGTTAAAGGTAAAGCATAAGGAGAATGATAATCACCCCCAAACTTAGAATTTTGGGTGTCTCTAGATAGACTAGTCACAATTTTCCCTAATTTTTAGATCATCAGATTCCTGAAAATGGTCAATTGCTTCTTCTAAGTTATAATCAGGTGGTGCAGTCTCACTCACATTTACGATTTCTACAAGTTTATCTTCTTCGTTTGAGACTGTTGTCCCTGAATCGTTGGACTCTAAAACACTAGTCTCGGAATAGACTCGTTCCTCTAAACAATCGTCGTCTTCATAATAATGAGGAAATATTTCACCGTTTATAACAATACTATCTTTAGTTAAATCCCTTTCCTCTTGAATATGTGAATAATCATTGATTTTATTAGGATCGGAACTAGAGACATCATTATTATCGTGAAACTCAATCGTTGTGAGAATTTTCTCATCATTATGACTACGGATTTCAATTTCCTCATCAAAAATATCCTCATCATCATAATAATATGAAGATGATTGAACCTTATATAAATAAATAGTGTCTTCTATTCTAACCTCATCCTCTAAATTAGGTAAATATTCATCATTATTATCAAGGGTAAAAGTGGAAACATTGTATTAGCAATTAAGATTATTTTGAGCAATTCTTTCTTTCGCCTTTAACACAACCTATCTGTATTCTCAGCCAACTTCTTTAAGGATTCTTCTAGAAAAACAAATGGATCATAAGGAGTACTAGATTGTAACTGCTCGTGTTATTCTTCTAGAGGAGGAGTTGGACTATTAATTGTTCCCCCATACTTAATATGAACCTTCTTGTATCCCCAGTCAACTCCTTGATAGAATTCTCTATAGATACAGCTAGGTCATCAGGAGTGCTAGATCCTAACTGCTCGTGTGATTCTACTAGAGGCATGATAGGTTCACTATAAGTACTAGATTACACCTGATTAAGGGCATCCCTCCAAGACAAAGAACTCAAATTTTGCTCGTTTTCCCGTTCATAAGACTAGTGCACGTACGAATAGTAACTGGGGCCTCCATGGTATGAACCATAACCTTCAGAAGGTTGGTAGTGGTCCCAAGTACTATCCTCACTATGGTCATAGTAAGGGTAATGCCTATTTTGAAACTCAGTCGGATATTTATTGTAATACCATCTCGACATTTTCTAACAAAATTTTCTTAATAAATTTACAAATAATCTAAGAAAATACATCCTAACAGAAAGGGGTTCTAAACATACACAAACAAAGCCGACTCAACCAAATCAAACCTACTAGATCTAGCAAACAAAAAGCATGATGGCTCCACTTAGATTGTTTCTAGACCAGCTTCTATTCTTCCAAAAGGCAACTAGTTACAGTTTTAGCGAATCTCTCAGAACGATCCGAATTAGATTAAGTCGAATAGAAGCA
Source organism: Papaver californicum (assembly GCA_023531435.1). Taxonomy (NCBI): domain Eukaryota; kingdom Viridiplantae; phylum Streptophyta; class Magnoliopsida; order Ranunculales; family Papaveraceae; genus Papaver; species Papaver californicum. Next base: position 5,353,515 of record JAJJMC010003761.1, on the reverse strand, counting down.
GGATAAACTCTAAGGAGCTTTAATAACCCTGCCTCTTTGGAAACTTTTCCTTGGGTTACAAGGCGGCCCTAATAAACTTAAAATAATCTTCCTGAACTTAAGTTAGGCTAACAAAGTAACCAATACAATCATTTTGAATGATTTTCCAATAAGCTCGTTACCCTATAGGTCTTTTTCTAGTCAAATTTTAGGCTTAGGTTCGCGTTAAGTAACGTGTTCCTAAGGCGGGCAAGAAGGAAACGGCGATGAAATCCGAGTCCTTATCTTATATGGCCAGTCCTTGCCATTTACTAGAAAATAAATCCGTATTCAAGTCCTCAACATATATGCATTATGAAGGAATACAGAAAACCCACTGACAGGGGATTCGTGGGTTGATCGATTCTTACCTCCCTTACCAGACGGGGGATGAATCGGTTAGATCGACTCGGGCCACCAACTCATGTGTCAGTGTACGAACCCGAGGGGCCGAGACAATATCGTAATTGTCGTCCTTCCATGTTGCAGTTTATATTTAAATACCCTTCCGTATGGTTTAAAACTTAATAATAATGTTCAAAAGTTCAAAGTTCAAAGTCCCAAAATAAGAAAAAACAGAAAAATACCTAAAATAATTACAATAATAATAAGAATTTCCTAATATAGTTTTCTAAAAAGAAAAATAAAAACCCTACAAAATTAGTAAAAATTAACTATAAAAAAGTCTTTTCTTCTTTTTCCTTTTCCATTGTTTTCGCTTTGTCTTTGACTCCAAGTCTTCAATCAATCAATATAATCTTTTGCTCCAATTTCTTTTTGATCCAAAACCTGTAATACAAAGAAAATACCCAAAAACGTAAAATAGAACAAATAAAAATAAATAAAATAAAAATCTAACTAAACTAATTAACCAAAAAAAATATCTAAAAACAATTCCAAAAACAAGTGCGCGTCGGCGGCGCCAAAAGTTGATGGGTTTAGTAATAGTGTTAAATAAAGTATCGTTCGCTCGAACTTGTGAAGATTGAATTTAGATTTAATAAATTTTTAAACTAAAATATACACAAAATGTGAGAATAATATTAATAAATATTGAAGTTATGGATTTCACCACTAACCAATTAAAGTGATTCAAACTAATCAATATTCATGCAATTCTTACATTTAATTTGATTCTAAAATATTACAACAAGTAGATTTTCAAAATAACAGTTGTATAGCAAAAGCATGGAACATCTAAAACCTATGCCAAAGCATGTACCATCTAACGAAATCACAACTGCTTAACAAAAATCATTAAATCAATTTTTAACCAAGGCAAATAATCATAAAAGAATTTGCAAAAATTAATTAAAATACAAATATACCACTTTTCTTGGAACAGTTGCTTCCTCCATCACCTCAACAAAGAGGTTTATCTCATCATGCCCAAAATACTCTCAAAAAGTTGGTGCATAGCTCAAAAGTGCTTGAGAAGAAGAAAATAAACAATAAAGACTAAATCAGGAAAACTGCAACGTTTTTAAGTGTTGCAGTATTCACTGTTACAAGACAAGTGTTTCAGATTCAAAATATACGTTGCAAAAACAGCTATTAGAAATACGACTGTTTCTTGGAGATGTTAACTTCAAACGAATTAGCCACAGAATCAGCGACTTTTCTTGAGTGTAGTCTGTTCTTCTTCTTCTCCTTCTTTCACGAGATGAACTTGATTTTTTTTCTAATTTTTTCCTGATGTGATTTTGGCCGAAGCCAACTCTTTGTGGTTGACTCTTATTTATACTATAACATCCAAATCCTCCCATTAACTCCTCAATATCTTTTCATTCAATTCAAATAAAATCTCGGGATTTTTCTTTCTCTCAAACATTTTGATCCTGATTTTCCTCTTTGGTTGTTTTGTTTGTTGCCCGAGTTAACCCAAAACATATTGATTATTATAGGAACAGAATCAAGTGAATCGGGAAAGCAAATCTCGTATTTTTACGTGATTGAGTTCTCTCCCTGTGAACAGTGAGAATGAGATATTCAACGAGATTCTTGTCTGATTTTTAGCTCTTAATATTGTGTACGAATCCTTCTAAACATGGTAATAGCATATCCGTGTTTTAATCCCTTGAAATTCTTCTCCAAATTGAAAGATACTCGGATAGTTTGAGAGTTAAAAATTCCCGCCTAAAATCAATTTTTGAAATGAAAAGGGGGGTGCCTTAAAAAAACAGGGGTGCCTTTAGTAATTTGGGTGCCCTTATCAAAATATGGGGTGCCTTTAGTAATTTTGGTAGGTGTTTTTAACACTTCTTTTCGAGCCAAATTTTTCTAAAAATGTTTATTCTTCCAAAAATACCTACGCACATTTAGTACACAAATTAGTAAAAAATAAATACTAACAATATATATTTTTGGGACTAATAAAGACACAAATATGTGTCTATCAATAATTCTAACCAATTTGGAGGAAAAGTATATGAAAAAGAACTAAGTTTTTTCTCGAATACAAATTAGATAACAATGTGTTTAGTAAAATGAAAATGGATTAGTAGTCCAATCCATATATATGTATGTCAAAATATAGCCGTTACAACGGTAACAAATCAACGGTAACATATCTCAACGGCTACCTAGCTAGGCGCTCGTCCAGAGTAAAGCCCCAAACAGGCGTACACATAGCCCTACGCTTACAAGAGCTTCATTGGCAGGCGCATCTCTAGGCGTACGCTACAACTTAGGCGGAGGTTTAGGATGACGCCCACACTCAGGCGGAGGTATAGGAAGACGCTTGATTGGGACATTGATTTGTTTAACGCCTGACACTGGGCGTGCTCCTACTGTAACGCTTCATCAGGCGTAATTCTGGGTGAACGCTTTATTAGGCGTAATTTTGGTTAACGCCCGTGTTTTGAAACATTATTCTAGATGAACGCCTGCCACCAGACGGTTAACTACATGCACGCCTAGAATCAGACGGTTAACTACATGCACGCGCGACTAAACTTGGTTTGGTCCAGAAATCATACCATTTTTGGTCGTGAACAGTTACAAATCCGGACCAAAGAGTATAAACACTCGTTCTACTGCGCTTGGGAAATGATGGACCAAATACCAAATATGGGTTTGGTCCGTCATTTGGTCCAATGACTGTGGATGCTAAGAGACTAATAATGGATTTATCAACATATATTTCAAACATATGTTTGTATAGCAACTAACACTTAGAAGTAAGCGCTATGTTAGACGCACGCCCAGAACAAGCGTTGTCTTAGCCACGCGCCCAAGTCAAGCGTTGGTTTGGTTAACGCCTGGAGACCGAGCATGCGTCTGACCTTACGCTCTGCTGGACGCAACGTTGGATGAACGCCTGATGGGGCGGAGTTATGGTTCACGCCTGAAAAATGAAACACACGTCTAGTTAAACGCCTGGCACCAGACGGAGATCTAGTGTTACGCCCGACACGAGACGCACGACTAGGTTAACGCTCCACTATAATTGAGTTTGGTCTAGTTCTTGGATCATTTTGAACCTAAACAGTAAAAAATCCGGATCAAAACCCAAATTTGGTCGTCCCATTGTTATTGAATTTGCACGGACCAAAGACCAAATTTGGGTTTGGTCCATGATTTAGTCCCACCATTGTGGGTGCTCTTACTTCATCTTTGTTGATAAAAAAAGAAATTGATAACAAATTTCTTGGCGTCAAGGGTGCGGTACTGTTGAGAGACCCTCCGGATTTCAACCAAAACTTTCGGAATGTGGTATTTATAAGAAATTTGTCGGTCATGGAAGATGCATCTCTAGGAAAGCGTGGTAAAATGGTTACGTTTGATATTCATCACTTAGAGCATGTCCAATAAAATATATAAATTTTATTTTTTCATAATACATAGGATTTTAGCTCCTTATTTAAGATACATTTATCTTCAATTGTAGATCCTACAAAGTATAAGGGGTGACATACTACATACAAAAGTTGAGGGCCGGTCTTGCATTTTTTGTGGCCTCATGCAAATTTTTTTTTATGGACCATTGTTAACAAAAAGAAACTTGTTATGAAATAACATTTGGTGGATTTACACCATCATGCATCTTTTCATCTCCTCTTCACCTCTTCATTTTCGCCACTACTTTGTAACCACCACCACTAGTAGTAATGGGTGTATACCCCTTAATTTTATGGTAAATGCTCATATTCTTCTCCCTATAAATAGAGAGCATTTCCTTTATAATGTGATATCCAATAAGAATTATCATTCTTCTTCTATATTTCTATGTTTTCTTTAGTTTGCAACACGTCATCCGCACGTAGTTCTAATCACTAAACGATAAAGATCTTTTTATTTTCTAAACCATGGTTGTTTTATTTTAGCTTTCTTTTGATTATTATAATCGCGTTTTTTATATAACTCCTCACCCGTTTGTTGTTTGTCTCTATTAATAGAAAAAACAATATTGTATCGGAGGTATACTGTTTTGGTTTGATTTTTAGTTTTAATGAAAACAGGGATCATGAATGGTTTACAACTGATTATATTTGTCGTGATCAATAATAGTTTATAACTTGATTTATTTCTTTTCATTCTTGATTATTTATTCCCGACATACGTGAGAGTTTCAATACAATAGAACTGACATACCTATACTTTTACGCATCGAAAGTCGTTAGGTATGGAGAAAGTTAAATATATTATTTAAACCATTTTTTTAGCACCTGTGAAGGTAGGAGTTAGTGTATTACACCAAAAAAATTTAAGTACCGTGTGTATAAATTAATCTTATTATTGATGTTTTATTGTTTGTACTGATAGTCTTAATTGACTATGAAACTCCAATTTCGTTCTTTTTTGTTTTTTGTTTATTAGTTAACTGCAACTATATAACGATAATATTTTTATATCGATATGATTTTTCTAAATCATAAAAACCCAATTAATATTGATTCTTCTCCATCATTCTTATAAGATTGGAGAATATAAATTGGCATATTTTTATAATTTTGCCAATATGGGTTCTCACTGATATATAGTGAAACATTGATTTTTATTCCATAGAAAAATCATCCATGACCACAATTTGGATATATTTAACCAATATCATGGTTATCTACCGAGTTTGAGTTTCCCTTGAAAGTACAAGACAACATTAATTTTTGTCGGTTTTTACATAATGACGATATCGATTTCTATTCTCTAATAACAAGAAATCTTGAACTTGGTAATTTTTTCCAATTCAAAAAGAATGACACGGATTATAGGTTTACAAGAAACCTTATCCACCAAATATGATTTTATTTAATAATAAATCATTGGTTGCTATTCCTAACAAGCAACCATTCATCAACCACAAAGTGGAATTTTTCCCCCTAAAAAGAAAATAATGATAGTAGCTCATTATTTTTAATGAAGCGTTTTCTCTATATCATTCTTAAAAGATGAAATACCTTTATGGTATTAACAATTGTAAGTATCAATTAAACGAGGGATTGTTGCATTTCTTAGGGATACTTAAAAATTTTGATTTTTCCTCATGGTAAATCTCTAACATTTGAAATCGTTCCACTCGTAGTTGGAACATGTCAGGGCATTAAAGATAATAGGGTGAGCACCTGGCTTATTATCTATTTCATTAGTCTTTGTAGAGACTAAATTGATCTTGAAATTAATTTCTTTTGACAAAGAAGTGTCCATAATTTCATTCTAAATCATTATCTCGCTATCCCTGTAGGTCACAATTTTTATTTTTATCTTTTTGGAGTTTAAATTGCATATTTTATATGCCTTTGGTTGTAAGCAATAAAATCTATGGTTGATGCTAAATTTGTATGTCAAGTAGACTATAATTTTATTATTATTTTTACTATTTTTTATGGCTTTTGAGGTCATTATCTCCGGTCCGACCTGGTGTTGTTAAAATCAATAAATTATTATGAGTATATGTTCTCAAATTAATTGGATAATACTTTACGAAACTTGTTTTCGTATATGAGATGAAAAAATTTCCGTCATAATCAGGGGGAGGCTATACACTACTAGAAGTGGGTGTTAATTAACTTGAATGTCATATCAGTTGCTCTCCCATCTTGATCAAATAGATAAAGGCTGTCAGTATATGTTTGGTGCGAAATATCTCATTTTTCTTTTATATAAAGCTTATGCCTCTTGGAAACGCACATCCAATCACATCTAGCAAATAACTAGGTAGTGTTCTATATATAAGAGGCTACAGGTAGTGCTCCAGTTGAGAGTACCAAAACACGATTCACATTCTTAAATTGAATAAATCTTCACTTGATGATAGTGAGATTATAACGCCTGCGGGCACTGGTACCAGTAATTCTGTTAATTTTGTAAATATGCATACACTTGAGAATTGTGTGGGATCGTGGTAAGCTAAAATAATTGTCGAATATTCGTTTACAGTAGCTACTGAAATAATAAATGATGGTGGTTGTTAACCCCTCTGCAAAGTGAGATCGACATATGTAATTAGTAGGCACAAAATCCAAATTATGTTGGATTGAAATATCTTGAATAACGCAATATTTGGATCCAAGACTTAACACCTTAAACTTGCAATCCTAAATTCTAAAAATTACAGGTTATTGTAGTCTTTATGCATTATATGAGAAATATGATCGTCTAAAAAAATAATTTGAAGGTCTCATTTTTTTTTTCTAAAACCCTAGGATTGGTTCAATAATATTTTGTTCACCTTGTATGATACATTTGGCGTGGTAGTCCTTGAATGAATTGTACTGCATTTAAACAAAAAATATGGTCGGAGAACATATTTAAATTTGTAGTCCATGGAGGATTCAAATTATACTCAGGAAGCCACCTGACTCGATTATGTCAGGTTTAAAAATCCTTTATGTGTTTTTAGAAATTTGGTACAAAGCCAAAAATACGGACTAGTTGATGATATCAACTTTATAGGTCTCTTGAAGAATCCTTAAAAACACTAAAATCCACGCTTAATAGCATAAATTCTACAATTTCTTGATTTGCGCAGTTAAAAATTATGTTATCATAAAGCTTAATATTAACTAGGATATACATTTTGTTTTGGTGCTTATGTTTTAAACTTATATAATTGAGTTAGTATCCATAAATACGTCAAAAGTTGTACTATATTTCCTTCGTTTCAGGTTTTGTATCATGTGGTTTTCCTGACAAGGTTTTAACGAGGCAACATCTCGTTGACATTAAATTTTCATTCAAAATGTTGATATTGTGCTCTTTTTCCTTCGTCCAGATTTTGTCCCATCGAGTTTTACAGGAAAGGTTTTAGTGAGGCAATTTAATTCGGCATTGTGGTCATCCAAGGGGGAGTTGTATATCTTCGTCTATTTAGTGGATGCCCACATTTGATTATACCAAATCAACATAACCACCTCCTAGAATTTTGAATTCCTTATGAACCTCATAAGGTTTACTCAAAAATATTGTTTTTGTTTGTCATGAATGATAATATATTCGTATCTTGGCACTTTGATGAAGAAACTACATCAACTACTTCTGCAAATCATCTCCGAGAAGCTAACAATCCAAGACACAAGTTCTCAATGTACTTAAAGAAGCATGAAGACTTGAAAACACCATTACTAGAAGATTGACACAAAAGAAGACTGCGTCAACTAGCAATTTTTTGTCAAGAAACTCGTTCATCGAAATTGAGAAGTCTCGTCTCAAACATTTGCAAACCAAGATTTAACTGAAGTACTTTTCAGGGGTAACATCACAGTAAAAGGTATTTCACTAGATAATCACGTTGTGCTCTTTTTCCTTTTCAAGGTTTTGTCTCATTGATGCGTGTCGTAAGCGCAACAAATTACTCTATATATTTCTCACTAATTAACTAGTAATATAGCGATAGTAAGGATCGTTCCCACAAAGAGTTGTGTAATTGAGATATTATTTGGATTACCAAAACTAAAATAAAGTAAAAGAAAAAGGGGGGGTTGAGATTTAATTAGCCCAAAAAACAAAAATAATAAGAAGAAATAGACGATTAAGGAGTCCTTCGATGTTACCAAACGTTAACTCGAGTAGTATACTTATCTATCTTTCGTTATAATCATTCATCACCAACCGTAAAATAAAAGATAGATCAGTGCTATCTTCAAAACTCCTTTTATCACTGGATACAGAAGCTCTCGACTACCAGATTCTATTTGTCTGAACCACCAAGTAGTAGATCACTCAAGGTGTAACCCAATCGAATGCTTTAAGCTTTTTGAATTTAGGTTGATCTCAGTAGTTAAACTCTTATATTAAGGTCCACTTGCTGGTGTTTTGTTCACTCGCAATTGCTCCACAGAATCCCTCGGCAAGGTCTCGTGATTTTTACTTGTGTACGAGTCGATGGACGATTACTTATCCCATAACTCAATACTAGCATTTTAATGATCATATTATAATTTGGTTGCGCACCCAAACAATATATAAATCAAACATAAACCCTAGATATAGTGAAGACAAACGATAATGATTAAAACTTCAAATAAACTTGTATTACTAATAAAGCTTCACGCTTAGAACATTGAATTCATCCTTAATCAACAAAAGGTTTAGCTACTCATATTACAAAGAAGAATGGTTTCCCTCTAAAGTGGTAAACCCTAGGTTTAAGATGTAGAAGGTGTGATATGATAGGTAAGAGATATGATATTACTTAAAAGATGTTTTGTTTGAGCCTTAGATGTTTTCTTGTATAGCCTTCAATGCTTGACCCTCAAGTATTCTCTCATTCTAGGGTTTAGAATCCTACTGTAAATAAGTTTCCTTGATTTGGAAGTTTAAAACACGTCAAAATGGACCCCATATGTTATTGACAGTTGGTATAGTCGATTACCATGATCAGTGCCGACTTTATGACCAAAATAGTTCCAATTCTCTGTCCCAAAACTTGTTACAGTCGGTATTGTCGATTTCCAATGAGAAATGCCAATTTTAGGGGTCAAAAATACAAATTTTCTGTCCGAAATAGTGTCACATTTGGCATAGTAAGGAGCAATGCCGAATGGAATGTTGTAGACGACTTTTTCTTGTTTCGGTTGTTTTGTCCATAACTTCTTCGTCCGAACTCGGGATGACCTCATTCTTTTTGAGTTCATTTAGTATTCTCGTTATCTTCAAGATGGTATTAAGAACTCCTGAATTTGGATGAGTTGAATTTTTTATTTGGCCCTTCTCCATTGGTAGACTTCAATTCCTTGCTAATATTTGCACTTTGTAGCTCTCTTTTAGATGATTCACCTAACAAAAGATATAAACTAAAAAACAAACATAATAATAGGTAATGTGCAAGAATTATAACAAATATTAATATGAATTTGACACTAAAATCATATGAATTATGCACTTATCACCCACTGGGTTTTCCTTGTCAAGGTTTTAACGAGGCATCATATGCGTGTCCAACACTACTCTATATGTTTTGTACTCTTTTTCCTTCGCCTAGGTTTTTCCCTTCGGGTTTTCCTAACAAAGTTTTATTGAGGCAACGTTAGTAGTATGGTGTCATCCAAGGGGGAGTGTTATGAAATAACATTTGGTGGATTTACACCACACTTACACCATCATGCATCTTTTCATCTCCTCTTCATTTCCCCCACTACTTTGTAACCACAACCACTATTAGTAATGGGCGCATACCCCTAATTCTATGATAAATGCTCATCTTCTTCTCCATATAAATAGAGAGCATTTCTTTTGTAATGTGATATCCCAATAAGAATTCTCCTTCTTCTTCTTCTATATTTATATGTTTTCTTTAGTTTACAACAAAACTATATATAACAAAAATTGCATTAATATAGTTAACTAGAAAACCATTCAATTATAATCGGCCGAAAGTCGATTCTCTTTGTATATTCTTAGTAGCAAACTCATTAATAATATACGTAAAATCTAAGTTTTCAGCAATTCCTTATTCAATAGACAACATAGCTAACCCATTTAGTCTTTCTTGTGACCTAGTTGATCGAAGGTAATTTTTGATCAACTTTAACTTAGAAACACTCTTTCTGCAGACGCAACGGTAACCAATATAGTTAACATCTTACACCTCTCATATTTCTCCCATTTGAAGCAATACAATCAGCGTTGGAACTTGTTATTCGCCTCTATCATAATGTGAGGGTTTGTACTTTATATATGGAGGCGTTCAGTGCTTGTGTTTTTATTTTTTATTTTTGACAGGCTGCGGTTGTGCAGTATGTCCTCTTTTTTGGGCAGTCAATCTTTGCACAGTTTGGTATTTGACCTGACTTCCTATCCTCTTTTTTGTATTTCAGGTTACTCACTTTCTTAGTGAGAGCCCGTTTCAAGAGTAACAACACATTACACAAAAGTGTTACTCCACTGCACATTGCATAATGCATAATACATATACAACTGCAAGTCAGGCAGTCATATAAGATCTTGACAGATGAAGCAAAAGCAATTGTATATTTAAATTCAATATTTGCATTAGAATATGGTAAAATAAGATCTTGACAAATGAAAACATGAAGTTAAGGTCCTTAACATTTAAATTAGTATAATAGTACCACTAGATACTAGATTTTTAACTTTTAAGTTTACATTTTATATAATTACATAACATAACTCATATACATGCACCAAACCAATTCTACAATTGTGTTAGAAATTTAGAATACACGGTCGCTAACCGGAGATAGATGATATTCTAGATCGGTGAATCATTGATTTTGATTCATTCATTGATCCAGGATTGAATACCGAAACGATGAAACCCCAATGTTAAATCAATTGATTAAAAAAGAAATAAGTACAAGAGTAAAAAAACAACAGTATAACAGTAACATAATATCAACAAACAATAATTGAAATATTGAATCAAATGACAATTGTCTTAAATAAAAAAAAATTAAATTGTATGTACGTGAGTTGTGAGTTTATGAACCCTAGAAGTAGAACATTTTCCTATTTAGTTTTCACTTCCTTTCCACAACTGGAAGTGTGGAACCGATCCCATCTTTTGAGTATTTGAGGGAGAAAAATCCGTAAGTATTGTTAGTAAAAAATATTATCGCCCCCTCCAACTTGTGGACCCAAGAAAGGCTTGGCTTGCTTGTACTAAAGGGCCTTCCCTGCAAAGGTTTTAAAGAAAGTTAACTAGACCTATGAAATGACCTTCATGTCATATTTTTCATTATTTTTTATTTTTAATAATTATTAAAGTAAAATTAAACGATTAAGATTCTATCACATAAGATATACTAAGGGTTAAATCCATATACCATTGGAGATAGTTCATTACCTACGGAGTCCTATATTTATTACATATGTAAACCATCCTAAATAAAGGTCTTAATTAGACTTCCACATATGAATTTTTACACCCGTTGTTGGCGATTCTCTTAGAGCACCTACAATCATGACCAAAACTACCATTTATGCATAAAAATTCAAGTGCATCGGGGTTGCATATCTTTGGCCTTTTGGTTTCTGACATTTATGATTGTGGATGCTCTTAAGTATGAAGTTCGTACTGTTTATTAAGAATGAAGTTTGAGACAGGTTTAAAAGTGAAAACACAACTTTTTCTTTGGTGACCCTATTTTGTTTTTTTGAAAATCAATCTCTTGTATCATCGAGTAACTTATTACCCAATCATTTGACTACGCACAACAGAGACCGGGCCAGCTCATATGTATAGGTAATAATCATACATGTAAGGTAGATATAATCGGTAGTGTTTGAATCAAGATGCATGATGGTATAGTTAGAGAAGTGAAAAAAGGAAGGAGTGTACTTGTTATGAAGAAGAATCTAATTCCTTTTACCACTTTAAAAGCTAAAGGCTACGAGCTAGTCTCATAGAAGGGTATTCTGAGGATAATCTCGAGAGCTATTATAATAATTAAGGGACACGATTTGTACTACTTAATTGGGAGTACAATTTATTTTTTTTGAAACATCGGAATACAATAACTTGGGATGTGTAGATTGAACATATCGTGTATGTAACTATCGAGACCTAGAAGTTATGGCGTATGAAGTTTGGGAACCCATGTGAGAAATCGTTACATTTTCTGCTTCGACAAGATTTGTTGAAAGGTGCAATTGCGTGCAAATTAGAGTTTTGTGAACATTGTGTGAAATTCAAGAAGAAAAAACAAGCTTGTGGAGACCTTTCCCGTTATGTATCTTTATGGACACACTTATATCTCAATTAAATGTTAATTTATTTTAAAAATATATTAAAATAAAAATCTCTTCACCCGTTCAATGATGACCGGCTTGTTTAAATTATTCCTACATTGTATGGGCAACTTAAGATTCTGCAGTTTATAAGTATTGGGAAACTCTAACCTTGCAAGCTGGTTTTTGAAGTTAGTTAGGCTCATTGACTTCAATATGGTATCAGAGCAAGCAATTTATGACGATTCAAATATGGCCGCACCTCTACTTCGTGTCACCCGATTAATGTCCACGTGTTAGACCCAACGAGGCTACATGTGAGGGGGCGTGTTGAAATTAGTCCCACATCGTATGGAAAACTTAGGATCCTGCATTTTATAAGCCTTGGGAAACCTTAATCTTGTAAGACGGTTTTCGAGGTTAGTTAGGCCCATAGACTTCAATACGGCTAAGATTTTTATATTAAATAAACATATCCATTTATTCAAAGACTGCGAGATATATTAAAATATATTTAAAAAAGGTGGCCTGTCCATTGGAAAACCGGATATGTTATCCGTTCATCCAATGAACTTTTGGACTAATCGAGATGAACCTCTTTAAATTTGAAGTTTTCTACAGCACTGCTCGTTTGGACCCACTAGGCATTGGTATGTCAAATTTAGTTCTAAAACTCACCGCTTGAATTGCTTACTAAAGTCAACTTCGTTAGGCTAGATTTAGAACATAGAAAGGTTGAGACAATATGTAGTTACTCATTGTCGACCAGAAGACGCATTGAAGAGCAAACGAAAACATCATCCTTCAGATTGAGGTTAGTAACTATTGACTTGAGTTGTTTCATTTCTTCTAGTTCTAACAAGTCGTATTCATTAAAAACATAACATGCGAAGTTTGTCACATGGCTTCAGTATATAAATGACTTTTTTATGATCAAAGTATCAAGAGGAAGGATATACATTAGTTGTTTCTACAAATTATTGTATTAAGTTACGTAGTATAGTTTCCTATACTTTCGTGATTTCGGCATAACACTAATATTACTCTTGTTATTAATAAGTGTTGAGCTTTCGGGAAACTAGATATATTTATCTAGTTGTGAATCCAGACTCTAGAACATGTTAGAAAACATTTTTTTACATGTGTAAAAGTTATTTTGAACTCTAATTAACATCTGAAACTCAAATAGGGATTCAAAAATGATCCCAGGATGAGGTTCCAAATCTTGCATATTTTTGAAATCTTTGTATTTCATTCTTGATCTTTTCGATTTCGAAATATGTGCATGATGAATTGGAAAATTTCTATGTCATGAAATATTGAACATGTATCTAACTTCAATATGTTATCATTCATATTTATTCCTTAGATACTCAAGGCTATATCATGATTAATATCTGAGATTTAATTTTCGATACCATCTTTGGAATCTATATTAATGTGCTTCTCATGCCCAGAAGATTGCACATAACTGAGGTGATTGTAGCAGTGGTAAATAGGGGTTCAGACAGTCAGACTTGTGAAGATTGATTTTCGACCTAATTCTAATTTAAACTAGCAAATATCATAAGATAATAACAATATTACAAGACCCTGGATTTAGGATTCCACCAATTTTCATATTCATGTGGTTCAAATATTAATTCTAGACAATTTATAGCTCATAACATAAAAGTTTTTGAAGTAGATTTTAAAATATTATATGTAAATTATAAGCATGGCGAATCAAAAGTACATACAACTAAGCATACACCATCAAAGAAGATCACAACTAATTAAGAAAAATGATAAATCAAATTAAAATAATGCAAAAGTCATAAAAGAATTAAATATATTTACCACACAATTGTGAAATATGGCTTCCTCCATTATCCCAGTGTTGGGGTTTAACTCATCACGCTCAAAACACTCTCAAAAGATATGTACATGTCTCAAAAGAGCTTGAGAAGAAGAAAAAATACAAGAAAGAACTGACCAACTGAGTCGTAGAGTGATTAAAATGATTTATTGAATAAACGACTCACTCTAGACGCAGTGAAAGAAGCACAAACTCAATGTGTATTAAACTTCAGATCTATCGCAGTTACTATTCATGAAACCGTTACAAAAGGTGTTGAAATTGGAAAAAAGGTAACAAAAATTAACAACAGATTAGGACCTATAGTAACAGTTTCTTCATCTTCTTTCTCTCGACCTATACTTGCAGCAACAATGGTTTTTCTTTCTGGATTTTTTTCTATAGTTCTCTGGCAGAGGCAGCCCGCCCTAACTTCTTCTCAACTCCTCTATTTATACTAGAACCCCAATTAATCCCAAATCACGAATCAAATCTTTGTTTTTAATGCACATATTCTTGGCAGAGATTGTTTTCTTCTCTCAGACTTTATTTTCCTTCTTGAATCTGATTTTGAGAACAATATATTGTTGTTGTTTCTATTAATACGAGAATAAAATCTTCCCTTTTATTACACAGATCAAACCAACTCCAATAACACATATGCTTTCTTTTCTTGGCAACTCGTGATTGATTTTTTTCATTCTTTAAGCAAAACTTGATTTCATTGATGATCTTCTTGATATTTCTTTATTGTTGCCCGAGTTATTACAAGAGATATGCAACAGAATCGTGTTGGATCGAATTTCCATGTTTTATTCTTTTCTTCCTTGTTTTATATTTACACGTGATCTGTTTGATCAAGATGATGACATTCTACTTGATTCCATAATAAATCTCATGTATAACTCATATTCTATTAGGGAAAGAATATACTCGTCTTTAACTCCTCAGAATCTTTCCAAAATACTGCCAAATATCTTCACAGCCGAGAGAAATACTTTAGCCGCCAAAATTCAAATTTGAAATGAGAGATGTGTGCCTTTATCAATTCTTGGGGTGCCCTTATCCAAACGAGGGATGCCTTTAGTAATTTTCTGGGTACCTTTAACACTCTTTACCCACTTTCAAGCCATCTTTTCCACAATTGTTTATTTCCATAAAAATACCTAAAAATACATAAAATAATAATATTAGTACAAAATATGAGAACTATTAATACAAGTATGAGATCAAATAAGACACATAAATGTTTCTATCAATAACTTGTTGACTAATTTAGCAAAGTACATGGATTTGCAACTAGCTAATATTACTAGTAGGATATCTCAAGTATTGATGTTGGAATATATTAATGATTATATATTTTGGAAATAATATTTTTTATATTTATGATAAATGATTTATACATGTTAATATAATAATATAATATCAAGATCTTTGCTAAAATCGAAAATGACATTTATTGAATAATTTTTTGATTTTCTATTTTGGTAGATCTTGTTTCCAAACAAGCCTTGGTCATAAGAGCTTTGTATTCTCACAAACTCATTTTGGAACACACTTGAGACAAGTGTGAGGTTATTGTCAGTAAGAAGTAGTCTGATTCAATTTGAACTTAAAAACAGTTAACTAGTTTAAAGTCTTGTTTAGGGTCAAGGAACACTAGTAGTACCGTTGGTGGAAAACTGGATTGTTATTTAGTTCCCGTTGTTTATACTTTTTCTTGAACTAATGCATGGTTATTTTCCAGATAAGTTATGTTTATTCCATGATCCTGCTCTTCAAATATAAGGCCAATCGAGAACCTTGAAGATCTGGCTATAACAAATTCAGTGATTCAAAATCTGTTGATAGAAATATCGATTTTTCAACGTCAATAGATTTTGTTTTGTTCGAAAAATCAGGTAGTGGAATCAAAATCAATTCGATTTATAGGTTGTTACTTTTGAAGATTATGAAGATTGAAGAATTTGATATTTTGATCCTGGTGTGACTATTTGTGACTCGATTGTATGGGACTTAAGAAGTTATTTCGAGTGGTTTAGTTCGGTAAACGTAAACCTTGTTGAATGAGTGGTTTATGATTTATCACAAATGTAAACTTGTAATCGAGTGGATTACTTTGGTAGTGTAAAGCTTGATTGACCTGATCAAGGAGTTGCAAATCTGATTATATCTTGGTATTTCAGATCTAAATAGAAGAACCTTGAATCGGAACTTTATCATACATCTCTGATTGTGATTTGGTAGGGAGTTGGAATCAAACAAGTTTATCTGTTAGTTGTTTAATTGACGTCATAAAGAAATCTTAGTCAGACCAATTGAGAGGTTGGTAGTGATAGTCTTCACGACGGATTATGGAGTGACTCTTGACAGTTGACTCTGTTAAGGGATTCACTATAGGTAGTTTATCCAGTATCAAATGCATGAGGTTGCTAGTAGGAATTTACGTGGCAACTTAATTCATAGATTATTCAAAATTGGACTAGGTCTTGGGGGTTTTCTGCCAAATAGTTTCCTCGTTAACAAAATCTTGTGTCTGTGTTGTTTACTTTACTTTCACATTATATTGTTAACCCTTATAAATAAAGTAAAAACACTAATACATTAATTACACCTTAATGATTGATAATCCGTTCAATCTCGAACTAAGATTATATCAAAGATGTGTCTGATATTGGTTAAATGAAAAAAAATCGATGATATACTCGGTACCCTCGTCTTTTCATGTTCCATCTAAACTTAATTGATATACAGATATTTTATACTATCATAGTAGTAATTTTTTTTCTACACCATCACATATCGTGGATTGTGTAAAATTAATGATCGTGATTTAATCGAAAAATTTAACTAATTTGGAGCTACCCCTTCGTAACCCGATATCCATATAAAATAAATAACAAGTTGTATCTCTTTCTTCTAAAGAAATATAGTTTCTCTCCCTACCATTAACTCTAACTAGAGAAACCAGAAAGAATACATGATCAAAAGTTCAAGGATTGTTTATGGATTACTCTTCTAGATCATCCTCATCATATTTTTTCCCCACTCTATACCTTTTTCGCTTAATCTCTACTAATGACTAAATCCTGATAGATTCATAGATTTGAAAGAGGTTTTTGAAGATACGGGTGTCTTTCGGGTTTAATTAAATGTGATTTAATTATTTGGGTCTTTATAGGATTTTCTACAATTTATTGTGGTTTGTGTATGATGTTGAGGAATTAATGGGATATGTATTACATTATGGCGATGGATGATTTGTAGTTAATTTTATTCGGTAATAAAATTTTATTTTTATTATTATCTTTGAATCTGTTCTTAGTGATCTATCTTTTAATCCTGGTCGTAGTGTTGTATTGCTAGGGTTTCATAAAAAATTTACATAGAATGGATTATTTTGATCAAATCCCATCAGTTAATTGGTATCAACTTGTTGTTAACAAAAACTACAGTGTGAAATTCTTTGGAGAAACAAAGTTTTATAATTGTTTAAGAAATGTTTGATTGTTCAGAGAAGTGGGGCAACACCTCAAAGACAATAAAGAGTTTACGAGAATCTAGGAGTTTACATTAATTTAATTAATTTTAGAGGAGTAGATGGTCATGGGTCGCCTCCATAACCCAGGCAATAGTGCGGAGTTTCAGGAAAATTTGAGCGAGATCAAGGACAGAAAAGCTTGTTAGATATTGTCGAAATAAGGGCCAGTCGATGGATCCTTCCTCTACACTCATACAAAGCTGCTACAAATACATTCAGTATTGATTTTTTTTTTTAATTTTTTTATATATAGATTTCATAACCAATTGAAATTTGATAACCACCATAGCAGTCATTATGTTTTTTTTTATGGAAAATAGAAATATATTAATCAGAAAATGTAATACAATAGGTTATCAATATATTTTTTTAAAAACTTATTACATAATATAGAAGATTTAAAAACTTGTTGTTGAATATTTGCTAAAATACGTTATAGACTTTGAATTCTTGCTTCCTTTGCCTTTGAGTCTGCACCTGTGTTGTGTTTCCTGCTAATAAATTTTACCTTAACATGAGGAAGATTCACTAAATTGTACGCGGCTTTGTCTATTGTATTTTCTGCTTGCCAATGGGCTTTCAGTTTTCTGTTATTTATAATATCCACCAGAAGTTTACAATCCGATGCTATAACAAAACTTGAGATATTATTTAGCCAATTGCTACCGATCAACAGAGAATGGGCTTGTGCCTGAAGGGCTAAGGAGGCCCAACTGGAACCTGCTTCAATATGCATGAAAGCTTTTTGGTCTACTGAATAAAGAAGGAAAACATATCCCATCGAGTAATCTGTCTCCTTCAAATAAGCATCTGTGAACATAATCTAGTATTTATCCCACGTTGACCATGAGTGTTTAGAAGAAATTGAGGATATGGGCTTTATGGACTCAGAAATTGCAAGTGAAGAAGAAGAAGCTTGAATGTGATATCTAATTTGGTCTACCAGTAATTTCATATTGGGTTTTATCTTCTCAAATACAACTGAACACCTTTGTTTCCATATGAACTATAAAACAGTTGCAATTTTATTAGAAAAAGGGGAATAAGTTGGAGAAGAAATCCAACTCTCAACCCAATCACTTATAAACCCCATAGGAGATATAGAAGTCACATAAGCTAAGGAGAGGGAAAACCAAATTGCTCTGGCGAATGGGCAATGTTTCCAGAATTTGGGAATTACATAAGGTACATTCTGGAGAAATAGTTGAAACATGAGTCACCAATCTGCTAGCATCAGGGAGAGCTCTTTGAACCAGTTTCCAAAGGAATAACTTAATTTTTGGGATGACTTGGATATTCCATATTTTTTCCAAGGAAAGTTTGTGTTTTTGTTGGTGAATTGGGAAGAAATGAAGTTGTAGATATTTTTTACGCAGAAAATACCTGATTGGTGGTTTTTCCATCTAATAGTGTCCGCTTTATTGATTTGAGTAACAATAGAAAGAATTTTTATCTTAACATCTGGGGTAAAAAGTTTATCTAACTTTGAAATTTTCCAATTACCCTTTGGGGTAATTAGATCTTTAACCAACTCTGGAACCGGTTCATCTTTGATTTGAGGTTTAAGAATGGCAGAGGAGTTAGGAATCCAATTGTTATTCCAAATCTTCGCAGATTCGCCGTCCCTGACTTGCCGTCCCTGACTTGCCGAATGAAATTATTTTTTAATAAGCACTAATCCTTTTTGAAGACTTGTCCATATCCATAAAAGGTTTGATTTTTTTGTTTCAAGAAAAGGGTGAGAATGAGGAAAATATTTTACCTCTAGAGTTGTGCCCAAAGCTGATCTTGTTCTTGAATTAGACGGCTTGGTAGTTTTGTTAGCAAAGAAATATTAAACTGGTGGGGATTTTTTATCCCAAGGCCATCCTGAGATTTGGGTTTACAGATGTTCTTCCATGCTTTTAAATATCCACCTTTAGATTTATCCTTATTCCACCAGAAATCTCGTTGAATGTGATCTAGTTGATCAAGGGTAGCTTTTGGAAGAGCTAGGCATTTCATTTGATAAGTGGGATATGATTGAAGAATATATTGAATTAACACTATTATCCCCGCTTGTGATAGAAGTTTCAATTTCCAGCCTTGTAGAGATGCGTAATATTTTTGAAGAAGAGGTTCAACGATTTCTTTGCGATTTCTATCGAAAAAAAGAGGTGTTCCTAGGTAGCGATTATTTTTCATCATTAATGGGACTTTTAAAAATTTTGCAATTATTTTCCCATGTTTGGGGGGGATTCGAGGGATGAACTAAATCCCCGATTTTTTGAGATTGATTGACCATTTTTTCCAGTAATTTCTCCGAAATTAGATAGAGTATTAAGTAGATTTTTAGCTTCTCATAGGTCATCCCTAGTATAGTGAATAAAAGCAGTTGTCTGCGAAGAAAAGATGGGATATCGTGGGGGCTAGTTTATTGATTTTTATTCCTGAAATCTTTTTTTCCTAAGTAGCTTTGGAAAGAAGCCTAGAGAGAATTTCCATGCAAATAAGGACTAATTAAGGTGAAAGAGGATCTCCTTGTCTAAGCCCTCAGGTAGTGGAAAAATTTGGGTCCGGAGAGTCGTTGAGGAGGATAAATAAAGAAGTTGTCGTGATGAATTGCATAATGAGATTTACCCAAGAATTATCAAATCCAAAAGCCAAAAGAGCCAGTTCTATAAAAGGACATTCCACCCAATCAAAAGCTTTAGATAAGTCTAGTGTAAGAACGAAGAAACCTTGTTTTTCTTTTGAAATCTTAATGGAGTGAAGGAGTTCATGAGCAATGATGATATTGTTTATAATTTTCCTACCCGTAAGGAAAGCAGATTGGTTTGGTGAAATTATTTTTGCAAGGATAGGTTTGAGTCTATCGTCCTAAAATCCGAAGGAGTTTGAGGGGTAGAAATTTTGGGAATCAACGATATAAAGTTTGAATTATGTTCAGGAGGAAGATGGCCAGTTTTAAAGAATTTTTGGACCGCTGAGGTAGTGTCTGGACCAAGAATATGCCAAATTGCTTTAATGAGTCCCGGTTGAAACCCGTCTAGGCCCGGAGCGCCCCAAGGGTTCATTTTAGATAGGGTTTGCCAGATAACTTCAGTAGAAGGTATTTCAATTAGAGATAAATACACGGAATTATGATTCGGAGAAGGAATGATTGTAGTAGCAAAATTATGATTTACCAATTTGAGAAAAGTGGTCAATAAGGAGTGAGTTAATTTGGTCTCTGTCGGACAACCAAATCCCCATAGGTTCTCGAAGAGAGTGAATGACATTAATCATTTTCCTATTAGAAGCAGAAGCATGAAAATATTCCGATTTTTGGTCATACTCCTTGAAAATTTTATCACGAGATAATTGGTGATAATAATCATTTCATTCCACTTCCCTAGTTCTTCTTGAATATCTTTAAGCTTATCCAACTGGTTATGGAAATTTCTTAACTCATGAAGATTTTCTATTTTTTTTATTCAGAGAATTTATATTCTTGTGAATGTTTCCAAAAGTATTATTATTCCAATGAGCTAGATCTGAGAAAAGGAGACGAAGCTTTGGAGAAA
Source organism: Papaver californicum (assembly GCA_023531435.1). Lineage (NCBI taxonomy): Eukaryota > Viridiplantae > Streptophyta > Magnoliopsida > Ranunculales > Papaveraceae > Papaver > Papaver californicum. The sequence goes on along the minus strand of JAJJMC010003761.1, from coordinate 5,332,445 downwards.
GGTTTTATTCTTTAAAATTATAAGAATGAAGTCTCCATGAAGCTCAATAAAAGAGTTTAAGGTTGGGTGGGTAAGCCAGGATCTAAGACACCAGAAAGGTTTTTGCAGATTTTTTAGATCTGAATTAGAATCGAAAAGAGCAGAGTATAATAGGAGCCTACCCTAGGTAGGTGACATACTTTTGTGTCTGGAAAATGTTGAATCCATTGGAAAGAGACCAGCGCCCTATTAATTTTCTCGCTATGTTTGCATCTCTTTTTCTATTGTTTGACCATGTGAATGGAGCTCCTTCGTATCCTGCATATTGCAAACCCAAAGAATCTATCATTTGAGTAATAAAATATTTGCTGCTTGAGCTAGGTTTGTTTCCTCCTTGTTTTTTTGTTTAGTCCAGCATGAAATTTAAGCCCCCAATTACCACCCAAGGCTCTAAGATATTTTGACCTAGTTGACAAATATGTGACCACTGAATTGGTTTATCACCAGCCTCCATAGAACCATAGACGCGTGTTATCAAGACAGTCTTATTGTTAACTAATAATTTGAAGTGACACACATTAAGAGTAGACGAGATAAGTTCTAATTCTATGTTGTTATGCCATACAATTGCCAACCCCTTTGCTTTTACCCACAAATGGAAAAATAAACCAGTCATAAAATTGAGATTTTTTAAACGAAAATTTCATTTCGATAAAAAAGGACTTTAGTTTCTGATAGAAAAATGATATCGGGGTTTTGTGATTGACAGGGGAATTTTAAATGGTCCCTTGTTAATGGAGTACCAATGCCCTGAACATTCCACGACAAAAGTTTCATAATAAATGGAGAACTGAGCACGATATTAGATAAGACTGCTAAAGAAAGGTAGAAAAAAACTAGGTAAAAAGATTAAAATACTAAACCCAAAAGAAACCGGAGGCAAGGCCCAATAAACCTATTAAAAAAATGCTCAGAAAGAAAATCTATAGGAAAAAACCCAAAAGAAACCGTAGCAGTCATGATCATGAAATTGGAATTGACATATTACATATGTAACTTTATGTTAAATTTGGAACGGTCATTGAGTGTTAGTTTTGCTGTCATTTGGTTGCTATCTAGCGTTGTGTCATCATCCTAAACCGGCAAACGATTTGTTATATATCTATCATGCATGAAAACACACAAAAACAAAATTGTAGTGTTGACTCTTGAGCGGCATTGCAATACATGCATGAATCAATAGGCCCCCTCAAATGAGGTGTCCCCGTGCGTACGAAGGTACAATTCACAAAAAGGTTATGACCCGTCGTCCCTTGAGTGTATACATGACATAAGACGAGAATACTACTTTCCAACCTTGCAAATAAGTAAGGGTAAAGATATGATTTTCCGTATGATTTATGGCTTCTCTTGGTCCCCTAGCTCGAATTCAGCTATTAAATATTGTTCTTATAATTTTATTAACCTTAAATTAGATTGATTTTTTGTGTTTAGGATCTAGCTTCTGCCAAAATCGGCATTGTAGCCATTTCCTAGGCCATCCTGCATCCCTGGGAAGGCCGGAAAGGGATTACGAGAGAAACAAATTGGTGAAAAGTTGGGGTAAGGAAAATATTTGGAAGGGAGTCATAAGATGTCCGTGGGAAATGAAAAGTAGAAGGGTGGTCATGTGATGTGGGACTAGTTTCTATGGAGAGAGATAATGACACTGAAAAGTTGTACTTATTGGTAGGGAGACTAGGGACCCCCATCCTCTTTCAATCCAATTCATCTGGGTTGTTGTATATCTCTCATCCCTATATTTCGTGCCTTATGTCCCTGTTTCTTCATGTATACCTCTCTATCATATACATGTATATAGTCTGATTACCCAACTGGACGATAGTACTTGTCGCGATTACCAATTTCTACAGATTCGTTTGTAAAGTTTTAATTGGTTATGGTACTTATTTTTGACCAACTTACCCGTTTACTCTGTTTAGTAAAATTTTAATTTTAATTTACTTTTTTTGACATTCCGAATTTACCCTAGATCCAAGGGCCCTTAAGAAAACCATTAATCAATGGTCCCTAACTAAATATTAGTAAACTGTTTTATAAAAAAGAAAAAAATCTAAATAAAAGTCGTCTTCATCTTCTTCATATGTTCCTTCCTCCCTCATACTCCTTCCCTGCATATCATTCATTTACAATTTCAACACACACTCATCGTTCAATTCATCTCGAACATTCAAATTCAACAAATACTATCACGAATCATCACAGACCACATCTTCTATTAACCACCCATTCAAACAAGAAGCGTTCATTAATTCCGGTCCCTGGAGTACTCTCTGTTGTTTATCTGGCTCCTTTCTAAAGCTTAATAACATCTGCAATTTCAATTCTAATGAGAACCCAAGTTCTCCAGCACACTCAAGATGTTAAACACTCTCCAATCCAAGCCATACATCCATTAATATAGACAACAACAACACTTCTACCTCCAATTTCATTCCATTGTTGATGTAGCATCAAGCAATTAAACCCCAATTTAATTAAATTATCTCGGCTCAACCATCTCTGCCAAGTGCCATCCATCAACAACGTCTTTTTGTTCGAGTCTCTTCTTGACTCTTGCTGGGACTTGTCCTAACCCATCTCAAAACTCGACAATCTCTTCAATGTTCGCGACCAACAACAACAACTAACTCGAATCTGTCTCTGCCATTTGAACCGGTCTCTGCTCAAAACCCAACTCAGTTCTTCATCAGAGAAATCGATATTAAAATCGAATGATAGCACATAAAAATCCCCAAATTTGATAAACCCTAAAATTCAATTATGCATGTTTCAAAACCAAAGATAGAGAGATTTGATGTTGCTGCCATATGAGATGAACTGAATTAGAGAATGGGTTCTCAAAGTGGCTAGATAGAGAACTCGGATTTGAGATGTATAGGATGAAATCAGACTAAATAGTTTTAGGGTTTTGGATGTGAATTGAATCTGAGTTACAATAATAAAATGGTTCCATCAGTGCTATCGAGTTTTGGGTTTTGATTTTGGAGCAAAGAACAAAAACAGATAAGGAAAATGGTTGAGTTTTGGGTTTCTGCCATGGTTTTGTAGAAGAAGAAGATGGGGTCGTGGAACAGATAAGGAAAAAGAGCAGATGAAGTTGAGAGGGGCGCTGAAGAAGAAGATGGGTTCGTGGGTTAGTCTGATAAATATATAAATATTAGTAAAATCAAGGGTATGATAGTAAATTCGGTTATTATTACATTTTATATAATTTTTTTAATAATTTCCTAACGGAAGTTAAAAATTAACCAAGTCAATGCAGGTCAACGTTAATTTCAGGTATCAAACCCTAAATTGAACAAAAGTTAGACCAAACACTAATATTGCACAAAATCCAAGTACCAAAAACCAATTAACCATTCATTGATTTACATCTGCGCATTCAAACCAGGAAAATGAACTAAAAGGTTGTATTTCGTTTCACATCGGTGAGAAACCTCCCCAGTATTCAAATTGTTTGGACTTTGGAGTGATCTAAAAGGGTTGGGCTAATGCAGCAGTTTCAGGTGCCTCTGTGTTTGAACGATTTTTTGGGGACCCTCAGAATTTTAGGGGACCAACTGCCTCATTTTGCTAAGGTCATTAGGAAGTAATTCCTGGCTCCCCCTATCCATATAATTTTGGTAATGACTAACATAGCCTCACTTAATTAGAAACTAATAATATGAGTTAAATTAATTAGTTGATTGTTAGTTATAGATTAAATTAAGATTAGATAGAGAATTAGAATTATTGTGAGGGAGAAGAAGAGTTTTTGAAAAAAAATTGAAACCTAGGGTTTGGTGGTTGTTAAATTTAAAATGAATTACTCTAGTGCAAACTAGGAGGAATTTGAACCTTTAAATATAGAGGAAACAAATTATTCGTCAATCTTTCCAACAATCCGGTAATGGATGATTTGTTAGATGGTGAATGTGTTCTTCCCCAAACCCAATCTCAACCCCAAAATTAGTTTGTTTTTTTTGAGATTACCGAGGCCACAACGAAGAAGATGAAGACTATAATGTTTGGGATACTCGGGTATATTTGTTAATGTGTTGTTGCTTGAATTAGCTTACATTTAAAATTTTATAGCTTGGCTTCGGCAAGCTCGATTTAAGTTTGGCTAGGCCAATGAAGAACACAGGTAGTCGAACTCTGAGTTTATGGAATTAATGGAGATTTGGAATAAGTTCGACTATATTTTGGATGAACCAGTGTAATGTTCGACTAGTTCCATTCCAACTTATTCCTAGCCGAACTATTAGTTAAAACTATTGGTAGTAGCCGAACTTAGCTGGTAGTAGTAGTAATTGTAGTAGCCGAACTGAGATGTTCGGTTAAGTTGGAAGTGGTAAACCTAGCCGATCTTTTTATTCGGTTAGGACTCTAATAAACTTTCAAATCGAACTTTTTTCTATTTTTTATAGATTTGAATATTTGTCAACCGAACAATGTGATTCTTAACCAAACTTTCAAACTATCGAAGAATTTTATTCAAGTAGAAAATTCGGTAAACTCGATAATAAAATTTAATAACCGAACTTATATGTCTATAAACCAAAAAAACAAGTTCGGTCAAGCTTATAATTGGTATTTTAACCGAACCTTTCTCTATTTTGCCTAAATTTCAACGTGTGTGAGCTGAACTTTTTTTTAACAGCCGAACTATCTGTTCGGTCTGTTATGAATAGGCTTTATCAATCGAAATTTTTAACCGTTACGAAATTCATTAATTAAACTTTCAAACCAAGTTCCGAAGCATTAACGTCAAATATAAACCAACTAACGAAATTCAAAACATGTAATTGTTCTAAAATGCAAACATACTGAATTCAAACACTAATGCACCACGCCGACGAGTGCGACGAACTATTTTACCACGTCCAAGTTCTTCGTCGGATTGGGTCTCATCTCCACTTGGTTCCAACATAGTAGCAGCAACATCACTTGTTCCTTCCCCTTGTTGTCGACTCCTCTTGGATGCCTTCGCCTTGATCGGCTCCACCTCATTGTTTGATATTACCTTGTTCCATTTGTTGTAAAGGGATGTTTGTTCTCTTTCGTGCGTATTTTAGCCATCATTTTCCTCACGAGCTTCCTACCCGCCTTAACCTATTCAAAGTTAAACATAAAAATACGTTATTTTAGATCAAACTTTATAAAACGTCGAAAATCATAAAGAGAATACCTTTATTTACCACACTCTCCAATACATTCGCCACATCTTTGCCTCAAGTAGCCGTTTTTCCGGTTTCAACACTCTTATCCTTCGCCTTCGCCCTCTCCGCGTTAGTTTGTTGAACTTTATTTATAACATCGGGATGAGTAATACCTATATACCATTCCATGTACCCTTCTCCATAGGCATTTTGGACTCCCTCCAAAGATATACACTTATCTTCATCAATAAGGTTTTCATCCATGTTGTTCCACATCTCTAGCATTGGTTGTGGGTGATGACATGGCTTAAAGAAATTGGCGGTGTTCTTTGTACCTCTCTTTAATCTAAGGTTTTCATTCTCCACAGTTGGGATAGTTTACGCACAAGTGAGATGGCGAAATACTCTATGAGGGTTGTACACCGAGTAACCGCCAGGAAAGAACAATGGACAGTAGTATGCCGCGATTGGAGAAATCTCAACCTCATCAAAAGATTAAGGATGAAAAATTACTTCATGTGCTCCCTAATCATCCAACACCGCCTTCAAATCTGTCAACGGTTCCCTTTAGCCTTTTTCTGCCCGTGCTTGAACATTTACTTTCTGGCCGTCGGCTTCCCATCAAACCAACCGTCCGCGTCATCATGCAATTTCAGTACTGGGAAGTGGTCGTACACCCACACCTAAGGGAAAAAATTCAATATTAAAAAAAAGTTCGACTGGAACACAAATTCAATTATCAACCCAACATCAAAAAGTTCGTCTACATATAAAGATTCATCAATCATCTTTCTACAAAATGCAACTTATTGGAATGCGCATGCCGAAGATTACCTAGAAGAGAGTGTAATAGCCTCCGATTAGTGAAGTATTAATCTGATTAGCGCTCCTAAGTTCGTCTTGAAGGAACGCAAGGTCAGCAGTGCCCCAAGAGTAATCATTAACCTCTTCGAGGGGATGCAAAAGCTGGAGAAAATTGGCATCTACTCTATTTCCAGAAGTGTCTAGAAAGATAAGGCTGCCTAGATGATACAACAAGTAAGCGTTGACATGTTGCTTAATCTTGTCCTCGTCCATCATAAACTTACCACTATCCACTTTCTTTCTTGTCCCCCAAATTCCCTATTCAAAACGACCAACTTGAACTTCCTCAACTTCGTGAACGGACGACCCTTGTTATCGATCTTCATCAACTCCATACCAGTTTCAGGCTCCATAACAGAGCGTCTGAACTCCAACTTGGTCTTACTTCGGCTCCACCCTGGCGTCTTCTTCGCTAAAACTTCTAGATCTCCAAAACTCATCTTAGCTTTATAGCCTTAGAAACACATTTCCCATCCACTCTAAGACCCGTGATCCTGCGCACATCGTCAGAAGTGATACACATCTCGCCAAATGGGAAATACATGGTATCCGTCTCTGGGTAGAACCTATCGGAAAACACTAAGATAGTGACATGATAGGATTCTGAGAACCTATATATAATAACCGTAATCGCACTACGTCTACAATGTAGAAGCGGCAAATACGGGTCGAATCCACAGAAGCGGGGACAATATTGTAATCAATATCTCTAATTGGCTAAACAAAAACAATATTTTTGGGATTTTCAATTGAATAATAATAGAAAAATAAACTAAACTAATAATATAGATGCACTGAGAGAATCGGTAACCAGGGTTTTTAGTATCGACCATTATTTCTATTTAATTACTTAAATGAAACATAACTCTTGAATAATAATTTATTGTTCATTCTATAGACATCACCTATTATATGTATTAGAGTCACAAATATCACTGAGACATCTTAAGAATGACGCATCAAAATCTCTAAGTCTCAGCATAAACCATCAAATTACGTTAGCGAGAAAATTATACGAAACTAAATATAGGTTCACATAATACCTGGCTATTCTAAGCATGCCCCATCAAAGGATTTAACCCCAAGCAAGGAATATCAAATAAGTGGTCAAATATATTTACGATCCCATTAGGTTATACGCAAAGGTTACTAGATTGTACAGAACCGGTGAAACAACAACTAATTTCATCGTTAAATCAATAAACGATAACAGGAACTAATCTAATCAAATTATAATAGTCTTTTTCTTAATAAATCAATTCAATTAGCCTTAAACACCAAGTGGTTTCAATATAAAACCCTAGTTAAAAAGTAATTAGAACATGGCTATGGATTTTTCAAAATCCATTAAAAATAAATTAAGAGAAATATATAGATATTTCAATGTGTTATTGGCGATTGATCCCTTCCACTTTCTTCCACCGTTAGAAAAACCACTAGCCGCTTCTCTCCGGTCAACCAAAACCCCTCCAGAAATTGTCTGCCACCTACAATCACTTCTCTCAGTTCCACTTCCCAAAACCCAACCGCCAACCAGAACTAATCAAAACTCCATAGCCCCCCCGAACAGAAAAACCATCGCTCCTCTTTTATATCTTCTCTTCACGACAGGTGGGCTCCACTTCCTATTCTTTCTTAATGACACAAGCCCCACACCAATCTTCCCTGCGTCAGACTTTATCTCTGACTTTTACATGTACTGCTCAACTCCCAGAAACAACCAACATTTACTTCCTCTTTTCATAAACTAAATATAGTTGCACCGTTTTGTCACTTCATGCCATGTCAAATATCCAACTAACCCCACCAACAACCAACTACCCCACGTCACCTCTCTTTCCTTTATTTAGCCAACTCCATTCATTTGCTATGCCCAAGAAGCATCACACGTTTCCAGCCACGTCAACAACTCTCTGCTCCACCTGACTTTTTTCTCTTTTTTTTTCCGTGATGCAACAACTCCTTTTACTCTATTTGTAATGATTCCTTTACTTCGTTTACCGTCTCCTACCTTCACTTCCAAGCTTCAAAAGGTAATAATAGAGACCATTCTAGGAGTTGTGCTACAACTCGTATAGAAAACATCAGTATTTAGCCTTTAGTCATGGTTTACTTGTAATTTCGGGATTTATGTGTATAACCTATAAAAATCAAAATAATAATAAAATTAGTATAAAAATAATTACTAGAAAATATAAAAAATAAGGTGGTAAAAACATATAAATTAAGTTCCTATCAAATACTCCCAAACTTATATTTTGCTAGTCCTCTTGCAAAACTAATCTAACAATAAAATAAATCCTAACTCGCTTTCGTAAGCATCGCGATTGCACTTAGCGTGTGCAACAAGCCTTTAAACCCATAGGTGTCCCTATCAGACGAGTTTTGTCTCGTGAGGGTTTACAAGAGGTATACCCACAAAACATATACTCAACTTCTAGCTACCTGTGAACAATTGAGGATAAACACTAAAAATGCTATTTAGTTGGCCTACTAAATTCTTTGGCTATAAGAATCATTACCATGTATGAATCCAATTGTTATACACGAGTTTTACTCAGCGTACTAAAATTCATATATGAATGCAAAAATTTACTCAAATAATCATCAAACATTTTAAAACTGGATGAAGTTCACATTGCTCGAAATCAATCAAATTCAAACACATGGAAAGATTAGAAGATGGATATGGAAGTGATGAAGTTTGCACATGTTGACTAAGGTGAATGACGTTTCCCAAAATATCTGTATGAATGTCAATGCCAAGATGAATCATAATGGATTGAGATAGCTCCCACTGGTCTTAATCCTAATATTAATATCGACTTAGCTGGTATATACAAGGGCCCTAGCGGTCGACTTATTGAATATAATTTATTTTTAATTTTTAATTATTTTTTCTGACAACATGATTAGATCTTTTGAATCTAAGTGCATGCTCTTTGTTAGCATATTACATGATAGTCCCATGGATCCTGCGTTCCACGCTTTCTTAGGCGACGGAGACAAGGAGAACACACACATATTTATATCCAAGTGTCAATTTTTTTTTTAAATATTGGTCTGAAAAAAAAATACAAAAATGGGGCTTGATCTCAATCACTCTATTTCATCCTGGCGGCAACAACAAGGCAATACTAGGGCCCCACCAAATCACTTAGAGAAACACAAAATTACAAAAATAAAAACACAAGGTGATATAGTTATGATGATTCCAAGATATGCTTGTTCAATGGTTATCATGTTATTTCCAACATCTGAGTGCATCCACATATGAATAAACCATTTAGCTGGGTACACCAATTCCTACAGATAAGAGCTATGTTTCCATATACCTAGAATGGCTAGTGTCATCTTGAATTGTTCACAAGTTTCTAAATTTTGGAGTTTCATTATTGGCATCAATTTTCGGAAACCTACCCCCAAACCTAAATTTAACATTGTCCTCAATGTTTCAAACCGTGCAACCTAGAATGACACTATAGATAAGAGAGACAAATAAAATTCAAAGAAAAGTGATTGGAACGTCTCACCTGATTGACGCAAGAAAAGCAGTATTCTCTGCAACACACATCAAACGATAGTAATAACAAATAACATCAAAAAGAAAAATAAACAAAAGCCTAAAAATAAAATAAAAAACAAGAAAATTAAAATCTACCTACTGGATATGTACAGAAAGGATCTCCAAAAATTAACAACCTGAAAATTTTAGGATCAACCCAAAATACAATATTTACAAATGATAGCTTCAAACTTATGTTATGGCAACACGGAGACACTGAAACTATCAAAAACAAGGGATTACCCCCAAACCAAGTTTTTATTACACCTGGAAGTGCATAAAAGAACAAAATATGGGATAATATTGGGATTAGAGAAGTATCAACTAGTTCATGCAAGGTCTTAGGAACATGAAAGTCCTTTGGGTACTTGGATGCTAAGTAATCCAAGAAAAATTGAGAAGCAGACAACTCTAACCCTAAATTAGGTAACTTTTGGAAGTCTAGGGGTCTAGGAACAAACTCTTAGTCGGGTGAATGATCTTGTGAGATAAATTCATCTATGGAGTTAGGAAAATCATCCTCACAATCATCCACGGGTCATCTATATATGTTGTCTGGAACAAAGAGTCACTACAAAACTGATCATCGTCAGCAAATAATCTCTGGCATTCCAAAACTCTCAATCTTTGATCCAAACTAAGCGGTATGTGTTTATAATACTTCTCATATATCGTTTGAGGTGATTTTTGACTTACCATATGTGAAGCAAGAACTTCCTTATGCCGTGACACATACATATATCCCTAAGTGTCATCTTAGATGACATCTCCTGAGAAGGAATCATCATCCTCAGAAAAGGTACCTAAAATAAAATTATAAAATACAAAACAAGTCGAATAGAACTAAAAACCCTAAAAGAAAAATAAAAATATATACAAAAATAAAAATAAATAAAATAAAAACCTAAACTACGATTAGAAAATCAAAAATACTAATTACAATATTCCAAACCGCTCCCCGGAAGCAGCGCCAAAAATTGATAGGATTCTGAGAAACCTATATATAATAACCGCAATCGCACGACGTCTACAATGTAGAAGCGACAAATATGGGTCGAACCCACAGGGAGCGGGGACAATACTGTAATCAATATCTCTAATTGACTAACCAGAAACAATATTTTTTGGATTTTCAATTGAATAATAACAGAAAAATAAACTAAAGTAATAATATAGATGCGCTGAGAGAATCGGTAACCAGGGTTTTTAGTATCGACCATTATTTCTATTTAATTACTTAAATGAAACATAACTCTTGAATTTTAATTTATTGTTCATTCTATAGACATCACCTATTATATGTATTAGAGTCACAAATATCACTGAGACATTTAAGAATGACGCATCAAATTACGCTAGCGAGAAAGTTATACGAAACTAATAGGTTCACAAATAATACCTGGCTATTCTAAGCATGCCCCATCAAAGGATTTAACCCCAAGCAAGGAATATCAAATAAGTGGATAAATATATTTACGATCCCATTAGTTATACGCAAAGGTTACTAGATTGTACAGAACCGGTGAAACAACAACTAATTTCATCGTTAAATTAATGAAAAAATAAAAAGAATTAATCTAATCAAGATATAATAGTCTTTTTATTAATAAATCAATTTAATTAGCCTTAAACACCAAGTGGTTTCAATATAAAACCCTAGTTACAAAGTAATTAGAACATGGCTATGGATTTCTCAAAATCCATTAAAAATAAATTAAGAGAAAAATATAGAGATTTCACTGTGTTATTGGCGATCGATCCCTTCCACTTTCTTCCATCGTCATAAAAACCACCAGCCGCTTCTCTCCGGTCAACCAAAACTCCACCAGAAACTGTCTGCCACCTACAATCACTTCTCTCCGTTCCACTTCCCAAAACCCAACCGCCAACCAGAACTAATCAAAACTCTAGAGCCCCCCCGAACAGAAAAACCCTCGCTCCACTTATTATTCTTTCTTAATCACAATCCCCACATAAATCTTCTCTGCGTCAGACTTTGTCTCTGACTTTTACATGTACTGCTCAACTCCCAGAACGAGGCCACTAGAGGTCTCCTAGTTTTGATCTCCCATCTTTAGGTGTTGATATGACGCCTCCCACCACCCTGGGATTTAGAGGGGGGGGGGGGGGGGGGGGGGTCTTTTGTGTGATTTGTGGGTCTCATATGATTTTTTTTTCTAGAAACAAAGCCTTGGGGAGTCATTTGGGAGATCATTTTTGGGTGACCTTTAGTGTTTTCCCTCCCAGAAACAACCAACATCTACTTCCTCTTTTCAGAAACTGAATAGTAGTTGCACCATTTTGTCACTTCATGCCACGTCAAATACCCAACTAACCCCACCAATATCCAACTAATCCACATTGCCTCTTTTCCTTTATTTAGCCAACTCCACTCATTTTCTATGCCCAAGAAGCATCACACGTTTCCAGCCACGTCAACAACTCTCTGCTCCACCTGACTTTTCTCTCTTCTTTTTTTCTATGATGCAACAACTCCTTTTATTCTCTTTTTAATGATTTCTTTGCTTCGATTACCGTCCATTACCTTCACTTTCAATCTTCAAAAGGTAATAGTACAGACCATTCTAAGAGTTGTGCTACAACTCTTGTAAAAAGCATCAATATTTAGCCTTTATCCATGGTTTACTTGTAATTTTGGGATTTATGTGTATAACCTATAAAAACTAAAATAATAATAAAATTAGTATAAAAATAATTACTAAAAAAATATAAATAAGGTGGTAAAAATATATAAATTAAGTTCTTATCATGACACTATCAAACTCGGCGTGTACATAATGGATAACAGACCACGAAACACATGATTTGACTCTCTCCATAACTTGTTCACACACATCCTCTATATCCCATAAAACCGTATTTTGGCGTCTCAACAGTCTAGTCGCAAACATAATCATTGGCAAACTAACACACAAAAATCATTACTAAGACAACATATAGTTAAGATTCAATACCTTTGTCGAGTAGATTTTGGCATCCCATGAGTGTTTGTAGCCAAATAACACTCTGCCTCCATCTGTTGGCGTACCATGAGGTGGGTTAGTAGGAGTTAAACATAATTCTTTATCATGAATATTTGCATATTTAGCACAAGGTTTCCTAGTCGTCTTTTTTTCTCTTTAACAACAACAAGAGAAAGATTTTGTTGTGGTTCCTATTCCTCTTCCTCTTCTAATTCATCTTCTTCCTCTTCATCATCCTCAACTTCCTGCTCTATCTTTTGGTTCCCTTCACGGATTATAACTTTCGGTAACGATCCCGACTTCTTTGTAGTTTTAGTTCCATGTTTATCTACCCCTAGGTGTTTACCGTGGCGAGGGGTCGGAGTTCTAAGATCTGCCACCACCTTATCCTTACATTTACCTTTCGACTTGACCCTAAAAACAAACAAAGACTACTAACTAAATTGGAATAACAAAGCATAAGTTTGGTTAAAAAACAAAAACTTCGGTTAAAATAATCACACTATCGATTTAACCGAATAAAAATTCAGTCAGTAAAAAAATGTTCGACTAGCATCCATCCTAGTATTCCTAGCACAGTGTAATATTCAGTTCAACTTTTTGTTTTAGGCCTAGCCGAAGTTTTTCCTAAAAAAAATTGGTTTAAAAAAATCGACAATAATACATCATTTTTCCTCTAAAACAGTATAATGTTCGGTTGGAATGTTAATTTTGGAGGATAGCCGAACTTTAAGTTACATTTTGGACTAAAAAGTTCGGCTGGAAAATCAAAATATCGATATAGCCGATCTCCGAGGTTCGGCTAAAAAATCGAAAGAAGTAAAAGTTCGGATAACCCTAAAATTATTTCTCAATCGAACTGTTCTTCGTGCTATTCAGAAACAGAAAGTTCGGTTAAGACGAGAAGGATAAAATACTATGTTCCTAGCCGAACTTTGATCTGCTACTACATTTTGAACCTTAGTTTTCATGATTTGAAGTCGAATCAACAATCATAAACGCATAAAAATGAAGGGGTTTGTCGGGAATTACCTTCTAATTTGCATGTTGGCTTGCTCAGGAATTGGTTCTCTCGTTTGGGGCTCGATTTCGGGTTCGACAACCGGCTCTTCAACTTCTTGTTGATTTGGTTGATTGGACGCTTGATTTGCAAGTGCCGCAATCCCAGGATTAGGTCGTACATCTCTTTTACATTGTTTAGCACGAGTCATTTATAGATGACAAAATTAATCGACGATGAAATTCGTTTATGAGTCGACGATTAATCGTTTATGGAAGATGAAGAGGGAAAGAGGAGAAGAAGAGTTTTTGAAAGAAAAAAAAATCGTTTAGGAATGTAATGTAATGATTTTGTTTTATGATTTAGGTTTATATTTGTTTTTTTTTTGGTGGTTATTAGATTAGGATAAAATTAATGAAAGGTAACTTAGTCATTTCATCATATTAGGACACCCTTTAGATTTGTAGGACGGATGATCTAAGCACGGAAAGGTCCCCTTAATTTCTGTGGGTCCCCAAAAAATCGTTCTTATGTTTGGTTCCAAACCCAATTTATTCTCATGGTTAGTTACTGGGCTGAAGTGCTTGCAATGATCTGTGACTGTGTTTTGGACCAAGGAAGCATTCTAGGTAGGCAAGACCAATACCAATACCAAGGGGTATAGCGCTTTGCGTGGGTATGACCTGTCCAAATTATCGAACATAGGAATCTGAAGCCTCGAATTTCTGCAAAGCGGTGATTTTTCTAGCTTAAGTAAATCAAGATCATGTCAAAACCGTCTTAAGTAACGGTGTGTGATCCGTATTTCTTGATAGTCTTCATGCAGCTGCATAAGCTTAAAAGGATAGAGAGAGCCTGTATTCGGGAAGTGTCCCTAAAGATGATTAACCACAAATGCTTTGGGTTGCATCACCTAATGGGATCAATGTCATTTTAGACCGCTAATGGTACGATGGCAGGAACTAGAGCGGGGACGAAAATCGGTACAGGCAGGAACTGGAACGGAAATGAAAGCTAGCATTCTTTTCAAGCTCTAACCATCTTTCGCTGGCCGATGTATTTTGCTAACATCCTTAACTCATTTGGCCGAATATGAACTATGATTTGCTGAGTTTTTCGAACAAAACATTTTGTTGCTATAAGTTTATACATCTGAATGTTTGATTATTTACTATCATTATTGTTGTTGTGATCTTTACATATCTCAAAGTACACAGTCATATTGATTCAAATTTCCCCACTATAGTTTAGTATTGAAGCTTCATTTTTTTACCATATCTATATTGCAGCTATCTGTTGTGCCAAACTAATTCCCCTTCAGCAGCATGAAATCAATAGGATAATGCGGATGCAAATGAGGCCTGAACAACCTAAAGGATTGATGTTGATTCCCTAACATCAGATCTTGGTCGAAACATATAAACAAGTATTTATCAATCGATTCACCTGGTCTTCTTGGAGTACATGTAGAAGACAATACATGCTTAACTAAGTTGGAATTGTAAATCCAAGTAATCCAATCCCTGGAACCTTCATTAGTTCCCTCTGATGGCCACCCTGTTTCAGCTACCATAATCTTTACTTTCGGGGTACCCACTTTCTATAGTACAACATAGAGCGCATCAACTGTAGCATCAAATAAATTCGAATATCCGTTCTATGAATCCGTAAACATAGGTGAATCCTTGAGGAACAATGCGTAAACCAACCATGTATTTTACGGGTTTTCGATATAGCTGAAATAAGTGTATATATTGGCTAGAAGTGGTGCACCAATGCTTTTCAGATAGTGAGCTATTGATTCCATATAAAATCTGCTTTCTTCCGTAAAGATTCCAGTTGATGGTGGGAAAGATTGAGCCAAGACCATTGTGGAAACTGATGTTGACACCTAATTCTATGCCAAAGGCCACCATTTTTAAGGGCATTGTGTAAGTTTTTGATTTTCGGGAGGAAACGTTATGCCAGGTCTCAATGTATTAAGTTGTTTCCTGCGACTATATGCCGAAATATGATGTCAGGCCAATAAGGTCGGATGTTGGTATTGACTTAGTCTTGGGCTGCATCAGAATACAACACAAGATCTTGGATTTGTTGGTCTGGGACCCCAACCATAACATGAATTTTTGAATGTCGCAGGGCTTCAAAAACCGAAGTGTTAGGTTGGTAAACCCTCATTTTACTGATTTGATTCTGGTGGTACATGGACACCACCTCTAATGGAGGTGGGATATTTTTTCCTTTCATCTCATAACATACTCTTATAGGTGAAGTGATGTGATTGTAGAGGGTGGTAAGAATGGGTTTGTTTCATATAGATTTGATTTTTAGTCTCAAATTCTAATAATTAAACTAGAAAACTCAAAATAAATTTGGTATCAAGATTATAAAAAAAAACACTAAGACTCAGGATTCTACCATTAACCAATTAAAGTCATTCAATCTAATCAATATTCATGCAATTCTTTACGTTTAAAGTGATTGTAATATGTTGCAACAACAGATTTTCAAAGTAACAATTGTAAATCTAAAGTATAGAACATCAACAACCCTAGGCTAAGCATGCTCTATCAAAAGAAATCACAACTGCTTAATTAAAATCCTTAAATCAATTTTTAATCAAAGCAAATAATCATAAAAGAAATTATAAAAATCAATTAAAATATAAATATACCATTTTTCTTGGAACAATAGCTTTCTTCGTCGTCTCAGTAAAGGGGTTTTGCTCCTCATATTAATCGCTTGCTCAAAATAATGATTCATGGCTCAAAGTTTTTACAAATGATAAAAAAAGGAGAAAAATAAAGAAAACAGCGAGTTTACAACGTTTATAGGCGTTACAGACTCACTGTTACAAAGCAAGGCTGAAGATAAATGTTGCAAAGATGAAAATATTCATTGCAAATGGGATGAAGAAACCGTGACAAGTGGTTGAAGGAAATGTTGCCTATTTTCTGTTCTTGAGCAGCAGCAACAACATATTTTTCTGGATTTTTTTTCTTGTGTTTCTGGCCTCTGCCAATCCCCTTCCAATGCTTCTATTCGATCTCTTTAGATATTACAACACCAATACAACTCCTTAACTCCTCAACATCTCTACATTAATGAAGATATTCTCGGAATAAAATTTTTTCCTTCTTGACAAATCACGATCTGTTTCTTTCTTTATTGGCACAACTCGCTGATTATGTTTTTATTGTTGTTTCCTTAACACGAGATGAGAATATGTTGTTTGCTAAATCGTGTTCAAGATATGGTCCAAGGAAACATCTCAGATTTTCCGAGAATATTGTTTTCTTTCCTTCTTTAACGCATAACAACCTATCCAAGTCTTGCACATCTCTTACATGTATGGTAAGGGGATTATCGTTTCGTAAAACCTGAAAATATCCCAACAGAATCTCATCCAATTCGAACAGATACTCATAACTTGGTAATAGAATTATTTCCCGCCCAAAACAATCATTTGAATTTTAAAGAAGTGGTGCCCTTATCCAAGGTGAGGGTGCCTTTAACCAAGCTTGTGGGTGCCTTTAACACTTTTGAAGGGTGTTTTTTAACACTTTTCGAGCCCAATTTCTCCATAACTATTGATCCATAAAAATACCTAAAAACATACAAAATAAGAATTTTAATACAAAAATCGAGCAATAGCAATATAATTGTGAGCTCAAATTAGACACATAAATGTGTCTATCAAATACTCCCAAACTTATTTGCTACTCCTCGAGCAAATCTAATCTAGAAAAAATTCTTAACTCACTGTCGCAGGCATCACGATTGCACTTAGCGTGTGCAACAGCCTTTAAACTCCTAGGTGACCCTAGTGGACGAGTTTTGTCTCGTGAGGGTTTACAAAGAGATATACCCATAAAGCCTTTACTCCAAACTCTAACTACTTGTGAACGATTGAGGGTAGACAGTAAACAAGCTATTTAGTTGGCATATTAAATTTTTCGCCTATAAAAATCATTACCCTATATGAGTCTAATTGATGTACATGAGTTTGCACTTAGCGTACCAAAATTTATATAAGAATCAAAACTCTACTCAAATAATCATCAAACGTTCCAGAACTAAATGGAACTTATCAGCATTCACATTGCTCGGAATAAATTAAATTCAAACACATGGATAGATTAGAAGATGGATATAGAAGTAATGAATGATGCACATGTTGACTAAGGTCAGGTGTTTCCCATATCTGTCTGAAGGTCACTGCTAGGATTAATCCTAATGGATTGAGATACGCTCCCACTGGTCTTAATCCTTATACTAATATCGACTCAGCTGGTATAAATAAGGGCCCCGACGGTCGATTTATTGAAAATAAAAAAATCATCTTTATATTATTAAATATACTGACAACATGATTGGATCAATTTGAATCCAAGTGCATGTTTCTTATCAACATCTTACATGATAGTTCTCATGGATCCTGCGTTCCACGCTTGCTTAGGCGACGGAGACAGGGAGAACACACACATATTGTTATCAAAGTGTCAATACTATTTTTTTTTGGTTTTTAGAATAATTGTCTGAATAATACAATAATGGGGGATCTCAAACACTCTACTTCATCCTGACGACGATAACAATTCGATATTGGTGCTCCACCAAATCACTTAGAGAAACACAAAAATTGTAAAAATAAAAACAGAAAGTGATATGGTTGAGATAGACTCCAAGATATGCTTGTTCAATGATTATCATGTTATTTCTAACACCTGAATGCATCCTTCTATGAATAGACCATTTAGATGGGCACACCAATTCCTATTGATAAGAGTTATGTTTCCATCTACCTAGAATGGTTAGTGTCATCCTGAATTGTTCACAAGTTTCTAAAGTTTGGAGTTTTATTTATTTTAACTAAAAGTTTCTTCATTACCCCCAAACTTAAACCTAACATTGTCCATAATATTTCAAATTAAAGAGCAATACCAAAAATATAGGTAACTAGAGGAATAAAGAGGTAAGTCAGAAAGATAGTACCTGAGTGAAGCGTAACAATCCTTCTTCGGAGAGTAAGACATAAAAATAAAAACAAAAACCTATAAAAACTTACTAATGTACAACAACACCCTTGATGGTCAATCAAGGTAAGCAGGGTCCTCTAGAGGGACCTTCTCAACATCACCTGCAGGAAAAGGCTCTAAAAAGGGTTTCAATCTCTGACCGTTAACCTTTGAAGAACTTCTACCATCCAGTGTCTCAATCTCAATAGCACCATGAGGAAAAACAGTGTGAACTATAAAAGGACCCGTCCACCGAGAGCGTAACTTCCTGGGGAAAAGATGCAAACGGGTATCATGTAGAAGAACTTTTTGACCTGGTGAAAATGACTTTCTTAAAATATTTCTATCATGCACAAGTTTCATTTTGTTCTTATACTCCTTAGCACTAACGTATGCATCTCAACGAATCTCGTCCAACTAATTGAGATGGAGTTTCCTGTGAGCTCCTTCTTTGTCAAGCGAAAAATTAAGTTGCTTTACAGCCCAATATGCTCTATGCTCTATCTCGATGGGCAGGTGACATGTCTTGCAAAAACTAGAGGATAAGGTGACATTCCAATGGGGGTCTTAAACGCAGTACAGTAAGCCCATAAGGCATCAGTAATCCTCAACGACCAATCCTTCCGATTAGGATTAACTGTTTTCTCTAAGATATATTTAATCTTCATATTGGAAACCTCTACCTGACCACTAGTCTGTGGGTGATATGGGGTAGCTACTTTGTGGGTAATATCATATTTCTTTATCAAAAGCCTAAATGTTCGATTATAAAAGTGTGACCCTCCATCATTAATTATAGCTCGCAGTGTACCAAAACATGCAAATATGTTATCATTCAAAAATTAGACTACAACCTTGTGGTTATTTGTTCTACTCGAAACCGCCTCTACCCACTTAGACACATAGTCTACAACGACAAGGATGTAAAAATAACCAAAAGAATTAGGAAAGGGACCCATAAAATCAATACCCCACACATCAAAGACCTCAATAACTAAAATAGGGTTCCAAGGCATCATATTTCTACGGGAAATGGTTCCTAACTTCTGACAACGCTCACAAGTAACACAGTAACGATGGGTGTCTTTAAACAACAAAGGCCAGTAGAACCCACACTGCAATATCTTAGCAACGGTTTTCTTAGTACTGAAATGACCCCCACAAGCATGATCATGACAAAAGCAAATAATACTAGACCGATCACTCTCAGGTATACATATCCTAATAATCTTGTCTGGATAATACTTAAACAAATAAGGATCGTCTCAAAAGAAATGTTTTACCTCAGCTAAAAATCTAGAATGATCTTGTTTACCCCAGTGTTGAGGCATTTGACCAGTAACAAGATAATTCACTATATTCGCAAACCAAAGTAATTGGGAAACAAATAATAGTTGTTCATCAGGAAAGTTATCCCTCACAGGAGGAGAATCATCAGGGGAATCCGCAACAAGTCTAGACAAGTGGTCTACTACTATATTTTATACACCCTTTTTGTCTTTAATTTTTTTAGAGAAAATTCTTGTAACAAAAGGATCCATCTAATAAAAATAGGTTTAGTATCCTTCTTGGACAGAAGATACTTCAAAGTAGCATGATCATTAAAGACTATGACCTTAGAACCTAAGAGATAAGATGTAAACTTGTCTAAGGCAAAAACAATGGCTAACAATTCCTTCTCTGTTGTGGTGTAGTTCAGTTGGGCATCATTCAGAGTTTTTCTAGCATAGTAAATCACATGAAGTAATTTGTTTTCTTGTTGACCCAGCACAACACCAACAACATAATCTGAAGCATCACACATGATTTCAAAGGGTAGGTTCCATTTAGGTGCCTGGACTATGGAAGAGGTAGTGAGTAAAGTCTTAAGCTTCTCGAAAGCCTCTAAAAAAGCATCATCAAAGACAAACTTAACATCTTTTGTAAGCAAAATGGCAAAGAGGCCTAGAAATCAAGCTAAAATCCTTAATGAATCGACGATAAAAATCTGCATGCCCTAAGAATGACCTAATATCTCTTACGGTTTTGGGAACCTGTAAATTCTTAATAAGGTCAACTTTGGCTTTGTCTACCTCTATACCCTTAGAAGATACGATGTTCCCTAAAACAATTCATGAACGAACCATAAATGACATTTCTCCCAATTAAGCACTAAATTCTTTTCCTTACATCTAGTCAACACTAATGTCAAATGTTGCAAGCACTCATCAAAAGATGAACCAAATACTAAAAAATTATCCATAAAGACCTTTAAAAACCGTTCTACCATGTCAAAAAAAATGCTCAACATGCAGCGCTGAAAAGTAGTGGGCGCATTACACAACCCAAAAGGCATGCGTCTATACGCAAAGGTACCAAAGGGATAGGTAAAATTAGCTTTCTCTTGGTCTCCTGGGGCAATAACAATCTGATTATAACCAGAGTAGCCATCTAACAAGCAATAATGACTATGTCCAGATAATCGCTCTAGCATTTGGTCGATGAAAGGAAGAGAAAGTGGTCCTTCCTTGTGACCTTGTTCAATTTTCTAAGTTCAATACAAACACACCACCCCGTGATCACTCGGGTTGGGATTAACTCATTGTTATCATTCTAGACTACAGTGATACCTGATTTCTTGGGAACAACCTGAACGGGGCTGACCCACTTACTTTCTGAAATGGGATACATAATACCTGCATCTAACAACTTAAGCACCTCAGTTCGAACTACTTCTTTCATGTTAGGGTTGAATCGACGTTGTATCTCTCTAGAAGGTTTGGTGTCATCCTCTAAATGAATATGATGCATACAAACAGTAGGACTTATACCCTTAATGTCTGCTAAGGTCCATCCTAAAGCTTCCTTGTTGTCTTTAAGTACGGTCACTATCCTACTTTCTTGATCACTATCCAAGTCGGATGCTACAATACAGGCAAAGTCTCTGATGGGCCTAAAACATATATTTCAGAATATCTGGCAATGGTTTAAGGTCCAACTTAGGAGGCTCTTCTAAAAAAGGAATTAAGGTAGAATTAGAAACTGATAGTGGTACGAAATTAGCTTTCCATCTATTAGTATCTAAAATAGGGGTAGAATCTAACAGCGCATTCACTTGATCAATGGTGCTATCATCGTCAAAATCTAAGCCGAAATTGGATAGACAACTCTCTAATGGATCTTCAGATAAGATTTTTGGTAATGATTCCTAAACTAATGTTCCTATCATGTTCACCTCTTCAATGCACATGTCATCTAGCTCAAGGGGATGCTTACTAATATTGAAAATATTCAGCTCAATAGTCATATTACCAAAAGATAAATTCATAATACCATTCGACAGTTAATGATCGCATCAGATGTAGCTAAAAATGGGCGACCTAATATCACAGGTATCTGGTTTTCTGGGTCAGGAACAGGTTGGGTATCTAGGATAACAAAATCCATAGGATAAATAAACCTATCGACCTCAATAAGAACATCCTCGACAGTACCACGAGGAATTTTCATAAACCTATCAGCTAACTTATCTGGGTAGGTTTTAGGTCACCAATTCCTAGATGGAGGTACACATGGTACAAAAGTAAGATCACACTAGCTCCTAAGTCAAGTAACGCTTTCTCTACGCAGTAGTTACCTATTGTGCAAGAAATGGTAGGGGAACCTGGGTCTTTGTACTTAGGAGTTGTGTTGTTCTGGATAATTGAAATCACATGACTAGCTATAAAGGCTTTTTTATGTACACTAAGCTTTCACTTTCGTGTACAAAGATCCTTAAGGAACTTGGCCTAAGTAGGAATCTGCCTAATTGCATCTAATAAAGGAAGATTGATGTTGACTTGCTTAAAAATCTCCAATATATCATTAAAGTTGGATTCCTTCCTACTTGGTACTAGAATTTGTGCGAATGGGGCTTTGGGAACAAAATCGGGTTCAGCGGGAACCGCATTAAACTTTTTAGAGACTTTATCAGACTCTTCAGCTACATGCTCAGAAGGGTGAACTACATCATGTTCACTATCGGGCAAGGTTACCTTATTGTCTACCACTCTACCACTCCTAAGGGTTTTAATTGTATTCACATGATTTGATGATTTCTCACCAGAAGATAAATCATGAGCTCCTCTAGGGTTGGATTGTGTTTGACTATGAAACTTACCTTTTTATCTCAAAGACTCATTTATCTGACTAACCTGGATTCAAAGATCGGAAATAACATGTTTGTTTTCCCGTGCAATCCTATTATTAGTCTGTAAACTTTGTTCAACCGATTATTGAAACTTAGTAGTGTTCTGAGCTAACATGGTGAGAGACTCTTCTAAACTCATGACCATCTTTTCTAACGAAATCTGAAATTGTGGTGGTCCAGAAGGATTCTTAGTATAACCAAAACCTGGGGGAACCTGAGGGTTACTAGTCTGACCTTGATTTTGGCCCTTAGACCAAGAAAGGTTTGGATGGTTTCTACAACCAGGGTTATAGGTTTATGAATATGGGTCAAACTTCTGAAGGTTATCATATCTAGTGTAATTGTAAAGAACATGGACTTGCTTTTCAAGAGTCTGTCCTTCCCAAAATGACTTGGGCTCTATTCCACAACTAGATTTATTCAATTCTAAGGCTTCTAACCTTTTTGATATATATGCAATTTTGGCATCTAATTCAAGAATTCCATCTACCCTATTGATATTACCTCTGCTCAATAACATTTTTTCTGGGGTTCCTTACTACATTCCCATTGCTGTTTTTTTTTTGGCAATTTCATTCAAAAGTGTCATTGCATCATCAAAAATTTTGCTATCAAAACTCCATGTACACAATGACTCGACCATGGTCGTCGTTAGATAATCTAGCCCTTCATAAAGGATCTGGACTAGTCTAATATTTTCTAAACCGTGATGGGGACATTGTATCAATAAATCATTGAACCTATCCAAATACCTATACAAAGATTCTCCCTCTTGCTGCACAAATTTGGAAATCTCGTGCCTAATAGATGATGTTTTGTGCCTAGGAAAAAATTTAGATAAAAAGGCAGCGGTAAGTTGTTCATATGTTTCGATGGATTCAGATGGAAAACTATATAACCAAGATTTGGCCTTGTCTCTCAGGGAAAAAAGAAACAACCTAAGTTTCGAAGCTTCATCAGACAGGTTGTGAATTCTTAGGGTACTACATATTTCTTCAAATTCCCTAATGTGAAAGTAAGGGTTTTCATTTTATTTTCCTAAGAAGATTGGGAGCATCTGTATGGTCCCAGGTTTAAACTCATAGTTTGCTTGACTTGTAGCTAACTTGATGCATGATAGACGAGA
This sequence comes from Papaver californicum, assembly GCA_023531435.1. Lineage (NCBI taxonomy): Eukaryota > Viridiplantae > Streptophyta > Magnoliopsida > Ranunculales > Papaveraceae > Papaver > Papaver californicum. The sequence continues at coordinate 5,308,537 of JAJJMC010003761.1, read as the reverse complement.
AGTCCTAGTGGGATCAACAAATCTTTTAAAGTTGTCATTTCTAGCACAACTGGAAAACTAGGAATAACTTCTTCACTAAGAGACAAATTCTCAAAACTAAAGTTTCCGAAAATCGGGATCTCAAAAGAAGGGTTTCCTAAATTCTCAATTTCAAAGACAGAGTTTCTATTTTCGTCACTGATCAAACAACCAATAAAATCTCTTCTCCAGGCACTCTCACTCAAAGATTTAGGGGGCCTGGGAATGCAATAAAATAACTCCTAATTGGAAGGGAATTCTAAACAAACACAAGCAAGGATGACTCGACCAAGCAAACTTATTTAATCTAGCAAACAAAAAGCATGATGGCTCCACTTAGATTGTTTCTAGAACAACTTATATTCTTCAAAAAGGCAATTAGTTACAGTTTTAGCAAACCTTTTGAACCGATCTGAATTAGATTAACTTGATCGAATAGAAGCAAGATAAGATCTATGGAGCTTGGATAATCCTACCTCTTTGGAAAACGTTTCCTTGGTTATAAGGCGACACAAATCAACTTAAAATAATCATCCTGATCCTTGAGTTGAGCTAACAAAGTAACCAATACAGTCCTTCCAAAAGATTTTCTAATAAGCCCGATATCCTATCGTTCTTATTTCTAGTCAAATTTTAAGGATTAGGTTCGTGTTAGATAACGTGTTCATAAGGCAGGCAAGAAGGAAACGATGATGAAATCCGAATCCTTATCTTATATGGCCAGTCCTTGCCCTTTACTAGAAAATAAATTTGTATTCAGTTCCTCAACGTATATGCATACGGAGGAATACAGTAAACCCACTTGCAAGGGATTCGTGGGTTGATTGAGTCTTACCTCCCGTACCATACAGGGGGATGAATCGGTTGTAGTCGACTCGGGCCACGGACTCCTGTGTCAGTGTACGAACCCGAGGGGCCGAGACAATATCGTAATTGTTGTCCTTCCATGTTGCAGTTTATATTTAAATTACCCTTCTGTAGGGTTTAAAAATAATAATAATATCCTAAGTCCCAAAAAAAATAAAGTCCAAAAGTGTCCAAAAATAAAAAAAAAATTACAGAAATAATAAAAGATTTTCTAATACAATTTTCTAAAAAGGGAAACAAATAAAATCTAAAAAATAAAAATAAAAATAAAATCTAATTAAAAATAAAATTCTTTGTCTTCTTTTCCGTTCTTTTAGCTTTAACTCCAAGTCTTTAATCACCAAAATCTTTGGCTCAATTTCCTTTCAATCCAAAATCCAAAACCTGTAGCAAAAAGATAAATACCCAAAGAAACGTAAAATAGAACAAAGTAAAAATAATACTAAAAATAAATAAATCTAAAACTATAGACCTAAAGACAAGTCCGCATTGGCGGCGCAAAAATTGATATGGTTGTAGATGGTGGTAAGAATGTGTTTGTTTCAGACACAAATTCTAATAATTAAACTAGAAAACTCAAAATAAAGTTGGTATCAAGATTATAAAAAAAAACACTGAGACTCAAGATTCCACCATTAACCAATTAAAGTGATTCAATCAAATCAATATCCATGCAACTCTTTACGTTTAAAGTGATTCTAATATGTTGCAAAAGTAGATTTTCAAAGTAACAATTGTAAATCTAAAATATAGAACATCAACAACCCTAGGCTAAGCATGCTCTATCAAAATAAATCACAACTGCTTAATAAAAATCCTTAAATCAATTTTTAATCAAAGCAAATAATCATAAAAGAAATTGCAAAAATCAATTAAAATATAAATATACCACTTTTCTTGGAACAATAGATTTCTTCGACGTCTCAGCAAAGGGGTTTAGCTCCTCATATTAATCACTTTCTCAAAATAATGATTCATGGCTCAAAGTGTTTACAAATGATAAAAAAAGGAGAAAAAATAAAGAAAACAACGAGTTTACAACGTTTATAGGCGTTACAGACTCTTTGTTACAAAGCAAGGCTGAAGATAAATGTTGCAAAGCTAAAGATATTCATTGCAAATGGGATGAAAAAATTGTGACAAGTGGTTGAAGGAAATGTTGCCTATTCTCTGTTCTTGAGCAGCAGCAACAACAAATTTTTCTGGATTTTTTTTCTTGTGTTTCTGGCCTCTGCCAACCCCCTCCAATGCTTCTCTTCGATCTGTTACAACACCAATACAACTCCTTAACTCCTCCAAATCTCTACATTAATGAAGATATTCTCGGAATAAAATTTTCTTCCTTCTTGACAAATCACGATCTGTTTCTTTCTTTATTGGCACAACTCGTTGATTATGTTTTTATTGTTGTTTCCTTAACACGAGTGAGAATATGTTGTTTGCTAAATCGTGTTCAAGATATGGTCCAAGGAAACATCTCAGATTTTCCGAGAATATTGTTTTCTTTCCTTCTTTAACGCATAACAACCTATCCAAGTCTTGCACATCTCTTACATGTATGGTAAGGGGATTATCATTTCTTAAAACCTGAAAATATCCCAACAGAATCTCATCCAATTCGAACAGATACTCATAACTTGGTAATAAAATTCATTCCCGCCCAAAACAATCATTTGAATTTTAAAGAAGTGGTGCCCTTATCCAAGGTGAGGGTGCCTTTAACCAAGCTTGTGGGTGCCTTTAACACTTTTGAAGGGTGCTTTTTAACACTTTTCGAGCCCAATTTCTCCATAACTATTGATCCATAAAAATACCTAAAAACATACAAAATAAGAATTTTAATACAAAAATCGAGCAATAACAATATAATTGTGAGCTCAAATTAGACACATAAATGTGTCTATCAAATACTCCCAAACTTATTTGCTACTCCTCGAGCAAATCTAATCTAGAAAAAATTCCTAACTCACTGTCGCAGGCATCACGATTGCACTTAGCGTGTGCAACAAGCCTTTAAACTCCTAGGTGACCCTAGTGGACGAGTTTTGTCTAGTGAGGGTTTACAAAGAGATATACCCACAAAGCCTTTACTCCAAACTCTAACTACTTGTGAACGATTGAGGGTAGACAGTAAACAAGCTATTTAGTTGGCATATTAAATTCTTCGCCTATAAAAATCATTACCCTATATGAGTCCAATTGATGTACATGAGTTTGCACTTAGCGTACTAAAATTTATATAAGAATCAAAACTCTACTCAAATAATCATCAAACGTTCCAGAACTAAATGGAACTTATCAGCATTCACATTGCTCGGAATCAATCAAATTCAAACACATGGATAGATTAGAAGATGGATATAGAAGTAATGAATGATGCACATGTTGACTAAGGTCAACGGTGTTTCCCATATCTGTCTGAAGGTCACTGCTAGGATGAATCCTAATGGATTGAGATACGCTCCCAGTGGTCTTAATCCTTATACTAATATCGACTCAGCTGGTATAAATAAGGGCCCCGACGGTCGATTTATTGAAAATAAAAAAATTATCTTTATATTATTGAATATACTGACAACATGATTGGATCAATTTGAATCCAAGTGCATGTTTCTTATCAACATCTTACATGATAGTTCTCATGGATCCTGCGTTCCACGCTTGCTTAGGCGACGGAGACAGGGAGAACACACACATATTGTTATCAAAGTGTCAATACTATTTTTTTTTGGTTTTTAGAATAATTGTCTGAATATTACAATAATGGGGGATCTCAAACACTCTACTTCATCCTGACGACGATAACAATTCGATATTGGTGCTCCACATTCGAGTAATAATAATATAAATGTGAGCTCATATTAAACCCATAAATGCTTCTATCATGAAGCTCCTACAACATGAAATGAAAAAGAAGAGTAAGTTACAATTACAGCCCTATCCAGATAATAAAATATGTAAGTCGAGTTCTTGTAGGTACTCATAATCTACAAAAATTACGAGCGTGTTTTCTGATTTATCGTTTTTATTTATCAAGAACGTAGCTGCAAAACCTAGGTTGAGGATTAAATAAAGAACTTGTTGCACACGTATGACTAATTGTAAGATAAATAGTGCCATAGTAATTATTTGTTAGCTTCTAATAATTTGTTCAGCTTGAGTTCCCGCTGGTTGTTTCTGTATTTAATGGTGATGTGTATACTGAAACTAACACTCATACTAAATTCGTGAGCAATATAGAATTCAATTGGTTTTAAAATTTGTTGTGGTTGTGTTCAAATATACTTTATAATAAGAGAATGTTTTGACTGAAATCCCTAATTTATAACTTCAGAATTTGTTAAGCATGTTCATTATATTGCTTGAACTTTGAACTTTGAGCACCAAACAGTGATGCTTAGTTTTTACCACAATTGGCTCAATTTACTAGTCGTCCCTCTCGTTGTGTTGGCCCTGATGGTGCGAAATCGAATGCAACTTTGTAGATCCGGTTCTTGGTAGACTTATATACAAACAATTAGTCTCAGATTTGGCATTTCAAGTGTCCCGTTTGTTTTTTCTTTTTTCTTTGAAGAGTTGCCCACAATAGTTAAAATTTAGCTCGTATAGACTACACAGCGGAGTCACAGTAAAGTGCGCTACTTTTGTGGGAACATAGAACATATTTAGAAAACCGTTATAGGACGATTTTTTTTAAAATTAATATTCTTTTGAACGTTGTAAAAAATAACATCAAAATGTTAAAATAATGTAAACTTAAGCATATCAGAACTTAATGGAGTCGGTTCTAGCGATTCTGCCACCCTCAAAAACTATGTTAGAAGTAGGGATGTCAATGGGTACCCGTTTACCCGGATCCGTCCTGGACCCGGATGAATTGGGTCCGGGTCTGGGTCCTAAAACTAGACCCAATAGTGAATTTGGACCCTAACGGGTAGGACCCGTTTAAGCCCCGATAATAAATGGTTCCAACCGGGTCTATCCATCGGGTACCCGCGGGTAATCGGGTAACGAGGGTAACTTTGTAAAATCAGATAATATAATGAAAAATCAGATTTCATTCTCGCCGTTTCTGTCTGAAGAAGATTTTCAATCCAAGTATCTCTAAAACTAGGGTTTTGTTTTCTCTGAACTCAATCGCTGCGTCAGTGTCTTCATGTGGGTGACTTTGTTTTAGATTAATGTGAATACGTAGTGGTTTTTCTTTGTATAGATATTAACTCTTTGCAGTTCCTTGTTTTTCTTGCCGCAGGTATCTTTGTCCCCAGGGAGGCTGCAGGGAGATCAATGGTTATCCTGGTGATTGCTCGTAAGTTTCGATACACTAAATTGAGGTGTTTTAGGTTCATTTTCTTTTTATGTCTTCGATAGTTGGTAATGTGCTTGTTAAATCTCACGTTATTGGTCATAAAACACAGATTATTCGAGTGAGAATGTGTACGGTTATTGGTCTTACAGTTTTGAAGCAGAAGAAGTTTATTGTACTGTCGTTCTAGTATGGGATTCTGAGTGTGTTTATGTGGTGAGCAGGTAAAATGGCACCCACACCACCCAAGAGTGGGCTCTTTGTTGGTTTGAACAAAGGACATATTATCACTACAAAGGAACTCGCTCCTCGCCCTTTTGCTAGAAAAGGGGTATGAGACTATGAATCCAGCTGTGTTTGACATTATGTATTATTATGTGATTTGGTTGCTAGAGTATGCATGTGATGTATATTGAATAGGTTCTATTTGGTTATTTGAATGGTGTATTGCAGAAGACCAGCAAGAGAGTTCTTTTTGTTAGGAGTTTGATTAGGGAAGTTGCTGGATTTACTCCTTATGAGAAGAGAATTACCGAGCTTCTTAAAGTTGGAAAGGACAAGCGTGCTCTTAAGGTGGCTAAGAGAAACTTGGGTACCCACAAGAGAGCCAAGAATAAGAGAGAGGAGATGTCCAATGTTCTTCGCAAGATGAGGTAATTTCTTACTTCATTATAGTTTCAATGACTGAAGTGTTGAAAAGCATGAACTATAGCTTAGCCAATACTGTCCTTGAAATTTTGCTGGTTGATTTTGCTGTTCGCAGACACTTACTGTTGATAAATTGATCTTCACGAGCTTGAAATTTATTTTGAAAGGTTCTAGATGCCTAATTGCCTGTTTAGTTTTTCAAACGAGAGAAGTGCCATTGTTTTGCTCATAAGATTGGGCAATAAGAGGCCTTGCATTTTTGTTATATGGATGGAAGTTGTTGATGTATAATCTTTAATGCATAGGTTCAGGTGTGCTCTACTGTAGAATATCCTCACTTAACTAGTGTTTAGGTAATGAAGGTCTGTGCATAGTCATCTTATAATAGCTTACCTCCAGTTTTAAGATGTCACGCATAACAAATTGGTGTTCTATTTACATAGGTTGAAGAAGCAGGAGTTAGCATCATTTGCTCTATCAGCTGGAGAAGTTTTTGAAGCTGTAGAAGAATCAGCTAAGAAAGAACTTAGCATTTCAGTTACTGATGCTAAAACTGAACAACCACCAAAGGCTCTTGATGAAAGAGCAAAGATTATAATTTCTATCCAGGACAATGTGTATTATGCATTCAATTTAAACACTTTCCCTATTTCTTTTCCCTGGTTCTTTACTTTTTGAATTTTATTATAATTACTTCTTAAGACCCGATAATTACCCGGAACCGATAATTACCCGCTGTTTTAATAGGGTCCGGTTCTGGGTCCATAGATTTAAGAATCGGACCCGGAACGGTTAGGACCCGAAACCGACTAAAATATCAGGGTCCGGGTCCGGGTCCTATGGTACCCGGGAGGATCCGGACTCATTGACAGCCCTAGTTAGAAGTGCTCAATTGGTGGACATTATATTGAATTAGACTATCCTAGTTTGAAATCCAATGGTGTTTTCCGTAGCAGTCCGGAGATGGTTCACTTGTGGGCATGACTTATTTGCTTTGCTTTATTTTTTTTTACATTTTTTTTTCCAGACTCATTTAACATGGTGCTGCACTGCTGCTAGAACTCAGTCTAGAGATGTTTTTCTTTGAACTATACAAAGAAAAACGAGCGAATGAGCTGGTTTTCTAACATTTACCGACAAGAGAGAATTGCCCAAATGAAAGCTCCTTTTGTCGGTGATGGGAATTGGGAAGTCAATCAAATAAAACGATTTTTTGAAGACCCTCCGAATTTAAGGGGATTCTTATGTGCTTAGGCCATATGTCCTACAAGGCTAAGGGGTGTTTTAATGGAGGAAATGTCTAAGTTATCCTTTATTAAGCTTATCCTAATCTAATAATCACTCAAACCTAATCAAATATAAATCTAAAATAAAACCTAATTCTAAAATCACTTTAAAACTTTCCTTTCTCCTTTTCCTGACCGAATTTTCTTTTGAAAATTCTCGTTCTCCACTTTTCTTCTTCATCTTCCATAAACGATTAATCGCCGATACATAAACGAATTTCATCGTCGATTAATCTTGACCTCAAAAAATGACTCGTGTTAAACAATGTAGAAGAGATGTATGGCCTAATCCTGAGATTATGGTGATTGCAACTCAACCGAATCAACAAAATCAACAAGAAGTTGAAGAGCCGGTTGTTGAACCCGAAATCGATCATCAAACGAGAGAACCAATTCCTGATCAAGCCAACATGCAAATTAAAAGGTAAATCCCGAGAAAACCCTTCGTTTTTATGCGTTTGTGATTCTTGATTCGACTTCAAATCATGAAAACTAGGGTTCAAAATATAGTTTCAGTAAAAAATTCGACTAGGAACATGTTAATTTCATAATTTCGTCTCAACCGAACTTTCTGTTTCTCAAGAACAATAAGAACAGTTCGGCTGAGAGAAAAATGTTCGGCTAGCCGAACTTTTAGTTTTTCAATAATTTGAAACCGAACTTTTTAGTTGACAACAAAAACTGGGAGTTTGGCTAGATCGGTAGTTAGCCTTTCAACTAAATTTTTGTTCTCAGCCGAACATTACACTGTTTTTCGGTTATTTGGATGTATGGTAGCCAAACATTTTTTTTGTTGACCGAACTTTTGGATCCAAAATGTAAAAAAGAATTTGGCTAGGCTTGAAAAAATAAAATTCAGCCGAACATTACACTGTTTTAGGAATAGTAGGATGTATGCTAGCCGAAGTAATTGTTTGTTGACCGAAGTTTTTGTTCGGTTAAATCGATAGTGTGATATTATTTGCCGAATTTTTTGCTTTTTAACCCAAGTTCATGCTTTGTTATTCGAATTTAGTTAAATAGTCTTTTTTTTGTTTTTAGGGGCAAGTCGAAAGGTAAAGGCAAGCATACGGTGGTGGAAGATCTTAGAACTCCGACCCCTCACCATGGTAAACACCTAGGGAAAGTAAGCGTGAAACTAGAACTACAAAGACATCGGGGTCGTTACCGGGAGTTGTTATCCGTGAAGTGAACCAAGATATATAACAGGAAGTTGAGGATGAGGAAGAAGAAGATGACTTGGAAAAAGAAGAGGAAGATGAAGACGAAAATCCACAACAAAATCCTTTTCTTGTTGTTGTTAAAGAGTAGAAGACGCCTAAGACACCTTGTGCTAGATATGCACATATTCCTGATAAGAAGTTGTGTTTAACTACTACTAACCCACCTCATGGTACGCCGGAAAATGGAGGTGAAGTGTTTTTGGGATACAAACACTCATTGGTTGCCAAAATTTACTCGACGAAGGTATTGAATCTTAACTATATATATATTTTTTCCGACTTATGTTCTCTTAATTATGATTTATTATATGTTTATTAGTAAATTATTATGTTAATTTTATAGGATCATACCAACGCGACTAGATTGTTGAGACGCCAGAAGGCGGTTTCATGGGATATAGAGGATGAGTGTGAACAAGTGGTGGAGAGAGTCAAATCATGTTTTCTGTGGTCTGCTATCCATTATGCACACGCCTAGTTTGACAGTGCACCGTCTTAGCGTTTTCCGAGAGATTATACCCAGAGACGGATACCATGCATCTCCCATTTGGCGAGATGTGTATCATTCCTGACAACGTGCGCAGGATCACGGGACTTAGATTGGATGGGAAATGTGTTTCTGAAGGCTATCAAGCTAAGATGAGTTTTGAAGATATGAGAGTTTTAACGAAGAAGATGCTAAGGTGGAGCCGAAGTAAGACCAAGATGGAGTTCAAACGCGCTATTAAGGATCCTAAACCTGGTATGAAGTTGATGGAGATTGATGACAAGGGTCATCCGTTGAAGAAGGTGAAGAAGTTCAAGTTGGTCATTTTGAAAAGGGTATTCGGAGGGACAAGAAAGAAAGTAGAGAGAGGAGAGTTGGTGATGGGCGAGGAAAAGAATAAGCAACATGTCACTGATTACCTGTTGTATCATATAGGAGGCCTTATCTTTCTCGACACTTCTGGAAACAGGGAAGATGTCAATTTTCTCCAGCTTTTGCATCCCCTCGAAGAAGTCAATAATTACTCTTGAGGCACTGCGGTCCTTGCGTTCCTTGAAGACCAACTTAGGAGCACTAATCAGATTAATACTCCACAAATCGGAGGCTACTACACTCTCTTGTAGGTAATCTTTGACATACCCATACCCATAAATTTTGTAGAATGATGATTGATGAATCTTTATATATAGCCGAACTTTCTTATGTTGGGTTGAGAATTGTATTTTGTTCTAACCGAACTTTTGTTAAACTTGATATTTTTTTCCTTAGATGTGGGTGTATGACCACTTCCTTGTATTGAAGTTTCCTAATAACAATAAATGTTGTACCAACCGTGGAGAATAAAAACTTTAGATTGATGAAGAGGGGTACAAAAAACACCGACAATTTCTTTAAGCCCAGACATGACCCACCGCCAACGCCAGAGATGTAGAACAACATGGATGAATACATTATTGATGAAGAAGAGTGTATATCTTTGGAGGAGGGTATCCAAAGTTCCTATGGAGAAGGTTACATGGATTGGTATCTAGGTATTACTCATCCCTATATTATAAATGATGTTGAACATGCTAAGGCGGATAAGGAGAGGACAAAGGCGAAGGCGGAGGATAAGGGGGTTGAAACCGGGAATACGCCTACTTGATACGAAGGTGTTGGAGAGTGTGGTAAGCAAAGTTTTTCTCTTTATGATTTCGACGTGTTATAAAGTTTGATCTAAAATAACATATTTTTATGTTTAACTTTAAATAGGTTAAGGCGGGTAGGAAGCTATTGAGAAAAATGATGGCTAAAATTCGCACGGGAGACCCTATGTCGACTAAAAAACAGATATCCCTTTACAACGAATGTGAGAAAGACATATCAAATAATGAGGTGGAGCCGAGCAAGACGAAGGCACCCAAAAGGAGTCGACAACAAAGAGAAGGTTCAAATGCGGCTGCTGCTACTAGGATGGAACCAAGTGGAGATGAGACCCAAACCGACAAAGAACAAGGTCCTGAACTTGGATGTGGTAAAAGAGTTCGTCGCACGTGTCGGAAAGGTGCATGAGTGTTTAAAACGTTTTAGTTATGAATTAAGTATGTTTGCATTTCAGTATAATTAGATGGTTTGAATTGTGTAAATTGGTTTGTATTTGACGTTAAAGCTTCGTAACCTTGGTTTAACTTGGTTTGAATCTTTATTTAATGAATTTCGTAAGTTCGGCTTAAAAGTTTGGTTTTTAAAGTTACTTTATAACTAGCCGAACAGAAAGTTTGGCTGATAAACTGGATGTTCGTTTTAAAAAGAACATCAGATTCGAAAAACATAGATAGGTTTGGCTAGCCTTATAATTTTACACATAACCGAAGTTTCTTTTTTGAATTTGGACTAAAAAGTTCGGCTATTAAAACCTATTATCGAGCTTGTCGAACCTAATACTTTGATAAAATTATTTGGTATTTTGGAAGTTCGGCTACGTCGATATAAACTTCCTCTACCCGAACTTTCATTATGTTTGAAAAATGACCCGTTAGAAACTTGAGCCAATGACTAGTTTCTCAAAATTTGGGTTGATACACTAGTCTTTGGGTCTCTATGACCTATAAGAACAGCTCCTACTAAATCAAATATCGTCACACTTCTATTTACAAGTAATACCCAAACTTGTCTCTACAAACAGTCCTAATACTTCCCAAATTGTTTCTTATTTATTCATCAAATCAAAAAAAAATAAAAACATGGCTATTAAATTAACCACCAAAGAAGATGTTGCATAGCTCGCTCTTAGTCGTCGACCAAACATCATGATCAAGACATGAACATTAACTTTTCTCAACCCTCATGTAACTTCTGGAATCATATAGTCTATTTTTTTTGGTCGCGTTAGAGGAAAATGTCAATGGAAGATCATTTTGACTCATCAAGGAGAGATTCAAATTACTCTATAGTCGATGTGAAAATTTTAGATCGGTTATGGTGGAAACCAAGCGGAAGTATCCTACCGTCGAAAATGAAGAAAATACAACTCAACTAAGTGCTTTTCAACTATACTATGAAATTTCGAAGGTCCGTTATAAGGAAATGTTTGGAAAAAAATTCAGGGATCAAGAGTTCTATGATGTTTTGATGGCTATAGACTTTTTATTTTCGTGTTTAAGTTTTTTTTTATAATTTATCTACTTTAGGTCTTTTCCTTCATTGTAATCTTTGTGTTTAATCTAACTACTATTGGTAACAATCGATGTGGTTTTGGTAGAATTAAAATAAAAAAATACAACTTCCAAGTGGTAACAAAAATTTCCGGTTAGTATAGCTAATTGCATACCATGCCGAACAAAAATTTTGGTTAATAAACTAAATGTTCGGTTGACAAGATGAAAAATCTATATGAAACAGAGAATGGTTCGGTGGGTTAAAAATAAATGAAACTTTGACTGAACTTTTTATTTTGGTTTGAGCTAGAAAATTCGGTTAGGTCGATACCATCTTCTCCTAACCGAACATTTATTTGGTTTAAAAATGACCTGCTTGTACCTTGGCTCCAACGACTAGTTTCCCAGAATATGGGTTCATACACTAGCTGTTGGCATTTTATGACATACAAAAAACACCTCTAGCACTACAAACATTCCTTACACTTATCATATCTATATTCAAACTTTTCTCAATAAATAATCCAAACACATCTCAAATCGTGTCTCATTTCTTCACCATCCCAAATAAAAATAAATGGCTACTAAATTCACCACCAAAGAAGATGTTGTCGTTGTTTTCGCGTGGACAATGGTCATAGCGTATGACCAACAATTTCACATCAACACAGATCAATCCTTAGATCGTTTTTGGAACCAGATATTTTGGGGTTTTGTGACGTTAGACGGAAATCAAAAATCAAGATCAATAACTAACGTCAAGGAAAGATTCCTAATGCTCTATGATCGATGTTGTCATTTTAGAACGAATTTAGCCGACATGAAAGGGTTTTATACGGAGCTCGGAAGTGATGAAATAGTAAGTATATATCAATTAGATTGTTAATCAAATCCGATTTGAATATAATATGCTAACTTATTATTGATTTCCTCTTTCAGACTACTCATGATGAGGCCGAATATGAAAAGGACAATGGCAAAAAATTCAGGCATCATGCATGCTATCGAGTCTTGGTTGAAAATGTAGAGTATTTCGATGTATAATAAGTATTCAAGTGTAATGTGATGATGTATGTTAGGTCTTTTCCTTAATTGTAATTTGTTTCATTCAATGTAATATCTTTCGCTTCAATAGAATGTTATGAATTTCGTATCTTGGTATCTACTAGACCTTCATCCCTAATTTATGAACTTTTAGTAACAACTTCCAAGTGGTAACAAAGAATTGTTCGGTTAGAAAACCCTGTTATATACCTCACCGAACAAAAAGATCGGTCAATGTTCGGTTGATAAAAATTCATAAATATGCAAAACAGGGTTCGGTTAGAAAGTCTATTCAATACCTGACCGAACAAAAAAATCGTCTAGGTCAACCTTTTCCAACGTAATCGAACAATTAGTACTACCTGATAAGATCAGCTACCACCAATAGTAATTCGGCTAGGAATACGATGGACTCGATCAAGCCGAACATTATACTGGTTCACCAAAAATATAACCGAACTTAGTCCAAAACTCCATTAACTCTATGAACTCAAAGTTCGTCTACCTGTTCTTCATTATCCTAACCGAACTTTTTCCGTTCTTGCCGAATCTCAGCATAAAAGTTTACATTTTCACCAAATTAGTCAATTCAAACAGTAAAATACATTAACAAGTATAACTGAGTATTTCAAACATTATAATCTTTATATTCTTAGTTGTGATCTCGTTAATCGCTTAAAAAATCTAATTTTGGGGAAAAACACATTCACCATCTAACAAATCATCCATCACCGGATCGTTGTGAAGATTGACGAATAATTTGTTTCTTATATGGTTTAAAGGTTCCAATTCCTCTGATTTTACACTCGTATCATTCATTTAAACTTAAGTATCACCAAACCTAAGTTTCAAAAAAAATATTTAAAAACTATTTTTTTCTTTTTTCTTCTCCTTCACACTAATTCTAATTCTAACTCAAATATTATATTTAACTAATCTAATCTTAAACTAACAATCAACTAATTTGACTAACTTAATTATTACTTTCTAATTAAATAAAAATATTTTGATCATTACTCTAATTATATGAATAAAAGGCTAAGAATTACTTCCTATGATCTAATCAAAATACGAGGATAGTCCTTTCAAATTCAGAGGGTCTAAAAAGATCGTTCATCAAATAAAGGCATGGTGCCATCATATCATGTTCAGTTACAGTCAACGTTTATTTTGTTTTCATTATTAACCAATGAATTGGGCCTTCTGCAGTGATATACATCATGACCTCAAGGTCCTTCAAGGCTTCAACACAAAACTAGTCCGTGAGTTATTCCATAATAATGAATGATGAATGATGAATGATGAATGATGAATATTACCCCCATGGCAGCAAAGACAACCTAGGCAGCTAGCTAAGTCCACTCGTTTTCCCTTCCATGGCCCATTTAATATGTTTCACATATTCCATCACTGGAAGATAGTGCGAAAATTGCACTCAATTTAACTACACTACCCAGTCTAAAACAGCTTTTAACGAAGGCACAACATATACGAAGCTATTTTCTCTTGTAATGTTGACGACTCTTACCATTAGATTTAATCATCCATGGATCCTTATCTGATAATCTCTAGTCTGGCTGGTTGTCTTCTTCATCCAGGATTTATATAGACTAGATTTGTATCCGTACTACACATCGGGTATATTTAACTTCTCATAACAGTTATCTTCCGATCAAGTTTAATTAGAATTTTTAATTTGGTATGATGGAGCTTCGTCGCATCCCGTCATGACGGCGGTTAAAAAGTTCGCCAACCGTTAATGGCTGTTTGGTTATTTAATTTTACAATAAATGTTAATATTACAGGAGAATTAGTCATATAACTCATCACCAGAATCATGGACACGTTGAGAATGATGAAACATGGCACCCAGTTTAATCTGCAACTCTCTCTTTGCATGATCTCTCGGTTTTAAATATAGGGGGATCATTACACTGTTTTTAATTTGGTTATTAATTTTGAATTGCATTATTTAAGTGTTTGATTTTATACATTGCAGTTGACTGAGAAGGTTTATAGAAACATGGATGATACTATGCAGCCAATTATTTGCCAATTAAGTATTTTCGGTAACCGTTTAAAGTGGTAGTTGTGTATTTTGTTTTGAGGTGTTGTCCATCCACTGTAGGTGACGTTGACTCAGTACAATTAAGTATTTGGTGTAAACAAAGTGTAACAATTTTAAAACAAAATAGCTAATAGGAGAGTGGGTTTCTTTAACACCTAAATATTTGCACCAATCAAAATTCCGTTTTGATTGTATATAACTTTTATTTTTTGGTTTCCTAGTCCCGGTTTGTAACGAATTCCAAATTTAATTTGGTTTCTTTAGAAAAAAAAAAGAAAACGAATTCCAAATTGAATTTGATTTCCCTTTTTAAATTTAATGGTAGTCGTTTATTAAAGATGATTAAATGTAGATCGTCGATTTACGGTGTTGTCCACCCACTGTAAGTGACGTTGACCTGGTACGATTAAATACTGGATGTAAATGGAGTGTAATAATTTTAACACAAAAGATCCAATAGGAGAGTGGGTTTCTTTAACCCCTAAATATTTGCACCAATCAAATTATGCCAAGTATCCTCACCAAAACGCACGTTCCACAAAAGTTAGAAAAGCCTTATTTCGGCCAATAGGAAACGAGGGTTTCCTTACCGTTAAACGTGGAAGCTTTATTTATCTAGGCCTTTAAATCTTTAGATAATATCCTGCACGCATGGTTGTATACTTTATTTTTAGGGTTGAAAGTTGGGTTGTTACCAATTACAGCATATATCCTACAATTTATTGATTAGTGATTCCATCTAGAAATGAGAAAAGGGACTGGACTGGCTTATGTAGGAGTATATATGTACATCTGTTGCGGTTATTATCATGGTCCTCGGCAATTCAGATTTAAAATATATTCCAATTAAATTTTATAGCATGTTTGGTTCAACGAATTGAAAGCTAGGTAATCCAATTCCTAAGGAATATGTCCAATTACTTGAACCGAACGGGACAAATCAACTCTCGAATAAGATTTTTGATTCCTAAGAATATGATTCCCTCCAAAATAATAGATTTACGTTGCAGTAGTTCAATAGTGCAATGGAATTGGATTCCAAGGTAAAAACAAAAGTAATTAAATTACCTCAACCAAACGCTATTTTTTTTTATTTTTGAATTTAATTCCAAAAATTGGATTACCTTATAATTAAATTCCAAGGATTCCAATTCCTCTAATCGAACGGTGTGTTAATACTAATACATTTGTATTTGCCTTCAAATTTGGATCTCATAATCCAACATTTCCTACATGGTTTAGAATTGATACTTCTTATTTTTATACACTAGCCACATACACGTAGAATACTACTACACTCGCAAATAATCAAAAGAAATCAATAATCTAATATTTATTTATTTATTTATTTAAGTTTTTTTTTATATTATTCCCTAAATAATGTGCTAATTTACATTTCCTCTCCTATTAGTTGATAATAGGTAAAGCTTCATTTCTGTCAATCATATGGTAAGTTAAGAGACAGTTTGTGATATATACGTGTGTAAAATTAAAATATAAATTTAAAAACCCCAAAATAACTTTTATTAGAAAAAAGAAGACAGAAGTAGATCTAAGAAAAAAAAAACTAGACACGTGTTACAGATAAAGATATAAAGAGATCTCTTTTTCCTTCTTCAACATCTCCGTCTTCGTTGATCTCAATAAATGAAGAGTTGAGCATCCGATGTACTAATATTAATGGTGTAGTATTAAAATTTTAAATAAATCAAACAGAAAAACAAGTGGTTTCCTTAAACAAATTTGCTAAGAACAAAATTACAACTTTGATCAGCAAACAAATTAAAAACTCGCTTAAGATTGTGAACTAAATTGAACTTTTGGAGTTTGCATTTTCAAAAAAAGGAAATGAGACAAGAGAAGCACTTAATTGATTTTAATGGCGAATGTATGATAATAGTCGATCTAGAAAGTGGTTAAAGTGTGACATCTTTCGGAAAAATTATTTTCTCGGAAATTCTAATCCATCGTATTGTAGTTGTGATTACTAACAATCTGACATCTTTGGATCACAACCAAAAGTATTTACATCATAGTACAACACGATATCTTATCGTGAAATTAACTCTCATGATCATTTAAACAATGAAAATTAATCAAACAACTTAAAATGAGTTGACTCATACATTTAACGTGGTCCAACATTCTGACTGTCTACATCCACGGGTAAAAAGATTTGTGTTCCTTTTATCATACATCATCATAAGATACAACAAATTATTGATATGTCATAAAATCATGAACATAATAACCATAATATAACTGAACTTAAAGTTTTACATAAGTTCATATCCAAATTCTTTGCTATCACTTCAATGTCTACAGTCTAATTTCTCTCCAGATTTTCCAACCCCTTTTCCTGTTTATGAGCTTGGTATTTATAGCCAATTTGATGGATACCACCAATCTACCTTTCCACCTATTTATTCTTATCCATTCTTGGTGCGATATGTAATCCCGCAAGGCCTGATCGTTCTTCCCGCAAGTCTTAGCATGTGTACTACTTGTTTCTCATAATTTCTCACTGGTTATCCCGCAGCTTTTCTGTGGTCATGTAGTTAAGTTATTGTTTTTGGATTAGGATGACTGTTGCGGTCTTA